>PVHT020000022.1:21691948-21955510 GCA_004024745.2 Catagonus wagneri | reverse complement strand
ATTACTAACATTTATAGCAACATGGATGGACCTAGAAATTATCATGCGAAGTGAAACCAGTCAGACAATTAGACAGCAACACCCAATGCTACTGCTTACATGTGGAAATTAAAGAGACACAATGAACTTCTTTGCAGAACAGACAATGACTCACAGACTTTGGAAAACCTTTGGTTTTTCAAATAAGACAATCTTGGGGGTGAGGGGATGCACTGTGGGTTTGGGATACAAAATCTATAAAATTGACTTCTGATGATTTATGTACACCTATAAATGATATAAAATCCATTAAGAAAATAAAAACCGTATGGTACTTGTTCAAAGATAGAAATATAGATCAGTGGAACATGATAGAAAGCCCAGAATTGAATCCATGCACCTACAGTCAACTAATCTATGACAAAGGAGGGAAGGATATACAATGGAGAAAAGACAGCCTGTTCAACAAGTGGTGCTGGGAAAACGGACAACCACATGTAAAAAAATAAAATTAGAACACTTTCTAAGACCATGCACAAAAATAAACTCAAAATGGATTAAAGGTCTAGATATAAGACCAGATACTATAAAACTCTTAGAGGAAAATGTAGGCCAAACATTCTCCGACGTCAATGAAAGCAACATCTCAGATCCACCTGTTAAAGCAATGATGATAAAAAGAAAAATAAACAAATGGGACTTAATCAAACTTCAAAGTTTCTGCACAGCAAAGTAATTCCTAAACAAAATGAAAAGACAACCCACAGAATGTGAGAAAATATCTGCAAATGAATCAAGTGACAAGGGATTAATCTCCAAAATTTACAAACACCTCCTACAGGTCAATACTGAAAAACAACCCCATCAAATAATGGGTAGAAGATCTAAAGAGACAATTCTCCAAAGAAGACATACAGATTGCCAAAAAACACATGAAAAGATGTTCAACATCACTCATTATTAGAGAAATGCAAATCAAAACCACTATGAGATACCACCTTACATTAGCCAGTATGGCCATCAAAAAGTCTACAAACAGTAAATGCTGGAGAGGGCGTGGATAAAAAGGAATCGTATTACACTGTTCGTGGGAATGCAAATTGGTACAACCACTGTGGAAAACAGTATGGAGATTCCTCAGAAAACTAAAAATAGAATTATCATTTGATCCAGCAATCCTACTTCTGGGCATCTATCCAGAGAAATCCATGACTCGAAAAGACACATGTACTCCAGTGTTCATTGCAGCACTCTATACAATAGCCAAGTCATGGAAACAATCTAAATGCCCATCAACAGAGGAATGGATAGGGAAGATGTGGTACATATACACAATGGAATATTACTCAGCCATTAAAAGAAACAGAATAATGGCATTTATAGTAACAGGGATGGACCTAGAAATTATCATGCAGAGTGAAACCAGGCAGACAATTAGACACCGACATCAAAAGCTACTATTTACATGTGGAATCTAAAAAAAGGACACAATGAACTTCTTTGCAGAACAGATACTGACTCACAGACTTTGGAAAACTTATATTTTCCAAATGAGACAAGTTGGGGGGGGATGCACTGAGTGTTTGAAAATTGGTTGTGATGATTTTTGTACACCTATAGTTGTAATAATATTCATTAAGTAATAGAAAAAGAAAAAACAGATATTACCACTGGTAAAACAGAAATACAAAGGAGCATAAGAGACTACTATGAACAGTTATATGCTAAAAAGTTAGACAACCTAAAATAAATGGATAAATTCCTAGAAACACTAAACCTATCTGACAAATTCATGATGAAAGAGAAAAGCTTAAGAGACAAACATAAGTAAGGATATTGAATTAGTAATCAAAACCTCCCAACAAGCAAAAGTTCAGGACCAGAGAGCTTCACTTGTGAATTCTACCAAGCATGAAAAGAAGAATATAAATTATTCTCAAACTCATCTGAAAAACAGAAGAGGGGGAACTCTTCCAGACTCATTTTACGAGGCCAGCATTACCCTGATACCAAGAAACCAGACAAGGATGACACAAAACAAAATTATAGGCCATTATCCCTGACGAACATAGATGTAAAAATCTTCAACAAAATATTAAACCAATTCAGCAATACACTGAAAGGATCATACAGCATGGTCAAATGAGATTTAGTCCAGGGATGCAGTGGTGGCTCATTATCCACAAATTAATCAATATGATATATCAAATTAACTAATGAAGCATAAGAATAATATGCTTCTCTCAATGATGGAGAAAAAAGCATTTGACAAAATTCCACATCTGTTTATGACAGAAACTGTCATCAAAGTATGTGTAGAAAGAATATACCTTAACATAATAAAGGCCATATATGAAAAGTCCACAACTAACATCATAGTCAACAGTGAAAAGCCAAAAAAGCTTTTCCTTTAGGATTAGGAATAACGCAAGGATGTCCACTCCCATCAGTTTTGTTCAGTATGGTAATTTAAGTCCTAGCAAGAGCAAATAGGCAAAAAATTAAAAAAAAGAAAAAAAAGAAACCAAAAGCATCCAAATTGCAATAGAGAAGTAAAACTCTAACTATTTGCAGATGACGTACTATTTTTAGAAAATCCTAAAGGCTCCACCAAAATACTGTCAAAAAAATTCAATAAAGTTGTAGGATACAAAAAATCAACATAAAAATTGATTGCATTTTTATACATCAATAACAAATGATCAGAAAGGGAAATTAAGTAAACAATCCATTTAAAAAATTACCTAGGAATAAATTTAATGGAAATGAGAGATATATACACTGAAAAATAAAGACATTAATGAAAAAAATTGATGACACAAATAAATGGAAAGATATTCTGTGCTCATGGATTGAAAAAACAATACTGTTAAAGTGTCCATGCTACTCAAAGCAATCTATAGATTCACTACCATTCCTATCAAAATTCCAATGGCATTTTTCTCAGAAATAGAACAAACAATCCTAAAATCTGTATGGAGCACACACACACACACACAAACCCAAATAGCCAAGGAATTTATAATTTATTTATTTATTGTCTTTTTATAGCTGCACCTGTGGCATATGGAAGTTCCCTGGCTAGGGCTCAAATTGGAACTGCAGCTGCTGGCCTATGCCACAGCCACATCAACACAAGATCCTAGCCACGTCTGCAACCTTCACCACAGCTCATGTCAATGCTGCATCCTAAACCCACTGAGTGAGGCCAGGGATCAAACCCACATCCTCATGGATCCTAGTCAGGTTCCTTACTGCTGAGCCACAACAGGAACTTCCCAAAGCAACCTTTAGAAAGAATAAAAAAGCTGGAGGCACCATACTCCCTGATTTGAAGCCATGTAATAAAGATATAGTAATAAACACAGTATATTTTTTGCATAGAAACAGACACACTGGTCAGTAGAACAGAATAGAGAGCTCAGAAACCCAGGCATATAGGGTCAATTAATTCACAGCAAAGGATCCAAGAATATACAGTGGGAAAAGAACAGTTTCTTCAATGTTGGGAATAAATGTTGACAGCCACATGCAAAAGAATGAAACTGGATCACTACCTTACACCAAACAAAAATAAGTTAGCTTAAAATTGGTTAAAGATTTTGAACAGAAGACCTGAAACTGTAAAACTAGAAGAAAACATAGGTGGCAAGCCTCTTGACATGGATCTTGGCAATGATTTTTTTAAAGCAAAACAAAAAAATACAGGTGGGGCTCCATCAAACTAAAAAGCTTCTGCACAGCAAAGAAAACCTTAAATAGGGGATTTGTGGCAAGATGATGGAGGAGTAAGAGGTCGTGTTCACCCTCTCCCACAAACACATCAAAAAAACACATCTAAATATAAAACAACTTGCACAAAACCTCAAATGAATGCTGGCAGAAGAACTTAAACCTCCAAAAAGGGCAAGAAACTCCTGACATAACTGGGTAGAACAACTGGAAAAAAAAGAGAGAGAGAGAAAAGGAATCAGGATGGCACCAGCACTCCAGGGAAAGAGCTGTAAAGGAGAAAACCCACACCATGGGAAGCCACCTAACCAACTGAAAGATCAACCGAGCCCAAGAAAAGCACAGCAGCTGGACTGAGAACAGCAAAGCAGAGTGAGAGCCTTACAGACCATCCAAACACCATCACAGACAGCACAGCCTGAGATGCTTGGGTGTGGGCTCGGGGCTGAGACTTAGTGTCCAGAGGTCAGTCCTGAGAGAGGCCTGGGATTGGTGGTGTGGAGACAGCCTAGGGGGATAGGGAGCAGTGCGCCATGGGCAGGGGAGTGATACTCTCTGGGCTGGGGAGTGGAACACCAGGACAGAGGGAACCTGGGAGAAGGTCTGGGCCCACAGGAGAGGCAAGGATCCATTGTTGGGGAGGAGAAGAGGAGGAGGAGCTGACCACCATAAGAAGCACCTTGAACCAGAACAGAGGGAGGGGTGAATCAAGTGAAAACATCCAGCAGCCAGAGACTAGCTTGCAAAGAGTGGGGCAACTCAAGTGCAGAGAGCTGTTGGATTAAGTACAAACCTACAGAAGCCGGAGGGGAGCTTGCAAAGAGCGGGGCAACTCAAGTGCAAACCACAGTAGCCAGGGCCACTTGCTAGACCGCTGTTGCCCTGGCATCTTCTGGACACACCCCTCCTGGGCTGCATGACCAGAAGCCCATGGCCAGCCTGCTGTGGATCAAGCATCTTGGCACAGCTCACCTGAGACAGGAAGCAGCTTTTTAGACTGTGGTGGACCAGGCTTGCTGGGGTGCAGACTGGTCACAACACAGAGGATGCTTGCTTGTCTGCAGTGGTCTGGCATCTCTGGTGCAACCATCCATAAGACTTTTGCTCCTATACCAGAGGTTGGGCACTTCTGTGCAGGCTACCGGTGACCAGGTACCTCTAACAGGGGCTAATGGCATCAGGGGGCTAAGCGTGACACAGGGCCTACCAAGCACCGACACTGTTGCTGTCACTCCCCTGGGAACACACCTACCCTGTAGCTGCCACTGTCAAGCCCTCAAGGCAGCACTCAGACACTTGTTCGCTGTCCCCTCCCAAGTCCATACAACTAGTTGCAGCTGGTGCAGCATCTCCTGTGTGGTCTAAGTGGGACAGGGTGCTTCCTGGTGGCCTGCAGGGGGCAGGAGCAAACCACCACAGTTATCCCTGACTTCAGAGGAGGGTGTGGCCCCCCACCACAGGGGACACCTGAACAAAAATCACTTGCAGCCCCATCTCAGAGGGCACCATAGAGAAGGACATTATGATGGAACACCACCTGCTGTTGCTCTCACTCCCCTGGGAGGACACCCACCAACTGCAAAATATTATGGGCAGTGCCCAGATGCTTGTCACTTCCCAGAAACCTGTAATTAGGAGTACCTTGTGTAGCACATCCTATAGGGGCTAAGCAGGACAAGGGACTTCCTGCATGGTCTACAGGAGGCAGAGGCAAACCACTGCAGTTATCTCTGGCTCCAGAGATGGGAATGGCATGTTACCATTAGGGGTACATGAACAGGCACCACCTGCAGCTCCCGTTACCTCAAGGGCACTACAGAGGAGGGCATTGGGACTGAACACCACTTGTGGGGCTCTTGCACTCCTGGGAGCAGACCAACCCCGCTGCTCCCACTGCTTGTGCTCTGGGCAGTACCCATATACCTGATCTCTATTACTTCCCAGGACCCTGAAACTAGGAACAACCTATACAGCACCTCCTATGTGGGCTAAATGAAACAGGTTGCTTCATGCATGGGCTACAGGTGGAGGGGGCAAACCACCACTATTATCACTGGCTCTAGAGATGATCATGGCATGCAACCACTAGGAGTCCCTGAACAGGTACCACCTGTGGTTCCAGTCACCTCAGAGGAGGGCATTGCAATCGAACACTAGCCATTGTAGCTCTCACTCCCCTGGGAACTCACACATCCTGCTGCTGCTACTACCAATTGCTCTGGACACCTGTTAGATCTGCCTAGAGCTCACCACTTCCCAGGGCCCTGCAATTAGGAGTAGCTAGTGCCATCTTCCTGCAGGTCCTTGCTGCTGTTGAGAGTCCAGTGACCAGGCACCAACTGCTCACCCTACCCATTGCTTCCTTCTCTCTGAAACACACAGAGCACCAGGGAGATAACAGCCTGCTCACACCAAAGAAAGAGCCACCAAATATTCAAACACCCACACCAAAAATAAATAGTAACCCCACCAAAAAATACAAAAGGGTGCTGTTGCCTAGAAGTAGCCTTAACAAGACTACAGTGTGGCTTCCCCAAACTCACAGAAAAAGAAAAGCATAAGCAAGATAAAGAAGTTCAGAAACGATTCCCAGTTAAAGGACCAAGGGAAGTCATCTGAAGCAGTCAACAATAAAAAAAGACCTCTGCAGTCTGACAGAAATGGAGTTCAGAAATGGAGTTCAGAAAATACTTGAGGAATTAAGGCTGAATATCCAGGAATTAAAATAAGACACAAACAGCAATGCAGATTCCCTTAGAAAGGAAACAGAAAATATGAGGAGGAGCCAAGAAAAGCCAGAAAACTCATTTGCAGAGATGCAAACTTAGCTAAAGACAACAAAGAGCAGTTTGAACAATGCAGAGGAATTAACTATTGATGCGGAAGATAGAATAATTGAAATCACCCAATCAGGACAGCAGACAGAAAACCAAATGAAAAAACATGAAAGCAATATAAGAGATGTATGGGATAATATAAAGCAGCCCAATCTACACAAAATAGGAATTCCAGAAGGAGAAGGAAAAGAAAAGGGGATTGAAAATATATTTGAAGAAATTATGTCTGAAAACTTTCCAAATCTGAAGGAATCTGACATCAAGATACTGGAAGTACAGAGGGCTCCAAACAAGTTGAACCCAAACAGACCCACACCAAGGCATATTATATTAAAAATTGCAAAAATTAAAGAGAGGATCCTAAAGGCAGCAAGAGAAAAGCAAAGCATTAATTATAAGGGATCCCCCATAAGATTGTCAGCTGATTTCTCTACAGAAACACTACAGGCCAGAAGGGAGTGACAAGATATATTGACAGTTCTGAAAGGAAAAAATTTGCAACCTAGAATACTCTACCCAGCAAGAATATCATTTAAAATAGAAGGGGAAACAAAGATTTTTTCCATCAAACAAAAGGTAAAGAGTATAGCAATACTAAACCCTTTCTAAAAGAAATCCTGAAAGAGTTATGAAAAAAAACATGAAATAGAATGGAGGCAACCACAAATGGAAAGCAATAATTCAAATCAGCCAGGATACAGATCTAAACATGAACATGCTAAAAAAAATTTTTAAAAAGACAACAAAATCATACATTATGGAGAGGGAAAATACAGACACTTTTTTTAAACTTAAAGTTTTTTAACGATGTGTTTGAGCCTATATGGCTATCAGGCTACAGCAAGCAGATACAAGAAGGTGTTAACATACTTAAGTAAAAACAAAACAAAAAAAAAAACCACAGCAACCACAAATCAACATGGAACATCACGTTCAGAAATATTGAAAAAGGGAAGCACTCAAACATAAAGTAAGTGGAAACCAACCAACCAAAAAAAGAAGAAAAGAGAAACATAGAAGCAACTGGAAAACAAGGTCTAAAATGGCAATAAATACATATCTGTCAATAATCACCTTAAATGTCAATGGACTGAATGCTCCAATCAGAAGACACAGTGGCAGACTGGATAAAAAAGCAGAAACCTACAATCTGCTGCCTACAAGAGACTCACCTTAGGGCAAAGGACACATACAGATTAAAAATGAGGGGATGGGACAAGATATTTCATGCCAATGGACAAGAAAGGAAAACAGGAGTTGCAATACTCATATCAGACAAAACAGACTATAAGATGAAGGCCATAAAGAAAGACAAAGAAGGACACTATTTAATCGTTAAAGGATCCATTCCAGAAAAGGATATTACAATTATCAATACATATACCCCTAATATAGGAGCACCCAGGTACCTACAACAAGTACTATCAGACATAAAAGGAGAAATAGATGGCAATACAATAATTGTAGGAGACTTTAACCCACCACTCTCATCAATGGACAGATCCTCTAGGCAGAAAATCAGTAAGACAACAGACATCCTAAATGACACAATAGAAAAGGTAGACCTAATTGACATTTTCAGGACATTCCATCCAAAAATATCAGACTATACATTCTTCTCAAGTGCACATGGAACATTCTCAAGGATAGATCACATACTGGGGCACAAAGCTAACCTCAACAAATTTAAGAGTTGAGAAATTATTTCAAGTATCTTCTCTGACCACAAAGAAATCAACTACAGGAAAGGAAATGAGAAAAAACGCAATGCATGGAGATTAAACAACATACTACTAAAAAAGGAATGGGTCAATGAGGAAATCAAGAATGAAATTAAAAAATACCTTGAGGGAGTTCCTGTTGTGGCTCAGTGGTTAACGAATCCGACTAGGAACCATGAGGTTGCGTGTTCGATCCCTGGCCTTGCTCAATGGGTTAAGCATCTGGTGTTGCTGTGACCTGTGGTGTAGGTTGCAGACACAGCTGGGATCCCATGTTGCTGTGGCTGTGGCGAAGGCCGGCAGCTACAGCTCCTGTTAGACCCCTAGCCTGGGAACCTCCATATGCTCTGGGTGCAACCCTAGATAAGGCAAAAAAAAAAAAAACCTCGAGACAAATGGTAATGAAGACACAACCACTCCAAATCTATGGGATGCTGCAAAAGTAGTGCTCAGGGGGAAAGTCATAGCAATATAGGCCCTCCTCAAAAAAAGAAAAAAAAATCTCAAATCGACAACTTAACCCAGCACCTAAATGAATCAGAAAAAGAAGATCAAAAAATCCCCTAAAGTCAGCAGAAGGAAGGAAATCATAAAGATCAGAGAGGAAATCAACAAAATAGAGATTCAAAAAACAATAGAAAAAAATCAATAAAACCAGGAGTTTGTTCTTTGAAAAGGTAAACAAAATTGACAAACCTCTGGCTAGGCTCACCAAGAAGAGGAGAGAAAAAAAACCCAAGTAAATGAAATAAGAAATGAAAAATGAGAAGTCACAATGGATATTACAGTAATACAAAAAACCATGAGACAATACTATGAACAATTGTATGCCAACAAATCTGACAACCTAGAAGAAATGGACAACTTTTTAGAGACTTACAGCCTGCCAAAACTGAATCAAGAAGAAATAGATCAACTGAACAGACCAATCACTAGAAATGAAATTGAGTATGTCATCAAAACACTCCCTCCAAATAAAAGTCCAGGACCAGATGGCTTCACAGGTGAATTCTACCAAACATACAAAGAGGAACTCATACCTATCCTCCTTAAACTTTTCCAAATGGTTGAAGAAGAAGGAACACTCCCAAAGACATTCTCTGATGCCAACATCACCTTAATTCCAAAACCAGACAAAGACACCATGAAAAAAGAAAACTACAGGCCAATATCTTTGATGAATATAGATGCAAAAATTCTCAACAAAATTTTAGACAACTGAATCCAACAACATATAGAAAAGATCATACATCATGACCAGGTGGGATTCATCCCAAGTGCACAAGGATGGTTCAATATATGTAAATCAATCAACGTCATACACCACATTAACAAAAGAAAAGTCAAAAACCACATGATCATCTCAACAGATGCAGAAAAAGCATTCAACAAAGTCCAACATCCATTCATGGTCAAAACTCTTAGCAAAGTGGGTATAGAGGGAACATTCCTTAACATAATAAAAGCCATTTATGACAAACCCATAGCAAATAAAATACTCAATGGAGAAAAGCCGAAAGCCTTCCCACTAAAATCTGGAACAAGACAAGGTTGCCCACTCTCACTGCTGTTATTCAACATAGTATTGGAAGTCCTAGCTACAACAATCAGACAAACAAAAGAAATAAAAGGCATCTAAACAGAAAGAGGTAAAATTGTCACTGTATGCAGATGACATGATACTATATATAGAAAACCCCAAGGCCTCAACCCCAAAATTACTTGAACTGATCAACAAATTCAGCAAAATAGCAGGATATAAAGTTAACCTTCAGAAATCAATCGCCTTTCTGTATACTAACAATGAAATATTAGAAAATATATCAAAATGCTGTAACTTTTTTTCTTTTTTTTATCTTTTTGCCTTTTATCTAGAGCCGCTCCTGCGGCATATGGAGGTTCCCAGGCTAGGGGTCTAACAGGAGCTGTAGCTGCCGGCCTTCGTCACAGCCACAGTAAGGCGGGATCCGAGCTGCGTCTGCAACCTACACCACAGCTCACAGCAACGCAGGATCCTTAACCCACTGAGCAAGGCCAGGGATCGAACCCGCAACCTCATGGTTCTTAGATTCGTTAACCACTGAGCCACGAAGGGAACTCCCCAAATACTGTAACTTTTAAAACTGCACTCCAACAAATCAAATACCTGGGAATAAACCTGACCAAGGAGGTGAAAGACTTATATGCTGAGGACCACAAAACATTAATCAAGAAAATCAAAGAAGATACCAAGAAATGGAAAGATATTCCATGCTCATGGGCTGGAAAAATTAATATTGTAAAAATGGCCATACTACCCAAAGTGATCTACCAATTCAGTGCAATCCCTATCAAATTACCCATGGTATTCTTCATAGAAATAGAATAAACAATCCAAAAATTTATTTGGAACCCCAAAAGACCCAGAATCACCAAAGCAATTCTGAGGAACAAAAACCAAGCAGGAGGCATACCTCTCACAGACTTCAGGCAATATTACAGGGCCACAGTAATCACGACAGTGTGGTACTGGTACCAAAGCAGACATACAAGACCAATGGAACAGGACAGAGAACCCAGAAATAAGCCCAGATACCTACGGTCAATTAATCTTTGACAAAGGAGGCAGGAACATAAAATGGGAAAAAGACGGTTTTTTCAGTAAGTATTGCTGGGAAATCTGGACAGTTGCATGCAAATCAATGAAACTAGAACACACTCTCACACCATGCACAAAAATTAACTCAAAATGGCTTAAAGACTTACATCTAAGACAAGACACCATTAAACTCCCGCAAAGCATTCTCTGACATCAACCTTACAAACGTTTTCTCAGGTCAGTCTCCCAAAGCAACAGAAATAAAAGCAAAGATAAACCAATGGGACCTAATCAAGCTCACAAGCTTTTGCACAGCAAAGGAAACCAGAAAGGAAACTAAAAGACAACTTGCAGAATGGGAGAAAATAGTGTCAAATGATGCAACTGACAAGGGCTTAATCTCTAAAATATACAAACAACTTATACAACTCAACAGCAAAAAAGCCAACAACCCAACTGAATAATGGGCAAAGGACCTGAATAGACATTTCTCCAAAGAAGATATGCAGATGCCCAACAAGCACATGAAAAAATGCTCAACATCACTGATGATTAGAGAAATGTAAATCAAAACTACCATGAGATACCACCGCACACCAGTCAGAATGGCCATCATTAATAAGTCCACAAGCAACAAAGGTTGGAGGGGGTGTGGAGAAAAGGGAACCCTCCTGCACTGTTGGTGGGAATGTAAGCTGGTACAACCATTACGGAAAACAGTATGGAGGTACCTCAGAAAACTATACACAGAACTACCATATGGCCCAGAAATCCCACTCTTGGGCATATATCCTGATAAAACTTACCTTGAAAAAGACACATGCACTCGCATGTTCACTGCAGCACTATTCACAATAGCCAAGACATGGAAACAACCCAAATATCCATCGACAGATGATTAGATTAGGAAGATGTGGTATATATACATGATGGAATACTACTCAGCCATAAAAAAGAACTATGCCATTTGCAGCAACATGGATGGAATTAGAGACCCTCATACTGAGTGAAGTAAGTTATTAAGGAGAAAGACAAATACCATATGATATCACTTATATCTGGAATCTAATATACTGCACAAATGAACCTTTGTACGGAAAAGAAAGTCACAGACTTGGAAAAGAGACTTGTGGTTTCCAAGAGGGTGGGGCAGGGAGTGGGATGGTATGGGAGTCTGGGGTTAACAGTTGTAGACTATTGCCTTTGGGATGGAAAAGCAAGGAGATCCTGCTGTATAGCACCAAGAACTATGTCTAATCACTTATGACAAATCTATATATGTATGTGTAACCGGGTCACCATGCTGTGCAGTTGGAAAATTGACAGAAATCTGTAAACCAGCTATAATGGAAAAATAAAAAAAAATTTTTAAAAAAACCTTAAATAAAAAGTCAGCTTACTTAATGGGAAAAATATTTGCAAGTCATATCTAATTAGGGTTAATATCTAAAACATATAAAGAACTCATACAACTCAACAGGGAAAAAAATCCAATTTAAAAAGGGGCAGAGGAAATTAATAAGCCATTTTTTTCAGTGAAGACTAATGGCCCACAGGTACATGAAAAACATACTCAGCTTCACTAATTATCAGGAAAATGCAATCAAAACCACAGTGAGATATCACCTCACTCCTCTTAGAATGGCTATTATCAGAGAGACAAGACGTAACAAGTATTAGGATGTGGAGAAAACTGAACTCTTGTCAACTCTTGGTGGGAATGTAAATGGGTGCAGCCACTTTTGCAAACAGTATGCAGAGGCCTCAAAAAATTAAAAATAGAACTCTCATATAAACCAGCTATACCACTTCTTGGTATTTACCTGAAGAAAATGAAAACACCTAATTCGAAAAGACATATGCATCCGCATATTCACCACAGCATTATCTATAACAACCAAGATAGGGAGACAACCTAAGTGCCTTCAGTGGATGAAATGATAAAGAAAATATGGTATGTATGTGTATACAAACACACACACACACACACACACATACACACAGACAGAAATATTAATCAGCCATAAGAAAGAATAAGTCTTGCCATTTGTGAGAACACTCATGGACCTGAGGACATCATGCTAAGTAAAATGTGTCAGACAAAGCCAAATACCATATGGTCTCACTTATATGTGTAATCTAAACAAAACCAAAAAACAAAATAAATACAGAAAACAGACTGGTGATTGCCATAGGCAGGAGGGTGGGGTGCGGGGGTGGGAGGGGTGGTGGTGGGTGGTTGAAATAGTGAAGGGGTCAAAAGGTTGACATTTCAAGTTATGAAACAAATCATGGAGATGTAATACATAGCATGATGACTATAGTTAATAATCCTGTATTGCACATTTGGAAGATGAATAGATCTTAAAAGTTCTCATCACAAGAAGACTTTTTTTGCTAACTTTGTGTGGTGAAGGAAATTAGATTTATTGTGATCATTTTAAAATGTATACAATATCAATTCATTATGTTGTACATCTAAAACTAATGTAATGATATGTCAATTATACCTCAATTAAAATGTCAACAGCCAAGGGTCTACTCAGACCTGTTTGAGAATTTGCATGTTTAACAAGATTCACAGGTGATTCACATTAAAGCTTGAGCCATGCTTGCCTTGAAGGTTTTAGAAGAAGAGTTTGAGAGTGAGAAGAAGGAAAGGGGAAAGACTTATTTCTCTGTCTTTTAGGAAAAATAATCACTTAGAATGATCAATGTGCATGTCTATGCCCTTGAGTGACCTCAGTGATACAATGCAGAAACATCTCCCAGGTGTAGCCAGGTCTGTTCCCAATTGTAATTTCAGAAACTGCCAATAAGCCTTGAGGACCTAGAAGCAGAGCTGCCTTGGTCTCAGTGAGAGCTATCGGCAGTGGGCTTTTCGAGGTAAGAGAAAGATGATATCCCCCAGGAGTGGGAGCAGAGGGGAGCTCATGCTTCTTTGATTATGAAGCACATACATTAGGTCACTGGAATTAAGGAGGGGTTGGTAGAGGCCCCGCAAAGGAGCCTCTGGCTGAGTGTGTTGATTGGCCAGTGTTGAGCATTATCCCAGACTCACCTGGGACACAAATGACTTATATGTTGCAAATGAACTCTGTGGCAACATTTCCCCCAAATAACATTGAATCATTAGAGATGGCCCCAGCATATTAATAGGAAGTTCCAGGTGACTGTTTTCCAAAGAACACACTTTAGGGTGGGGATGGAGGAACACAAATGCAGTGATGTGTAGACACCGCGTTCCTGTAAGTTCAAGTTGCTATTGTCCCCAAACATTTGGTCACGTTATTTTATACAGTTACACAAAGAACTAAGAGGCTTGTGGTTGATTTGGGATGTCCTCACCAGCCAAGCTTAATGGTATGTTTGAGACACTGACCAATCAGAAACTATGCCTGACTAATCAGAATGGTCATCCTACTCATTAGCATCAGTCTGACAAACCATAACAGCTCACATAACATGGCTGGTGGGTAATCAGCTGATTATCAATCCTGGCCGGCAGCTTTTTAAGAGGCTCAGTAGGACTCTGGGAGGTTTTGGACACAGATTTTGGGAGAAAGAGTATATACAATTATATCATTTTCCTCACCCGCCACGCCAGATTTGTGTGTGTGTGTGCGCGCGTGTGTATGCGCCAACAACATTTTAAAACAGACAATGGGGTCGGATGAGTAGGACAACTATTCTCTGTCTAAATAGAGGCCCTATCTACCTGCACTGGGGAAAACCTAGGCCTATAATTATAACAGGAGTTCTTGACTTGTGCCTAGTCCCACCTGGCCCAGAAATGATGACAGCAATGAGGCCACTCCCAGCGCCCCACAGCCCTGGGCCGCTCTGTCATGGCTTGGTGTGTGTCACTGCTCAGGTTTGCTCTTCCCTGAAGAGTCTTCAGTTTGTGTTGACCTTTCTTCTAAGTCAGAGCTAAACATAAATTTTCCTCTCCAAGTGGAGAGTCACTGTGGTTCCTCCCCACATCCAGCTGAACCCCCATTTTGGAGCTCTGTTGAGCTAACCTGGGACTTTTGGCTAACCTCCAGCAGAGAACCAAGAAAGAAGGTGCTGGCATCCAGTTAAGCTTCAACTCTTCTTGGCTTGGAACAGTGGTTCACTACCCTGGCCTTACATCAACATCATCTGGGTGGGGGGGTGGATTCTAAAACGTGCCATCTTGGGTCCCACCCCTAAGCAAATGACCTAGAATCAATGGAGAAACTTTAAAAATCCATCGTCCAGGCTGCACCTTCCAGTGATGCTCTCTGCAACCCAGCTGAGAACGCTGGTCTAGAACGACACTGCAGCTCCCAGATGGCTCTCATCAGAGCTTTACATCCCCAGCTCCTGCACAGCCACTGAGAAGAGGTGGCCACAGAGAAAATGAGTCTCAAGGAGTCACTGAGGGTCTGATGCTGGTCTGAGAAAGGGAAGACCTCAGAGTGGAGGGAAACAAAAGGAAAGTGTAATGGGTGAGGGAAACAAAAGGAAAGTGTAATGGGTGTGGGAGGTGTGTTAGTGTTAGAGAAGAATGGTCGGACACTCGGGGCTTTAGGAAAGGTCCTGAGTAGGGTTAGCTGATGACAGATGGGAATGTGAAAGGTTGATCATCACAGAGGATATGGCAGTGGTGCCATTTTACTTCCTATAGTGGCAGGTCTACACCTTCAGAATATATTTCACATAAAGCCCTCTCACCTGGAGGAATCCAAAAAAATGTGAAACATATGTATTTATGTACAAAAGAGAAACAGAATCACAGACATAGAAGACAAACTCATGGTTACCAGAGGGGAAAGCATGGGGGAGAGTGATAAATTTGGAATTTGGGATTAAAAGATACAGACTATTATATATAAAACAGATACGTAACAAGGACCCACCGTATAGCACCGGGAACTATATATTCAATGTCTTGTAATAACCTATGAGGAAAAAGAATCTGAAAAAGAATATACATATGTATGTATATATGTGTGTGTGTGTGTATATATATGTATATATAAAACATCTGAATCACTTTGCTATATACCTGAAACACTGTAAATCAACTGCACTTTGATAAAAAATGAAAATTAAAAAAAGCTCTCTCACCTGGCCCCAGCTGGAGAAGGCCCATTCTACACACAGCTGTTGATTACAGGCCTGGGTGTCCACTGGCCGTTTCGCGAGCTGTGTGCACATGTCATTGGACACAGGAGTGGAGATCCCAGAGGCTTTCAGTTTCTGGCAGGTCACCCGGCGTGTCTGGACGCCTCCCCCACAGCTCCGGGTACAGGCAGACCAGGAGGTCACCATCCACCTAGAAGGAGGAAGAAGAGTCAGGGCAAAGGGTCAAGACACAAGGAGAGGAATGATGCCGACATCCTCCTATTCTCACCACACAGCAGATAACTGGGGGCCCCATCTCCTTTCATAGTATATACTTGGGGTGCTGGGCTGAAAATGCACCCTCCTCAAGATATTGACCTCAAATCCCTGGAACTTGTGAATGTTACCTTATTTGGGCAAAGGGTCTTCACAGATAAGAGTCAAAAGATTTTTAGGTGAGATTATGCTGCATTATCTGGGTGGGCATCCAGGACACCATCGCGTAAACCCCATCACGTGTCCTTGTGAGAGGAAGGCAGAGGGAGATCTGATATAGCAGAGGAGATAGTGGGACCATAATGGTGGAGGTTGGAGTAATGTGGCCACAAGCCAAGAAACCCCCGGAGCCACCAGAAGCTGCAAGGGCAGAGGAGTTGATTCTCTCCTAGTGCCTTTGCAGGGGGTACAGCCTTGTTGACACCTTAATTTTGGACTTCTGGTCTCCAGAGCTGTAAGAGAATACATTTCTGTTGTTTTAAGCAATCACATTTGTGTAACTTGTTAAGGTAGCTACAGAAAACAAATACCCTTTGGATATTACCTAAGGAACAGCATCTTGAAAGAGTTTTCTGAAGATCAGTTGTTTGATCTTAACCTTGGCGCCCCAAGCAGTGAGGTTGCAGATGGAACACTCTGGGGGAGACAGTCCTTTATCTGGTTATGCCGCACTGTGGCTCTGGCACTTCCTAAAGGCACCCAAGTGTGGGGTAGAGAAGGGGCAGTTTCCTAGCAAAGCCAGATCCAAGCCTGGATCACCTCCCGACCCTGGAGGCAGTCTGGGTCTCAGTTAAGCCAAGTTTTGCCTGCTAGTATTCACTGTTTTTTCTACCCTGCTTTTAACCCACGTCTCATTTAATTTTGTTTAATCCCTTAGAAACCTATGAAGTTCCTTCCAGCTTTCTGGAGCAATTTCCCACCTCTGTCCATAGGCCTTACACCATTTAGGGCTGCATACGTGGTAAAAGTAAGCTGTTTCCAGAATGTGAGGTTCCAACTGCAGTTTGGATCCTCACAAGTGAGACTGCCCAGGGCTGTGACATATGGCTTTTCTCATAAAGCCAAGCTGTCAGCTGGGAAACACTCTGGAATCCTTGGTCCATATACAAGTGTGGAGGCTTTTCTAGGGATGTTTGAACCCTGGGCTAGTTCTCAAAGAGAAGGGGAAGGGACTGCAGTTTGGGAAAAAGAGTGAGAAAAGATTTGGTGCTTTCCAGCCATTTCCCTCTATCAGGGGAAAACATTTAGTTTTATTGCCTAGAAAAAAAAAAGTTATCTACACGAAGTGGTTGCAACAGTTACCAGGGTCAAAGCAGGACTTCCCGGTACTGTTCAAAAGGATGACCAGGGTGACACAAGTTTGTGTGCAAAGAACAGAGCTGACGTGCCAGGGGGCTTGGTGGGGAAACCAGTCAGAGGTGAGCCTGTGGCCACTTTCTAGTCCAGCGGTGCCACATATGGCTTTCAGGAGAGGCCAGGGACAGGGAACAAATTCCTCCTGAATGTGGATCTGTGACTTATTTAGTTTGGTGGAAAGTCGCTCCATTTGCCTCAGAGAGAGATGACTGCATGCAGATTTCCACCCAGCAGGAGCAGAGCCACTTAGGAAACAAGCAGAAGGTGTTATAAAGCCCCCTGGGGCACTGAAACCCAAGCAGACCCAGCCATTATCTCATTTGCAGAAGTAAATGAGGCTGATTGACTCTGACCATCACCACAGCGAATCAAAAAGTCCCTGGCATGTCCAAGACCTCCTCTTCATTTCACACAGCTTGGCGAGGGCAATCTTCCAGCCTCTCATATCCCTGGTGAATGTCAGGCCTGCCTTTCAATCAACTTTTATTTCCATATATACATTTCAGCGATTTTTCAGGAGCTGGGGTGGGGGCTTTGAGAAAGGAGAGGTCCGGGCTCTGTTACAGTTCAGGAAGGGTATAAAAGGACATTAATCATTCCCGTGGAAACCTTCCCGTCAGCAAGTCAAACTACTGATATTAATGAGTGTGTTTCATATTTCATTGAGGCTCTCCTTGGTTTCAGCTGCTCCTTATGACTCAGCTGGCAAAACGCAAAGTGGTTGCCTAAGTAGTGGGTGAACATCCTACAGACAGGGAGTGAAAGGGCGTTTCAGGAGCCAGCCAGTGCCCCCCAGGCTCAGGGCACCATGCTGGTGCCAATGTGAAGCCCATCCATTATCCCTTTAGCTACTGGGTGAACACTGGTGGGGGAGGGAGCACAGCGCTCAGTGGGACTCACAGCTGCTCAAAGTGCAAGGACGGAAGAGGCAGACTGTGAGTGTCATTCTGAGCTGTAGGACCCAAAAGCAGAGAATACACCCTTAAACAGCATGGGTAGGAACTACACAGGTCCACTTCTATTCAGATTTCTTTCACTAAATGCCTGCTACAGTATCACATCATCTGCGGTTGTGAAACTGCTGATATGCAAGGCTGACTATAAAGTTATAGGTGGATTTTTAAGTGCTCAGTGTTGGCGCCGCTAATCTCTGCAATTGTTCAAGGGTCGACTGTAAACCAAAAGCTGAGGTAGCTATGGGAAATGGAAGTTTATATCAACTTTAGCAGGATGCAACTCTTGGTAGAAGGGAGGATTAGATTGCCTCAACTAAATTGGAGTACTGATTAGCAACTAAATTGGAGTACTGATTAGCAACTAAATTGGAGTACTGATTAGCACAGGTATTTGCAGTTGGGAGAAAGGAGAGGGGCTGGAATCCAGGCTAGTCCTCACTAGCCACTAAGCACTTCAACTGAAAAAATATTTCTGCTCTTACAAAGGAACTGAGGAGCCAGCTTCTCGCTGCAGGTAGGGAGATCTCTCTTGCCAGGCCTGAGATGCTCCTGGTCCCTGAACAGACACTTGCAGACACTTGGGAAGCCTGGGAAAGCTTTAGCTGGCTCAATGGTGAGGGAACCAAGAGCCGAAAAGGGAGGCTTATCCTGCAGTGGAGAGGCTGGTGGGCCTGTGCTGATAGGACAGGGCAGCTCCTTGGACGTCAGGCCCGCTCACCTGTACTCAGCGTCTCTCACTCTCATAGTGTCAGACAAGGGCTGGCCATGAACTTGGCAAAAAGTCCAGGCCCATCCTGAGGAGTGGGCAGCCTGAGCCAGCATCCGGGGCACTCACCGGGAAGGGCAGTCTCTTCGGTTGCAAGCGATGGGCTGCACGGCAGGGCGCACCTTCCCTGCGCAGTGAGCGGGGTTGACTTCCGTGCTATTCAGGAGACACCTCAGGCGGGGCTGCTGAACCCCTCTGTTACCACAGGAGGCCGAGCAGGTCGCCAGTCTATCCACAGACCACCAATAATCTGTCACAGAAGGAAAATCAGAGGTGAAAAGGAGATAGTCTCAATGCCCATGCTATTCCTTCTGAGCAGGGTAGGGTGGGGAGGGTATGTGGGCAAGAGATGCTGTTATGAATGAGACTCTGTCTCCAGTCCCAACCTATCTAGGCAAGGCCTCGGTTGGCTCACCCGTAAAGTGAGTACAATAGTCCTTACCTCATCACACTACTATGAGGACTGGGTATAAGAAAGCATAGGACACATAGCACTTAATCAGTGGCTGTAGCTCTTGTATTCTAAAACCTATTTCCTAAAGTACAATTTTTTATTGGTTTACCAGTGACTTTGTTTTTCAACAAAGAGGTAGAAAGATATCAGAGCTACTTAACAATCATAGTTAAAAGTATATATTTGAGTTGGACTTGGTACTTGTTAAAGAAAAACAGAGTATCCAGAAGAGTATTCATTAATGGGAGATCATGATGTCAGACAGGCAGTTTTCTCTGGATTTTCTCTTTGGGGGTCTGGGACTCACTGGTAGGAAAGCTGTTAAAAACAACTGTGGGCTGGTAAATTCTGAGTGCTTATTTGCAAAGCTGTGTGTTACACATTTTGCAGATGGGTACTGCTTCTGGTTTTCAGCAGAGAATGGCTGGCTGGCAAAAAAATGGAACATTTACTTTCCTATCTGGAAAACCAAATGGTGGGGGAAGGTGTTTAAGAGGGAAAACCCATGTGCTGAGAAAAAAACCCTCCCTTCTTATGTTCTAAACTGGCACAAATGGTCTCTTCCCAGGAATCCTCCATTTTAAGGTGCATGCAGTAGAATTTAGCTTTCTCTGCAAGTACCATAGACAGGCCACAGGTAGAACCAGTCTATGGAAAACTCAAAAGCCTCACTTTAGTTTCTGTAACAAAGCCAGTCTGGATTCTTCTCCCACTATTTTGGGCTCATTCACTAACTTTTCTTGGGGCAGAGCCCCACCCAAGTCACTGACCTGCCCATGTGCCTGGAAAGTTAATGCATGAGTCTGCTTGTGGTCAGGCCATGGGGAAGGGCCTTGGAATTCACTTAGCATGTGACTGCAGCAGAACACTCTTATGGATGATTGGCCGGTCCTGGCACCAGCTCCTTCTCTCCAGGGCAGAGGCAGTAACCAAGTGGTTCAGATGAAGAGGTAATTTTAGGCCAGCCCAAGAGAGGAAACTTGCATTTTGACAGGCAACTGTGTCTGTGCACGTGCGCACACATGTGTGTGCATGCACACACTCTCTACTAGTAAACCAGCATAAAGGAAACACATTTGCTTTGCTATTTGGTGCTTGGTCCTGAGCAGCAGCCACATGATGAGCAGAAGTGCCCATTTATGAAAGTGGCACTGACTTTTCCAGGTTCTGCAGAGATGGGGCCCGGTGGCTCTTCTGAAGAGGCTCATGGTATGGCAACACCGTTGGGCTTCAGTTTTCATGCCCTAGGAACCACTGGAGATCAGACATCACTTTGTTCTGCTAGAGAATCCCAAGTAGATTCTCTTGTTCAGGAAGCAAGCCTGGCACCCAACGCCTGAAGGGTTTCTTACCTTGGATCACTAAAGAGGCTTTCTGAACAAGCATTCCCGCCTCATTCTGAGCAAGGCAGCTGAATTCTCCTTGAGACCCTCCACTGAGATTTGCAATTTGGAGAATCTGTCCAGCTGCCAAGATATGATGCGTCAGTCCTGTGACGTTGGCAATTGGCCGGCCACCGTGGAACCAGGTGATATTCGGAGTAGGGTAACCTTTGATGGGGCAGCCTAGAAGGACAGGAGAGAAGTAAGCCATACATAAAGCCAAAAAGGAACCATTCCTGATGAGCTGTTTGACTGTTTCCATGGATCTTGAGGACATACATATGATGTGGCTCCCCCAGGGCATTTTTCTTATGCTTCTCATTCCCAAGCAAACAGAAGATATATTTACTCTCTGAGAGTCTGGGAGGGTGACTGTTATTCATTCAATTAAGTAAAAATTCCTGGGAACACAAAGTGCCTATTTATGTCTATGTCCCTATAATAACTTTTAAAACATGAAGCAATTAAGATTTACTCATTGAACACTTTCTCAATTTAATTAGTTCCTATGCCAATTTTATAGTAAAATAAATCACTTCTTCAAATGCAATGAGTTGGGAAAAACCCATATACTATATAATAACAGTTGAGCAGAATCAAACTTTAATTGGTAAAAAATCTGATGTCTGCCTCCATTTTACTCTTTATGTGATTTTCAAGCCAAAATTTTTCAACAGAGACTAGGAAAACAATTTTAAACACTGATCTCATTTTTCTGTAAGTCAAGAGCCTTGGCCTTCTGACAACCAAGCCAGCTCTGGACAAGTACAATGTTATACTTATTTACATAGTTATTGAACATATTCTGCTACATTAAAATTTGAAAATATTATACTGAGATATGGCATCTACTCAAGTCTTTGCAGTAAAGAATTAGTAAAATAAACTGATTACAATTGTGAGAGGAAACTCATTCCCTATAGATTCATACTTGCTGAATTTGCTGTTGTAACCCCAGAAACTTAGCTTCAGAGAAAATTTATTTGAAAGATTAAAACATGAGAAAAATCACGCAAAATGAAAGATTCTGAAGGTTTTCCCTCAGTTCAGTTAAAAACCTATTTGGTTCCTAATGTTCTGGGGACAGTTCACCTAGTTAAGACTGTCTTCTCTCTCGCAAGGAGATCACAGCTGGTATGGAATAAAAAAGAGCACATGGATAAAACTGAGATGTAAGGCAGAAGATGAGATCAATGAGACACACAGATGGTCACCTGTGTGGACGTGTGTACCTACAGATCTGTACAGAGAAGAGATTTTCTATCGTTGACTTGTTTTGTATTTTGGGGGCATCACTGTTCGAATTTGCATAGGATGGAAGTATTAACACAGGAAATGTCCTTAGAGATAATCTAGTTTACTGCCAGAGGAGAAAACTGAGGCCCAGTGAGGTTAAGAGACCTTCCCAAGATGAAGGGACAGATCTTCTGTCTTATTCTTGTCTCGTGTTCTTTCCCTCATACTAACAACTTGTCTGGCTGGGCACCAACAATTTAGGCACCTTGATACCTCCCTTCCTTTGTCTGCTTACTCCATACAGCCCTTTGCATTTTTATATTTTCACTATGGTTGTGTATGTTAAAGAGGTGGGAACAGACGACATTTGAAAAAGGGCCCTGGAAAAACAATGCTAAGATCAACCCTAGAAATTTCATTATGGAATTTCATGTTACAGGATCCAATTTTTCACTCCTTCGTATGTGGACTCACTTTGCCAGGTAATTTTGTGGTGCCTTCCTATAACGGGTGGGCTGTACTTCCCCATATTCAGACTTTAGGTTTGGCCATGTGACTACTCTGCTCAATAAAATGGCCACTAACAAACACTAACAGTGAACACTCTAAAAAGGAAATTAAGAAAACAATGCTATTTACATAAGTATCAAAAACAATAAAATACTTAGGAATAAACTAAATAAGACAGGCAAAAGACTTGTACACTGAAAACTATAAAATACTGTTAAAAATTAAATTATGAATTTTATAGTTTTTTATAAAACTATCT
This sequence comes from Catagonus wagneri, assembly GCA_004024745.2. Classification (NCBI taxonomy): domain Eukaryota; kingdom Metazoa; phylum Chordata; class Mammalia; order Artiodactyla; family Tayassuidae; genus Catagonus; species Catagonus wagneri. The sequence goes on along the minus strand of PVHT020000022.1, from coordinate 21,932,377 downwards.
CATGTTCAAGGGTTGGAAGATAATTTTTTAAAGATGTCAATGCTATATAGAAGAAATTGGTACAACATTGTAAATCAACTCTACTTTAATAAAAAAAAGATGCATGCACCTTTTTTCATAGCAGCCCTATTTAAAATAGCCAAGACATGGAAGCAACCTAAGTGTCTATGGATAAATGAATGGATAAAGAAGATATGGTACATGTATACAGTGGAATATTAACCATAGAGAAGACTGAAATAATGTCATTTGCAGCAACACGGATAGACATAGAAATTATCATACTAAATGAAGTGAGTCACACACAGACAATATTACATGAGATCACTAATATGTGGAATTTAATAAAAATGGTAAGAACTTATTCATAAAACAGAAACAGACTCAAAGATTTCAAAACTAAACTTACAGTTACCAAAGGGGAAATTTGGAGGGGAGGGATAAATTAGGAGGTTGGGATTAATGTAAACACTACTATATATAAAATAGATAAGTAACAAGGACCTACTGTACAGTGTAGGGAAATCGACTTAATACTTTGTAACAACCTATATGTTAAAGAATCTGAAAAGGAATGGATATATGTATATGTATAATTGATTCACTTTGACGTACACCTGAAACTAAGAAAACATTGTAAGTCAACTATATTCCAATAAAATTACAAAAAAAGATGTAAATAATCACCAAAGCAAACCCAGTTCAATCACTATCAAAATCCTAATGACTTAAAAAATGTTTTTGAATAAGTAGAAAAATTCATCTTAAAATTTGTATGGAATCTCAAGGGACTCTCAATAGCCACCGAAATGGTCTTGATGAAGAAGAACAAGGTTAGAGGTCTCATAGTTCCTGATTTCAAAACTTATTACAAAGTTACAGTAATCAAAACAACATGGGACTGGAATAAATACTGACATACAGACCAGTAGAATACAAAGAGAACCCAGAAATAAGCTCTCACATATGTGGTCAAATAATTTTCAACATGAGTGCCAAGACCATTGAATGGGGAAAGGATAGTTTTTTTTTTTTTTTGTAATTTTAAGTGAGTATTGCAACTTAAAAAATTATTTATTTATTTATTTATTTATTTATTTATTTATTGCTTTTTCAGGGCGGCACCTGCGGCACATGGAGATTCCTAGACTAGGGGTCAAATCAGAGCTACAGTTGCCGGCCTACGCCACAGCCACAGCAACACAGGATCCAAGATGCATCTGTGACCTACACTACAGCTCACGGCAATGCCAGGTCCTTAACCCACTGAATGAGGCCAGGGATCAAACCCACAACCTCATGGTTCCTAGTCGGATTTGTTTCCGCTTAGCCATGATGGTAACTCCAAGGATAGTCTTTTCATCAGATAGATGGTACTGGGAAAACTGGATATCTACATGCAAAAAAGGATGCTGGATCCTTATTACACCATATACAAGAATTAACTCAAAATGGATTTAGGACCTAAACATAAAAGCATAAAACTCTCAGAAGAAAACATAGGAAAAAGCTTCATAATATTGGATTTGGCAATGATTTCTTGGATATGACACTAAAAGCACAGGCAACAAAAGAGAAAAAATTAGAGAAACTGGATATCATCAAAATTAAAAGCTTTTGTGTATCAAAGGACACTAACAACAGAGTGTAAGTGAAAATACTAGCCAAAGGAGAAAATATTCACAAATCATAGATCTGATAGGAGATTAATATCCAGAATACATAAAGAATTCCTACAACAAAACAAACAACTAAATTACAAAATGAGCAAAACACTCAACATTTCTCAAATATATGCAAATGATTAATAAACACATGAAAAGATATTCAATATCACTAATTGCTAAAGAAATGTAAATAATCTCAATGAGATACCATTTTATATCCGTTAGGATGAGCTATTTAAAAAAATAAAGAAATTAATGAGAATTGGTAAAGATATGGAGCAATTATAACACTTGTGTATTGGTGGTGGAAATGCAAAACATACAGCCACTATGGAAAATAATATCTAGCTTTCTAAAAGGATTAAATATAATATAAAATTACTATATGATCCAGCAATTTCATTTCTGATTATATACCTAAAAGATTTGTAAACAAAGACTTGAATAGATATTTGTATACCAGTGATCATGGCAACATTATTCATGGTAGCCAAAAGGTAGAAACAACCCAAATATCCATCAATGGATGGGTGGATAAACAAAATATGATATGTATGTATGATGGAATATTATTCAGCCTTAAAAAGGAATAAAATTCTGATACATATGACAACATGGATTAAACTTGAAAACATTAAGTGAAGGAAGCCAGACAAAAAGACAATTATTGTATGATTATCTTTATATCAGATATCTAGCACAGTCAAATTCATAGAAACAGAAAGTAGAATAGTAATTACCAGGGGTTGGGGGATGGAGGGAATGGTGAATTATTATTTAATGGGTACAAGTTTCAGTTTGGGATGATGAAAAAGTTCTGGAGATAGATAGTGTGAGGGTGTACACCAATGAGAAAGCAATTAATGCTACTGAACTGTACACTTAAAAATGATTAAAATAGTATATTCCACATTAAGCATATTTTACCATAATAAAAAAGATGAGGTTGCAGATGTGCATGTGTACCAGTTTTAATCCTAGATCTCAAGAGACCTTGTGAGTTATTGCCTGTGCTCTTGTCACTCTGCCATCAATGTAGAAAAACATGCCTGGACCAGCCTAATGATCCCAAGGGGAGGATGAGAGAAATGAGAACAGTCAAATCACTCCAGCCAAACCCCATTTAGAACAGCTGAACTAAGACTGGTAAGAATAAATGGTTGTTATTTTAAGCTACTGAGTCTTGGGTTTATTTTATTTGTTTTTATTAAAAAAATTTTTTTATTATAGTTGATTTACAATGTGTTGTCAAGTTCTGTTGTACAACAAAGTGACTCAATCACATACATTTCCCTATGCTATACAGTAGGATCCCGTTGCCCAACCATTCCAAATATAATAGTTTGCATCCCCAAACCCCCCCAATGCCCACCCATCTCACTCCTTCCCCTTTTCCCTTGGGAACCCAAGGTCTGCTCTTCTTGGGTTTATTTTAATGCAGCCCTCTTTTTTTCCAGGGTTGGGGTTGGCAGGGGGATAGCTAACGATACATTCAGGGAGTAGGTGCTTCCAGATCTTCTCCTTGGCCCAGGGAGCTAAGGCTTCTAGTTGAGTGGAGTTTCCACCTGGTTGCTGACCTGGCTCTCACCTGAGCAAACTCCCCACATGCTTCTGGTGGCATTTAGGCTTCTATATGCCATGAGGTCCACGGTGGTGACTCTGCATTCCTGCTATGAAATGGGAGTGGGAATGGCCTTCGGGAGGGGTGTATAGAAATCCATCCAATGGGAATCTCCAGGGATAAGGAGGATCCACTTCCTCCAATCCCAAATGTAGTCTGGAGTCAGGTGAGAGTTCCTTTTTTTTAAGAGGCAGGAAAGCTGTATGTTTATTTAGGCAAATAGCATGATTTCAAAAGTGACGCTTGAAATAAGCACAGCTTTTCAGACTTCCTGAAATAGACAAATATGTCTTCCCTTCATATCTTCTTTAAAGAAAAAAAAAAAAGATGTCATATGCTGTTGAGATGCTGGCTCCATGAATCATGTTGTGTGGATAGAGACCTGATGAGGCAGACTTGATTACAAATTGAAAAGTAAGAACCTTGTTGTTCCCAAGGAGACAGGTGATATGTGGCTAGGGACTTTCTCACATTTAGCCCTAATCTTTCCCAGCTCCATTAGGACTGATTTTCAGAGAGGCTATTTAGGAAGGAAAAGGAGTGGTAGCAGCCACATTCTGTTTTCTATGGCTGATAAAGTTAATATCTAGGAGTCAGAAATCTTAGCTAATTTAGAGGGACATTTGCATGACAATTCCATTCAAAATCCTCCCTCTCTCCTGTAATCAGGGGCCATAGTGAACAGTCAGGGTATCTCTCTTAAACCACATGGGTCTTGCATCTTGGACATATTTCCATGACCTTCTAGCCTGGTTCTCTTGGTGAAGTGTGAGAGCTGCCATGGATGTGGAGTCCTTGAAACTCAACTTGAGAAAGACTCTTGAGGAGTCTTTGACTAAGACTTTGGGTTTTGGAGAGGTTGCTTTCATAGTGATGCCTCTCACTCTGAAACCAATCAGGGTGAAGATCAGTTTGGCAGAACATTTTTTTAAGAAAAAGCAGTTTTGTTACTTTCAAATGCAGTTATACAGATACATGACTCTGACAGAAAACTCTAAACTTTTAAAATTTTATTTTTAGTAGAGTATAGTTGATTTAAAGTGTTGTGTCAGAGTTCCCTTCGTGGCTCAGTGGTTAACGAATCCGATTAAGAACCATGAGGTTGTGGGTTCAATCCCTGGCCTTGCTCAGTGGGTTAAGGATCCGGCGTTGCCGTGAGCTGTGGTGTAGGGTGCAGACGCAGCTTGGATCCCGCGTTGCTGTGGCTGTGGTGAAGGCCGGCAGCTACAGCTCCTGTTAGACCCCTAGCCTGGGAACTCCACATGCCACAGGTGCGGCTCTACATAAAGGCAGAAAGACAAAAAAAAAAAATAAAGTGTTGTGCCAATTTATTCCATACAGCACAGCGACCCAGTCATATGTGTGTGTGTGTATAATATATACATAATTTTTCCCCTCATACTAGCTTATATCATGTTCTATCCCAAGAGATTGGATGTAGTTTCCTGTTCTGTACAGTAAGATAATGCACCCCTATATTCACTGCAGCACTATTTACAATAGCCAAGACACGGAAACAACCTAAATGTTGTTTAGGTTGATAGATGAATGGATTAAGAAGATGTGGTACATATATACAATGAAATACTACTCAGTCATAAAAAGAGAACTCTAGATTTTGATAGGGTTCTCTGGCTTCTCTTTTCTAATCTATAAATGAGAGCTTTTGATTTAGTCAGTACTTTTCAAATTGATGTGCCCTGGGGCCCTAAGGTTTTGCACAGGTACAGAGGGTGGAGGAGAACCTTCATAGGGAATCTTCATAGATTTAGGGTCTCCATCCCAATTTCAATTACAGCAGAATTATATATCCAGATTATACATAAGAATATTCTTTCATTGATAACAAGTGAAGTAGATTTTTAATGTACTTTTAGATTCCAAGATTTCTCCACATCATGTCAAGCTCATTAGCCTCACCCCTCCTTTTCTTTTTCACCCCCCTTCTTCCCAAGTAGCCAAGTGTAAGGGGCAAAGAAGACTTAGTCAATCTATATTGTTTAGGTCAACGTGTAGTGAAATCGAACTCTGCTGATGAAAGACTCCTGGAAGATAAATTATATAGGGAGGTTATTTACAATTAAGATAAGCAAAGACCAGTAGAAGGGGAGGGCAGTCTAGAAGATACAATATGAGCAAAGCTGCAAAGACAAAATAAAACCTGGTGATGTGTTTTGGAGAAAAGACTGGTTGCCTTGACTAGAACATGGGGGACGTAGATGAAGTTGGAATGGGAGAGTTGCAATGAGGAAGATATTGAAGGCCAGAATCTGGTCTTTTGGGAGCCCCTGCAGGTTTCTTAAGAGGAGTGATCTTGGTTGGCTTTAGAAAAATCATTAAGCTGGTTCTTTGTAAGATGCACTGGTTTGAGAGAAAGGCAAAATCTAGGATATCAGTTCAGGGGTGGCAAGAAATGAGACATATTTGCAAAGGCAGCAAATGTGAGGAGGAGGATGTGATGAAGAGGAGTGGAAACAAAGAAGAGAAGCTAAAGAGACTTGAACACTAGTGAGATTATTCACAGAAGTAAATCAGGAAAATTCCTTATTTCCACCTCTTGAGACGTATATGTTTAGTTTTAAGCATACTGAATTTTTTTGTTTTGTTTTGTTTTTTGTTTTTATTTCCACCTCTTGAGATGTATATGTTTAGCTTTAAGCACATTGAATTTTTGTTTGTTTGTTTGTTTTTAGGGCTACACCTGCAGTATGTGGAGTTTCTCAGACTACAGGTCAAATCAGAGCTATAGCCACCAGCCGACATCACAGCCACAGCAATGCCAGATCTGAGATATGTCTGTGACCTACACCAAAGCTCATGGTGATGCCAGATCCTTAACCCACTGAGCTAGGCCAGGGATCAGACCTGCGTCCTCCTGGATGCTAGTCAGATATTTTTTTCTGCTGAGCCATGATGGGAACTCCAGCATATTGACTTTAAAGGTTGTGATAGCACTGAAGGATGGAACAATCCATACAGATGATAGAGATAAAAATGGAAGTTTGTCAGTGATAAGAACTGGAGACACCGATTTTGGGAACTAGTCTTAAAGATGTGTGGAATAAGTCTTCAATGAAAAGAAGTCAGGTCCCAGGACAAAACAGTGGGAGAACTCTTACCATTCAGTGATTGAAGAAGGGAGGTATTAAAGGGGTTTGTGGGATAGGAGGAAAATGGGGACAAGGTGAATCATGGGAATCTGCAAAGGAAAGGCATTAAAGAAACAGGCTGTTGGCAAATAAGTGATTTATATAAGAATTTGTGTAATGATTGTTTTCATTTTTTATTGAAAATAACTGACCAAACATATTCTTCCCATAGCTCCCCTCTTCCCTCTGCCTAGGTAGTATAAAAGTAAATTCCATTCTAACTCATGTTTGAATGGTCAAGAATTCAAAGTTAGTGGAATTGGAAATAAAAGTGTTCTGTATCATCAAAACATCCCATTCAATGCTGTGTACACATATTCCTTTATTTAACTTAACAGAATATTTATCTCTGGGTCTTGAATCTTTAGCAGTGTACCAACAACTGTGTTATTAAGAAGATAAAGGATTAATGAAGTGGGTGACTGAGACTGTTTTAAATGTTGGAAAACAGGAGCAGAATATATATTGGCCTGGCCAGAAAACTCTCAAAGCAACTTGACTGGGGATTTTAGCTTCCAGTAATAGTGAATAACTTGGTTGGAATAGTCTTCCTGCAGACAACAATCATAAAATTTAAACAACAACAACAACAAAATACATGAAAGAAGAACTCTTGGAAAGCACTGAAGAGTGACCAAAAGCAGTGGCAGAAACAGGAGGGGAGTCTGTTCTAGAAACCCAGGAACTGCAACAGGTGTGATTTTCTACCTAATGGCTTATTGCCTGAGGAAATTACTCAATCCCCAGATGGCTCAGATTGCTGGAAAATGTATAGCTTCATTGGCTTAAGATGTCAGAGGATGGTGTCTGGAGGCTATTAGAATAGCTGGAAAGTTAAGAGGGGGAATCCTCTAAGAGTTATAGAAGTGATAAACCTTAAAATCTGAATAAATCCTATCCAAATTCTTTTTAGTAGATCCTGGAGGAACTCAGCAAAAGAGGAGCAGCTAGAAGCTGAAAGGACAGAGTGGAGATTCAACTGTTGCCCACTGCAGGGAAGACAGAAGTTAGAATTTGAGTCCAGCCAAATTAACTGCCTTTTAGAACAAAAACGAAACACTCTTCAGAGGAACATAACAATCCAAAGTCTCTCGAGTATATCATCTATAAGTTTCAGTATACAATTAAAAAAACCACTAAACAAGAAGAAATATGATCCATACTCAAGAGAAGAAGCTGTCAGTAGAAACAATCCTGTGATGATGCATATGTTGTAATAAGTGCACAGTGACTTTAAAGCACCTATTATAAATGTTTAAGGACTTAGAAGAAGAATACTGATAATAAATGAAAAGATGGAGTATCTTAACAGAGAAGTAGAAACTATGAAAACAAATTCCAGAACTGAAATGTACCAAAAATACAATGAAAAATTCACCAGATGGGCCTAACAGAATATTGGAGATAGCAGGTGAAAGTATAGGTGAATTTGAAGATAGTTAAGCAGAAATTATCCAATATGAAGAACAGAGGGACAAATGATTGAAGAAAAATAAATAGAACCTCGTGGACCTGTGGGAAAAATATATGTGTAATTGGAGCCCAAGGATGAAAGAATAAAAAGACAAACATATTGAAGAAATAAATCTATCAAATATCCCAAATTTTGAGAAAACCATAAGTTTCAATAAGGTTAACTAGCCATGTAAGAACATCATATCAAAGTGATGAAATTAGCAGATTAAAAAATATCTTGAAAGCCATGATGGGAGTAATAAGGATTGGGTTTACTCTCTTGCCATAAATAACTAGAAAACTGAACAAAAATTTATGAAACAACTGTTTTCAGATATTAGACAACAGACAGTAGAGGGCTGTGATCCCTGAAATAAGATAAACACACTAGATGAGCCTTATGGATTCCCTACCTTCCTGCCAAGGTACATTCTGAGCTGCAAAGTATGGAGGATGTATTAGTTTTCTATGGTTGCTAAAACAAAATACTACAAACTGGCTGACTTAACAAAAATTTGTCTCACAGTTCTGGAGTCTAAGTTTGAGAACAAAGTGTCAGCATGGTTAATGCTTTTTGAAGGCTGTGAGGGATAATCTGTTCTATCTGGTCTAGCTTCTGGTAGTTTGCTGGCAATCTTTGGTATTCCTAGGCTTGAAGATGCCTCACTTGAATCTCTGCTTTCACATTCACATGTAGTTCTCCCTTAAGTGCATGCCTGTCTTTGTGCCCAATCTTCTCCTTTTTATAATGACACCAGTCAAATTAGATGAGGGCCCATCTTAATGACCGCATCTTAACTTGATCATTTGCAAACACCTGTTTCCAAATAAGGTCACATTTATAGGTACCGAGGTTTGGAGATTTTAGCATCTTTTGGGGGACACAACTCAACCCATAACAGAGGACTATCCCAAAGAGAGCATAGCAATTGTACTAACTGATGAGACAAAGAACAGAGTTCACTGGGTTTGAGGCAGTTGGAAGTTGAACAGAATTCTGAAAATTAAGGTGTTATATAGAAAAGGAGCTCTAGAAATATGCCTAAATTCTTTTTGAGTCTTTGCCCAACTGAAGATGTACATGCATAGAATGAAATTATATAAGACTGAGCAAAGAGCAGCCAGGGAGCTGTGAGTTTAATATTCCCGAAAGCTCAAATAAAGCTAGAAGAGCTTTGACCAGCCAGAGTGGAACATTCTTGTTCATCACTGGAGAAACTCAGTAGAGACCCCAGAAAAGTCCTAGAGTAAAGGCTACTATAGATCTGCCCTAATCAAACTTAAGAACAAACTTCAAAGAGATCAATTAAAAATTGAGTGACTTAACTGCTTAAGAGAAAAAACTCCAACAATCACTAGGAGACAACAAAATCCAGATACTTAACGACCTAAAATTTATACTATCTAGCAAATCAATCAAATATTACTTGAAAAATCAAGAAGCAGGAAAATATGACTTATAATCAAGACAAACAGGAGACGGGATTAAGATGGCAGAATAGAAGGACTGGAGCTCAACTTATCTCATAAAAACAACAAAATTACAACCAAATGCTGAGCAACCTTCAACTAAATGGACTGGAAACTTTCAAAAAGATAGCCCACTGCAGAAGACAAAAAGGAGGCCACACCAAGAGGTAGGAGGTGCGATTACATGATATAGGAGACCCCATACCTCCTGGGTGGGAAGCCCCACAGACTGGAAAGTAACTGTATCACAGAGACTCACCTACAGGACTGAGAGTTCTGAGCCCCACATAAAATCCCCATGCCTGGGATCTGGCATTGGGAGAAAGAGCCCCTGGAGCATTTGTCATTGAAGGTCAGTGGGGCTTGTGTGCAGGAGCTCCACAGGACTGGGGGAAATGGAGACCCCCATTCTTGAAAAGCTCACAGAGACTTTCATGTGCACTGGGTCCCAGGGCAATGCAAAGTCTCCATAGGAATCTGGGTCGGACCTGACTGCAGTTCTTGGAGGATCTCCTGGAAAAACAAGGGTGGCTGTGGCTCATCATGGGGAAGAACATTGGAGGCAAAACTCTTGGGAATATTCATCAGCAAGTTTCTCTGGAGGTGGCCATTTTGGGAAAATCTGGCCTGACCCATCAGTGCTGAGAAGCTGCAGGCCAAACAATAATCCAGGTGGGATCACAGCACCACCCATCGGTAAACAGGTTGCCTAAAGATTCCCCCTGCCCCCGCCCAGGCAAACAGTCACCTCTAATCTTACCCAGAGACAAAGCCCCACCCAGAAGAAAGATAGGAATCAGCCCCACCTACCAGTGGGCAGGCACCAGTCCCTCCCATCAGGAAGTCTACAGCAAGCCCCCCCATACCAACTTCAGCCACAGGGGAGGCAAACACCAGAAGTAAGAGAGACTACAACTCCATTGTCTGCAAAAAGGACACCACACCAGAAACCTATACAAATGAAAAGACAGAGAACTATAACTCAGATAAGGAAGAAAGAAAAAAACGCCAGAAAAACAGCTAAGTGATCAGGAGATTATCAGCTTCCAGGAAAAAGACTTTAGACTGCTGATGCTGAAGATGATGCAAGATGTTGAAAATAAACTGGAGGCACAGACTGATAATTTACAGTAAAAACACTGAGCAAAGAAATACAGGATTTAAAACTTAAGCAAGCAGAGATTCAAAATACAGTAACTGAATTAAAAAATTCCTTAGAAGCAACCAACAGCAGAATACAGGAGGCAGAAGAATGAATAAGCGAGGTGAAGGACAGACTAGTTGAAATCACAGCTGCGGAACAGAAAAGAGAAAAAAGATTGAAAGTAAATGAAGAGAGTCTCAGGGAACTCTGGGACAACATTAAACACACCAATATCCGTATTATAGGGGTACCAGAAGGAGAAGAGCGAGAGAAAAGGACAGAAAAAATATTCAAAGAGATAGTAGCCAAAAACTTCCCTAACACAGGAGTGGAACCACTCCAATCCAGGATGCGCAATGAGTACTATATAAAATAAACCCAAGGAGGAACAGCCTGAGACACATTAATCAAAATGACTAAAATTAAAGACAAAGAGATAATATTGAAAGCAGCTAGGGAAAAGAAACAAATAATATACAAGGGAATCCCGATAAGGTCATCAGCAGATTTTTCAGCAGCAGCTCTGAAGGCCAGAAAGGAGTGTCATGATATACTTAATATGATGAAAGCAAAAAAACCTCCAACCAAGATTACTTTACCCAGCAAGGCTCTCATTCAGATTTGAAGGAGAAATCAAAAGCTTTACAGATAAGCAAAAGCTAAGAGAATTCAGAAACACTAAACCAGCTTTACAACAAATACTAAAGGAGCTTCTCTAGGCAGAAAAGAAAAGGCCACAACTAGGAACAAAAATACCACAAATGACAAGGTTCATCAGTAAAGAAATCATCCATGCAAAATTACGCTACCAATTTGGTAGCACAATTATGCTACCAAAATCAGAAATCGTGAGAAGAAGAGGGCACAAATGCAGGACACTTGCAATTAAGAGACCAACAAGTTAAAACAATCTCTATATATATATAGACTCCCATATCAACACTTTAGGGCAACTGCAAACCAAAAATCTACAGCTGATACAATAATAAAAATCAACTCAAACACAACACTAAAGATAATCATCAAACTACAAGAGGAGAGAACAAGAGAAGGGAAGAAAAAAGAGCAAAAACAAATCTAAAACAGTTAATAAAATGGCAATAAGAACATACATATCAATAATTACCTTAAATGTTAATGGACTAAATGCCCCAACCCAAAGACATAAACTTGCTGAATAGATACAAAAACAAGACCCATACATATGCTGTCCTCAAGAGACCCACTTCACTTCTAGGGACACATACAAATTGAAAGTGAGAGAATGGAAGAAAATATTCCATGCAAATGGGAATAAAAAGAAAGCTGGAGTAGCAATATTCACATTGGACAAAACAGACCTTAAAATGAAGACTATTTTAAGAGACAATGAAGGACACTACATAATGATTAAAGGATCAATCCAAGAAGAAGATATAACAATTTTAAATATCTATGCACCCAACACAGGATCATCACAATATATAGGGCAACTGCTAACAACCTTAAAGGAGAAATTGACAATAACCCAATAATAGTGGGACAATACCGCATTTACAGCAAAGGACAGATCATCCAGACAGAAAATCAACAAGGAAACACAGGCCCTGAATGAAGCATTAGACCAGATGGACTTCATAGACACTTATAGGACATTCCATCCAAAAGCAACAGAATATGCATTCTTCTCAAGTGCGCATGGAACATTCTCTAAGATTGATCACATTCTGAGCTATAAATCAAGCCTCGGTAACTTTAAGAAAATTGAAATCATATCAAGCATCTTTTCTGACAACAACACTATATGACTAGAAATCAACAACAAGAAAAAAACTGCAAAAACCACAAACGTGGAATCTAAATAATCGAGACAAACACGACTCGGTGGAAGCAGATCTAGAAATGACAGGGATGATGGGATTAACAGACAAGGATATCAAAACAGGGTAATAAAAATAAGTTAAATATTTAAAGGAAAACATACATAGTAAGAAAGTGAAAGTTATAAAAAGAATCAAATGCACTTCTAGAAATGAAACATATTTTATGAAATGAAAAATTCACTGGATAGGATTAATAGAAGATTAAGTACTATAGAAAAAAGATCTGTGAATTTGAAGGTGTGGTAATAAAAATGAAGCCAGAAAGAAGCAAAGAGAAAAAAAAAAGACTGAAAAAGAATCAAGTGGTCAAATATGTTAGCCAAGAATGTGGGTACGTGCACGTACCTGCCAAAACTGTATGATTAAGATTTGTGCATTTCAATAAATGTAAATATTACCTACAAGAATAATTGAGTAGAGATGGGGGCGGGAAGTAGGTGAAAGTACAAACAAAACAGGAATTGCAGAATGCTGCATGTTGAAGCTGGGTAATGATTACATGGGAGGGGCTGCTCTGCTTACTTTGTACATATGTGAAATTATCCATAATAAAAAGGGGAAAAACATGAAGTCATTGGTCATCAGAAATGACTCAATGTCCAAAAAAATTACTCTCACATATTCAGCTTTTTCAGCTCTATGCTTTTTCTCTGAGGGTATTTACTTATTTATTTATTTGCTTTTTAGGACTGTACCTGCGGTATATGAAGGTTCCCAGGCTAGCGGTCAAATCAGAACTGTAGCTGCCGGCCTATACCACAGCCATAGCAATGCAGCATCTGAGCTGCATCTGCATCCTACACCACAGCTCATGGCAATGCCAGACTCTTAACACACTGAATGAGGCCAGGGATTGAAACTGCGTCCTCATGGACACTAATCAGATTTGTCTTTGCTGAGCCACAACAGGAACTCCTGAGGTTTTAACAAGTTAAAAAAAAAATTGCTGTTCCTGGGAGTTCCCTAGTGGCCTAGTGGTTAGGACTTGGTGCTTTCATTGCTGCCACCATGCTCAATCCCTGGTCTGGAAATAGAGATCCCATATCAAGCCACTGCATACTATGGCCAAAATAAATGAGTATAAGTAAATAAACAAATAAAACTGCTGCTCCAGCCTGCTATTTGCAGACGTTTCCACAATTTTTTTTTGTTGTTGTTGTTATGGCAGCACCTGCTGCATATGGAAGTTCCCAGGCTAAGGGTTGAATCAGAGCTACAGTGGAGACCACAGCTGCAGCTGCAGCCATAGCAACATTGGATCCGAGCCTTATCTGTGAACTACATTGCAGCTTGCAGCAACACTGGCACCTTTAACCCACTGAGCGAGACCCGGGATTGAACCTGCATCCTCATGGATACTAGTTTGGTTCTTAACCCCCTGAGCCACAATGGGAACTCCTCTGCAAATGTTTTATAATCTGCCCAACTTAAAAATTCCTACTGGTAGGAATTTCTGCTCTTTCATTCATTCTGCTCTTTTGAAGTCAAAGGTGACTCTCACACTTGTACTGGTGTCACCCTTGATTCCAACAACTTTAGTGTGCTTGCTTCGTATGGTACAAACTGCTAGTTGTTCCTTTATGTCTCCTCCTTGTAAATGAATTCTTGATTTTTGAGGTAGGTACAAAAGTGCCTGGAATAGAGGCATTTCCCATCACCCTTGAAATAAGGTGTGGGCCGTGTGATTCCCTTCAGTCACATGAGAGGGAAAGTGATGTGTACCCCCTCTGGGACACGACTTTCAAAGAAAAGAACTTGCTCTTCACCTTCCTCCATCATACTTTTGAGAACATGTATGTGGAGCAAACCATCTGGCTTGGGTGGCTGACGGCAATGCTCCAGGATGACAGAACAACTGGAGTTGAAAAATACATTTTGCTGGGGTCCCTAGGTGACATAGTAGATGACCACACCATGCCTACTTTCTGGACTTCTTTCGGAGACAGGAATATATTCCTCTCTATTTGTTTATTTATTTTGGGTCCTGGCTACAGGGTGCTGAATGTCTATCCTAACTACGACAATCCTAAATATTCTCTTTTACGGAGTCGGCCTCCATCTGCTAGTTGGTTATTGTATGTCCCTTCACCTTTGGACACTGAACACAGAGAATATATGAGACTACTCATCGTAGATTGAAAATGGTCTTACAGGAGTTCCTGTTGTGGCTCATTGGTAATGAACCCAACCAGTATCCATGAGGATGCGGGTTCCATCCCTGGCTTTGCTCAGTGGGTTAAGGATCCAGTGTTGCCGTGAGCTATGGTATAGGTCACAGACACGGCTTGGATACTGCGTCACTGTGGCTGTGGTGTAGGCTGGCAGCTACAGCTCCAATTGAACCCCTAGCCTGGAACTTCCATATGCCGTGGGTTTGGTCTTATAAAGACAACAAAACAAAAATGTTCTTACAAAAGTCTACTTTCGGTAGGAAGAGGAAAGACCAAAATAAACTCATTATAACTAAGGGGAACAATCAAAATTGCGGGTCATCTGCTTTTTCCATCAAGAATCTGTCTTTCAATGCTTTTCACTGAAGACATCACTTCTTATAAACTTTCTTTGTGCTCAGAATTGGGATCCCCTCAGCACACACGAGGTGCAGGCCCCTGTGCTTTTATGTAGATATTTATGTGCACGTCTCTGTGTGTACACAGTGGTCTCTGAGGTTTGCCAACAGCAATAGTCAAAGGAAGGAATCTAACAGGAATTCCCACTGTGTATGTTCCCAGTGAATAATTATCCATGTTGCACTGCTAATGAGAAAACCTGGCTTGTAACAGGGGTTCCTTTCTGTCACGGACATTTCTCATTTGTTAAAGTAAGAGAAATATCAATCACTCTTTGACGGTGGGCAACCTCTCAGGGCGCCATTTGCAAGACACCAAAAACCATGTGCTAAGCGGTCTACACCTCTAGAGAGACCCCAGCGGAAAGCCACACCTCCTCCCCTCTTGCTTCAAAGTGCACATAAGAGTGTTTCATGCAGGGTCTGGCATCTCTTTTTCTATTGCCCTCCCAGCTTCGTGAGTGTTGATCATTTCCACCCTCCGAACTCCAGCGCCTATCCAGAAACCTACCAGGAAACAGTCCATCACTGGAGAATGACAGTGGTCTCTCTCCTCAAACCTCGGTTATTACAAGTGTTAGGATGGGTAAGTGGCTGAGGGGGAAGCAGTGCTGGGGGAAGGCTGCCTAGCTAATGAGAGTTCTGGCAGCAGAAAGCCCCTCTCTAACAACCCTTCTTAACCTGTGAAAGAAAATACTGCCTTTAAGCCTCCATTCCTGGGTCCACTGTGGCTCTACATTGAGCCAAAGCCAGGTGTGATTTACATATGTGGGGGTTCCCTCTGAGGTTTACCTACTTTATTATTATTTTTTTTTTCCACCGTAGCAACTGGAGAGTGATAGAAGTTTAGAAAGGGGGGAGATGCGTACCATAAGAAAACAAATTACATATGAAATTGGATCTACTGGCTGTCACTTTAGCTATAACCCACCATGAGTTGACAGCCCTGATTAAGTCAAATTGACCTCACTGGCTTTCTTTACTGTCATCTCCTTTTCACGTGAATTTCTGTAACTCAAATAGCCTCACTCAGGGCAATAGCTTGAGTTCAATAGGTGAGGGAAATGGGGGGTGGGTGGAAAATAGGGAGGGCTGGTAGCCCTTGACCTCAGCTTCCTTGCACCCTCTGTGGAAGAGGTGGGCATACCCTGAAGGCTGAGGAAGAGGGCTGACTGAGTCACCTGTCTAGAAAGACACTTGCAGCTCATGACAGTCATTATTCACTGGAGATTTTTGTTGAAGGGCTGAAAACCAGCAGGATTTCTGGTCTGCTAAGAAATAGGCATGCAGCTTGATTCGTGGTCTTCTTTGGAGGAAAGATCAAGCCAACTGAGGCATTTATTTGCTGCCTGTCGCCTACATGAGTCACACATCCGGAGTTTATTTTCATGCGCTCTTAGCCTTCATGAGCAGAAGGCAAGAGTTCAGACTTGCATCTTCTCCCTCTCTTCTCCCTTTCCAGTCAAATAACTCAGAAAAAGGCAGCTGAGCTTGATAAACCAATGACGCAGAGCACAAAATGTAAATGGGCTGAAAGAGGTTCCCAAGGAAGGATGGTTGAAAAATGGGGCCACACCACCGAAAAGAGGAGGAGAGAAAAGCGGTGCTCTAGGGATTTTTTCTTATTTAACTGCTATCTACAGGAGACGAAAGCTGTGGCAGATTAGGACATGCTGTGTAAAAAAATGAAAGACGTGGCATTATTACTGCATGAGCTGGCTCCAGGCCTGTCAGCATTTCCATTATAATCCTGTATTTTTCACAGAGTGAAAACTTACTATAAAAATGATGTGTGCTGGGATGAAACTTGGCACTTGGTGCAGTCAGTCTGGGAGTCCTATTCTTAATTTAATTTTGCAAAACTGGAAAACACTTACCTGGCCATTTAAAATTTATGGAGGGCCCTCCACTCTACACGTGGTCTGGGGTATGTGCGGGCTTTGTTCTAAGGCTGCAGGGTGACTGGACAAAAACAGGGAAGTGGCCTCGCTGCATTTTCTGACTCCCTCTCTTTTCAAGTTCAGTGCCCTCATGGAGTGACCAAGCTGGTCTCTAAAGCAGCACTGAATGAGTGCGAACTGGCACCAGACAGCAGGCTGAGAGACACGATTAATTCATGTTGGAAAAAACTCAGTTCCTCACTTCCCATGTGTCAGATGGACCCCAGAAGTCTGTGGGAGAAGACAAGCCTCTTTAATTTTCTCTCGGATTTCTGGGACCTCCCAATAAGCTGGTCACAAAACCAGGCCAAAACTATTCCCATGTATGTTTGCCCAAAGAAAACTGACATTAAAACATTCCTGGAAAAAAGGGACTCTGCAAGCCCATTTTCCATTCCCCAAATGTCTCTCTCTCTTTTTTTAACCCCAAGGGCAAGCTTTGGGTTTCTATTGGCAGGGGGCAACGCTAATGTCTCCATGTCCCTGGGCATCGGGTAGAAGAACTTGATATATTTCTCACGAAAAGTAGTTCCATCCAGACTTAGGGCCTGATTAAGGCCTTGCCTTCTCCAAGATGATTTGCTTATTGCTTGGTCACTGCCCTCATCCAGAACCTGAGGGCTTGGTTGTTCTCTGAGGGGTAAGGGGGGTGAGATGCCCTTGGGATATACGGTCTTGGCCATGAAAACATAAATGCGGGGTCTAAGTTAAGAGTCCAGCAGTGCTGAACCATGTGCTTATTCAAGGTTGCCTTGGCCATCATGGGGGGTGAGGGCTCTGGGAAACTGGTCCAATTTGTTTCTTTTTTAAGTGCTACTGAAATATAATTTACGAGGCTATGGTAATTTCTGCTGTACAACAAAGTGACCCAGTCATACATATACACACATCAATTCTAATTCTTTCCCCACATAGATTATCACAGAATGCTGGGTAAAGTTCTCTGTGCTATACAGCAGGTCTCTGTTGGCCAGTCACTCCATGTACCTCAGTGTGCATATGCCAATCCCAAACCCCTACTCCATGCCTCCTAACCCCTACCTGTCCCCTTTGGTAACCGTAAGTTTTTCAAAGTCTCTGAGTCTGTTTCTGTTCTGCAAAAAAGTTCATTGGTTCAATTTCTTTAAATTCACAGTAGTGTTGAGGGGGACTGAAGCTATCTCAAATGGATAATACACAGAATTCCCATGTGTCCACCTCTGCCAGCAGGTTCTTGGCATGAAACACACCTTTAAAAACGCATCAGCATTTTTTTGAAGTTTCAGATTTCTGGGTTTCTAAGTCCCTGGATGCCTCTACCCTCAGGCTGCTGGCAGGTGCTACCTGGCCTGTAGGAGGGAAGACTGGGATGACCCCAGAGGAGGCCAGGCTGCAGGCTGCCTGCGGCTGAAGAGGGAGTTGCAAGCCACTGAGGAGATGGCCTGTGAATGAACCCCAGGATGTGGCTCATACTTGGGCCATATATTTGAGGAGAGTCCTAAGTCAGCACTCCCCTGTGTACATTCATTGATGACAGCCACGAGGTCCAGAATCTGGAAGGAAAGATGGTGCACCAAAATGCGATGGCATTTCGGGGCTTTGAAGAAGTGCTCTGTATAATCAAGGTGCTACTGCCGTGGGGAGGAAATGACAGTTGCAAAGTAAAAGCTGTGGACTCTATGAATAAATGCTTCCCTTGAGTAATATAACCCACTCCCCCCCCACCCCCTTTTCCCTCCAGCCAATGGAGAGGCAAGAGAGAAAATATCCAGATTAGGCTGAGGGAAAACACCAAAGCCAGGAGCAGTTCTGACCCAACATGTCTTCATGAACTCAGTCTAGGTTTGGCTCTGTTTATGGGCCAGAGCCTTCGTGCAAGAAATAAAAACCCATACACTCAAACAAAATAAAATAAAGAGTCTTTGCTCAGGGCCTTGTACACACCCCATTTCAGCTCTCTTCTGTTGAACCGAAGCAACAGAACAGCGGTGGATATAAAGCATGGCTAATATTCCTAGCAGGTATCCTGTGAGGCCTCACCGGGGCATGCCACAGAGTTCAGCGGCATGTCACAGGAAGGAGCAACTGCTGACGAGGAATTCCAGAGCTAGCGGCGGGTGGAGCTGCTGGGCGAGCATGCAGACCTCTCATGAATTTATTATCCCTGGATAAGCCTCCTGGGTGTCGAGGCTCCAGAAAGTTCTCAGCAAAGTAAAGAAAAGAATAAACAATGTGAGTGAAGTGAATAAGTGGGGGAACGAAGCTGGCTGCTGAAGCAGGGACACAAGCTATGGAGAGGGAGAAAGCAGAGAGAAGAGGTGGTGATGGGTGAGTGTGTGAGGATGCTGCTGGCTGACTCTGCTGGGGTCATCGTACGTTCTGGCAGGTGATATCTGGCCTTTGGCAGCCAAGCCTGAGAGGGTGTGGTTTGTCAAAGGCCCATAAATAGAACCATCCTCTGAGGAAGACGCTGGAAACCTACCACCCTGACTGGAAAGGCCATGGCTACAATGTCACGCGCATCTGATGGGCAGAGAGTAGCTGTCCAAATGCCTCCAAACTTGAAACATACATTGCTAGTACTGATTTGCTGTGCATCCCAACCCTCTTTGCATTTGGTCCCCAGAACTGCCTTGGTCCTATCCTTCAGGGCTCCCTGAAGGCTTAAGGGAAAGGTAGTGGGCTTCAGATCCCTGGGAGCAATTTTGATCTTTGAAAGAATCACCTGGTTTTAGAGACCCCCTTAAACCCGGTGCAGACTCCTTAGGAAACCTGGAATTCAGGAACATCTAAGGCTAATGAAGTGAGGCAGAATGCATCATCTACTGTTGAGAACAGATAACTTTTTTTTTTTTTTTGGTCTTTTTAGGGCTGCACCCACTGTCAAATTGGAGCTGCAGCAGCCGGCCTATGCCACAGCCAAAACAATGTGGGATCTGAGCCACACAGCAATGCCGGATCCTTAACCCACTGAGTGAGGCCAGGGATCAAACCTGCATCCTCATGGATACTAGTCAGATTTGTTTCCACTGAGCCTCAGCAGAAACTCTGAGAACAGATAACTTTTTAAACTCACTCTTTTGGGGGCTTCCCCATTTTCCACACATAGCACTTACATTGGGTGAAGGCGGAAGGTATAGAAAGGAAAATGCATTTAGAAACAGAGACATTTACCTAATCTTTGTACAACTAATGGATGTGAGAACTAACGTTCCTGCTGAACTTCTCAAAGGAGTTCCAAGGACAGCAGAGATATGAAAACCTCTACATACAAGCTTGGGCAGAGCTAGGACACTCAGTATATTTTGTTCAGGAACCTCACTGGGCACCTCTACTCCCCTCTAAGATGTGTAATTAGCATTCCAGGAGAGTTTTGCTTCTAGAGCTTTTAAAAGACTAAAGCTGGGGAACTTCAGAAAATAGGGAAGGAAAGCAACTTTTTCCTAAGGTAATAAGTTTCTCCCCCCTTAAAATGTGTTTTTGAACTCTGATTTTGGAGGAAAGATTGAAATCTAGCTCAGGAGTTGGTAGAATGAAAGAAAAGTGCTTTACAATAAGTCACTCACATATTGCTATTTGACTCTTTGTCAAATAATTTGTTAAAAATGAAGCAGTAGAAATAACTTTTGCTGTTATTCTCGCTAAGGAAACCTAGAGCAGGAGCTGGCAAACTGTTTTAGTAAAAGGTCATGTAGTAAATATTTTTGATGTTGTGGGCTGTATGGTCTCTGTCACAACTACTCAGCTCTTGCCCCTGTAACTCGAGAGCAGCCATAGACAATACAGAAATGGAATGGATGTGGCTGCGTACAGATAAAACCTTATTTACAGTTAGGTGGTAGTCTAGACTTGGCTCAGGGCCTACCTCTGGTCTAGGGTATGAGATCGTTAGGGTTTGTGAGAATACACAATGTAGTAAAATAATGAACTATCTGTACAAGATGTATTATTACGTCCAAAGACAACTGCCATTTTGTAAATCCAGTACCTTCTTTGCTGATTAATAGGCTCAACTTGTCTGAAAAAATACTGATGCTATCGCGACATTGGAAATCAACTATACTTCAATAAACCTTTTAAAAATGGAAAAAAAAGATGCATGTACATCACAGATTAAAAGTTCAGAAATAAAAAACAATTAAAAAATCCTAACTGCTATGAATACTGTTCCTTCACCTATGCATGTATATCTCTGCATAGATTGATAAATTTTGGCTGGTCTCCTTATCAATGAATGGAGATAAATATCATCCTTTCAAATTGATGCTTAAGATTTTGTGTATAAATGTATGTATGAGAACTTTCATTTGGTCAACTCTCTGTTTATAAATGATTACGGTGTTTCAAATTTTCATGAATATAAACTACGGTATGGTGATTTTTTTAGTGTATACATCTCCATATCCAAATATCTCCTTAGGTTACATTACTGAAATGGCATTGCTAGGATGATAAGTATCATTTAAAAATAATGGTGCATATGGCCCAATTGCCCCCCAGAAATATACTAACTTATGTTTTGGGCAACAATGCATGATAGTATATGTCAACCAGTTCTTGGCTATTGTGGTTGGTAGACAGAATAAAGGCCCCTTAAAGATATCCACATCCTAACCCCTATGAAGGAAGGGAAGTCTATGAATCTGTTACCTTACATGGCAAGAGACTTTGCAGATGTGATGAAGAAAGGGAGATTATCCTTGATTGCCTGGGCAGGCCCAGTGTAAGGATCCTAAGCATTGGGAGACTAGAGGGTCAGAGTCAGCGGGGGATGTGAAGAATAACAGAGTTTGATCTTAAAGGTAGAAGAAGGGCCAGAGGATGTAGGTGGCTCTAGAAGCTGGAAAAGATAAGAAAATGCCTTTCTCCCAGAGACTTCAGAGGGAACACACTTGACCAACCTTTACTTTAGCCCAGTAAGACCCCTAAGACTTCCAATCTCCACAGTTGTAAGAATAAATTTATGTTGTTTTACGCCACTAAAATTTGTGGCAATTTGCTACAGCAGCAATAGGAAATTAATAGAGATTTCATAAATGTTTTCATCTTTACTAATCTCACTTTCAACTAAATATCTCATTTTTGTTTTTATTTATTAGTAAGATTGAAACTGGTTTCAACCTTCGACGCATAGCAAATAGTGAATGTTGGTGGGCCATGTGTGTCTTTGAGGATCTGAAGAAAGTCGTGATTCTTTCACCAGAGAAAAGCATACCTGCACATATACTAGGGGGCTTAGAGAGTCCTCAAAGCTCAAGGACCCCAACTTACCAACTCCTGAGCTAGAGAACAGGAGAGAAAAGGATCCTAGCAATAGCTATAGCACTCCCGCATTCAAAATCAGAAACATGAAAAAACATTCTCTGGCCATATAAGATTTATATAAAAGTGCCTGGCCTAGAGGGCAGTCATCAGGGATCTGGCCAAGCTGAGTCTTTCTGCAACACAAAGTATGAAAGTGGGCACTGCTCGAGGCACCCTCCTCTTGTTCTCTGCCTGCTTCATTCTTTAGCTTCTAAGCCTGAAAGCAGGTTGGTTGCTGTTTAGAAATTTCCACACCAGTGCTGTGTGGAGGTAGAGGCAGTGGTGACAGGAGATTGGTTACACAGAGAAGGCTTGATTAAATAAGTACATACATTAAGGAGAGTAGGAGCCAGTAAATACAAATACAGAAAGGGCAAAAAACAGAATAGATCCCATGATGTTGGATAATAATTGGAGATACAAGGAAGGACTCATGGGTACCAATGTATAGACAAATACAGAAATATAGTGTGTTTGCTGTGGAGAACACTATGGAAGTTTCTTAAACAACTAAGAATAGAACTACCATATGATCCTGCAATCCTTCTCCTGGGCGTATATCCAGAGAAAACCATAAGTTGAAAACATACATGCACCCCAATGTTCATAGCAACATTATTTACAATAGCCAAGATGTGGAAACAACCTAAATGTCCATCGGCAAATGAATGTATAAAGAAGATGTGGTATCTTTATACATTGGAATATTACTAAGCCATAAGAAAGAATGAAATAAGGCCTTTTACAGCAACAAGGATGGACCTAGAACTGATCATACTAAGCAAAGTAAGTCAGACAGACAAAGGTCACATGATATTGCCTATAGTGGAATCTAAAATATGACACAAATGAATTTATATGCAAAACAGAAATAGACCCACTGACATGGAAAACCTTATGGTTACCCAAAGAGAAAGGTGGGGAGGGATAAATTAGGATTTTGAGATGAACACATACTCACTATTGCACATAAAATAGATAACCAACAAGAACCTACTGCAGAACACAGGAAACTATACTCAATGTTTTTTAATAACCTGTAAGAGAAAAGAATCTGAGAAAAACAGGTATATATGTATGTATAACTGAATCACTTTGGTGTATACCTGAAACTAACACAGAATTTCAAATCAACTATACTTCAATTAAAAAAAGAAATATAGAAGTTCTCTTATGGCACAGTGGGTTAAAGATCCAAGCATTGTTACTGCAGGAGCTCGGGTCACCGCTGTGGTGCAGGTTCTGTCCTTGGTCTGGGAACTTTCACATGCCCTGGGTATAGCCAAAAAAAAAAAAGGAAAAGAAATATACTGTTTGTGCAAGTGTGTATGCATATACATACGTATACACATTTTTTGTTTTTTTCTCTTTAAATGATTTTTATTTGTTCATTATAGTTGGTTTACAGTGTTCTGTCGATTTTCTACAGTATAGCAAAGTGATCCAGTCACACATACATATAGTCATTCTTTTTCTCCCAGTATCCTCCATCATGCTCCATTATAAGTGACTAGATATAGTTCCCAGTGCTATACAGTAGGATCTCATTGCTTATCCATTCCAAAGGCAATAGTTTGCATCTATTAACCCCAAATTCCCAGTCCATCCCACTCCCTCCTCCTCCCCCTTGCCAACCACAAGGCTGTTCTCCTAATCCATGAGTTTCTTTTTTGTGGAAAGGTTTATTTGTGCTGTATATTAGATTCCAGATATAAGTGATATCATATGGTATTTGTCTTTCTCTTTCTGACTTACTTCATTTAGCATGAGAGTCTCTAGTTCCATCCATGTTGCTGCAAATGGTATTATTTTGTTCTTTTTTATGGCTGAATAGTATTCCACTGTGTATATATACCACATCTTCTTAATCTATTCATCTGTTGGTGGACATTTAGGTTGTTTCCATGTCTTGGCTGTTGTGAATAGTGCTACAATGAACATATGGGTGCATGTATCTATTTCAAGGAATGTTTTGTCTGGATATATGCCCAGGAGGTACCTCCACACTGTTTTCCATAGTGGTTGTAGTGATTTACATTCCCACCAACAGTGTAGGAGGGTTCATTTTTTCCCACACCCTTTCCAGCGTTTGCTATTTGTGGACTTGTTAATCATGGCCATTCTGTACCGGCGTGAGGTGGTATCTTGTGGTAGCTTTGATTTGCATTTCTCTAATAATCAATGATTTTGAGCATTTTTTTCATACACATATGTTCTTTACTTCTGTGCAATGAGAGTGCCCAAAAGTAGAGACACTCCAGTAGCAGTGAACGTACCTGATCTTGAGATCTTGGTTTCTAAATACTATTCTCCAAGACTGGAGCAGGAAAAGTTCAAGATAAGCCTGGAATATCCTGTCATGCCAGAAAGTAATGAAGTTCTCAAAGAATGATATGAACATGTCAAAGGGTATAGGAGTCATCTTAGAGGGGCTATCATTGGCTGAACTTGGGAAATTATTTCATTGAAATTGTAATTAGGATAGCAGCAGATTATAACCCACTGGATATGACAGTAATCTATGAGTCCATGCAGCTATAAGTAAATACTATCTTCCATAATGTTCTAACCCAAGAGATTGGACATAGTTCCCTGTGCTGTACAGGTGGACCCCACTGCTTATCCATTCCAAATGCAACACTTTGCATATACCAACAATGAAAAAAAAGGGAATGTACATATTTGTATGACTGGGTCACTTTGCTGCACAACAGAAATTCAAGGTACATTGTAAATCAACTAAAATAAACAGTTTAAAAAAGATGTAAGTAGGAGTTCCCATCGTGGCGCAGTGGTTAACGAATCCGACTAGGAACCATGAGGTTGCGGGTTCGATCCCTGCCCTTGCTCAGTGGGTTAACGATCCGGCGTTGCCGTGAGCTGTGGTGTAGGTTGCAGACGCGGCTCGGATCCTGCGTTGCTGTGGCTGTGGCGCAGGCCAGTGGCTACAGCTCCAATTAGACCCCTAGCCTGGGAACCTCCACATGCCGCGGGTGCGGCCATAAAATGACTAAAAGGCAAAAAAAAAAAAAAAAGATGTAAGTAAATAAATGAATACATCGTCAGTTCAGTGAGGAATGAGGTACTTAACAGAATCTCAAAGTACCTCTTCAAAAAATATTCATTACCAGGGAAAAAGAGGAACTTTATGATGGAAAGCCTGGTAGACACTACCTTAAGCAACTGGAATTAACATCAGCCATGATGGTATAACAGTAATCATGATCATGTGATCAGGGACAATGAGAAAATCCCAGTATCACTTCTGTGCCATGCCTGCCAAAGATACATAACTTGAATGTATTTGTTGAGGAAATATGAGACAAATCCAACTTGAGGAATATATTTTAAAATAACAGGCCCATAATCTGCAAAATGGTTAAGGTTGTGAAAGTCAAGGGTACCTGGAGGGACCATTCCAGATTGAAAAAGACTTAAGGGACATGACAACCAAATACGATGTGTGATTAGGGACTGGTTGCTTTTTTTATTAAGGACATTATGGGGACAACTGGCAAAACATGAAGGAAATATATACTAGGTGATGGGCTATTACGCCATCAACTACCGTGCAAATGGATCAGGTAGAAAAATTCCTTCTATTGTTACACTTGGGACTTTTTTTGTGAAGTTGAGATTATTTCAAAATAAAAGTATGGCAATGAAAAAAGGAATTAATATACCAAATCAAGAAATAAAACAACATGAGAAAGGATAGAGCAAAATCTGCTTTATCCACCAAGACCTCAGGCTCTGCAGGCTTGGGGACCTGATAGATGTGAGCAGTCAAAGCAGCAGAATTGTTGATGGCTCAGAAAATTGGGCTGTTAGAGTTTCATTTTACCTATGTTTAATCAGGTTTTAATTATTTTTTAAAGATATGAGACAAAAATCATCAGCATATGAAAAAAGTAAAACTATGTTACAGATTTGGAGTTGTCTGTAGTATTGAATGGCTAGAGAGGACCTGTACTCAGAGGAGAAGCTAGGTGGAGAAAGGAGGGAAAATCCTTCAAAAGTCAAGGATGTGTTTTTTGGTTTTCTAAAATTATAAAGCTCACATTTAAAGCTCCATAAAGTCTACTTAACACATTTTGGTTTATTTTATTTTACCTCTAATTGAACCTTTTTTTTTTTAGGGCCACACCCATGGCATATAGAGGTTTCCAGGCTAGGGGTTGAATCGGAGCTAGAGCTGCTGGCCTACGCCACAGCCATGGGAACATCAGATCTGAGCCACATCTGCAACCTACACCACAGCTTACGGCAACGCCGGGTCCCTAACCCACTGAGCAAGGCGCAAGGCCAGGAACTGAACATGCAACCTCATGGTTCCTAGTCAGATTCATTTCCACTGTGCCACGACGGGAACTCCACCTCTAATTGAGCTTTTTATGATATATATATATTTTTCTCACTATAACAATGCCATTTTAGGAATGATTTTAGTGAAGAGAAACATCTTCAGTAAAATCTCCATACAATCTCCATGTCCCTGTTAGGCATTTCTGAACACAGGGTGATGAGTCAGTTTCTGAATTGTGGCTTTCAGCAAGGATCTGAGATGCCGCAAAAATTCTTCAAAGTAGAGAGCAACAGCATTACAAGGAGATGGATTAAGAAGGGGTGCAGTGTTTACTGTGCATATAGGAACACTGTGGTCATTTTCTTCTTCATCTAAATTCTTTTTCTGGGCTCAGGAAGCTGGCAGCACAACAGACGCACAGGCTTGCGCTGGCTTATCTCTCTCGATAGCATTTCAAAGAGTCACACATTAGAAACAAGAGTCCCTGCCATGTTCCAGAAAGGGTCTTGAATGAATTTTTAATCTTATCTCCTTGGCAACGAAAGTTACAGGGAGCTCATTATTTCTGAGCCAGCGCTGCCAACAGAGAAATGTAGAATTCCATAATCATTATGGTTTTTGACATAAAGAGACTCTTGACAGAATAATGTTTTTGGAATGAAACTTGTCTTTCTACATACCTCTCAGAGATAAAGTATTAAAGGTGAAGGATAAAAGAGAATTTGAACTTTCAAACAGATATAGTCATATTACTAGGTTATGTTTCTAAAATAAGCATACAGTTATCGTTATCATCATTTTCCCCTTTAGCCTAACCTACCTCTGCCCGGTTTACTCTTTTTGCTTTCCTAAAGTGGGTAGGGCACAGCAGATGGTCAACAAAATCCTTTTTAAGCTGTACAGATTTTCAAAGACAGTGCAAATCTTTTTCTATTTTCAGGAAAGTTACCTGTAGTCCTAGCATAGGGGTGTCCTGGCAAAATGTGTTTCCCAGGATAGTCATGAAAGCATTGAAACAAACCCAAACTCAACTATACTGGTGTGCCCCTTAATGAGATTTTAAGGGTGCTATGAAATGTGATTCTGGCTCCTTCCTCTGCTCTCCTTTCTGCTAGTAAAGGCAGGGTGTTTTCCCAAGTGGGTAGCCCTCTATATCCATGAGATGGGAGACCCAGACTGTAAGCTATGTGATGGTTAAGGTGTCATGGAGTTCTTGGCACAAAGTGAAGGTGTTAGAAATATTTGCAGAAGTGAGCTAGTTTCTAATCCAGAGGCTATTCATTTATTTTATTTTTTTCAATTATCGGAATTTGGTTGACTTACAAAGTCGTGTTAATTTCAGGCATACAGCAAAGTAAATCAGTTGCACATATACATGTGTCCATTCCTTTTCAGATTCTTTTCCCATGTAGGATATTACACAGTATTAAGTGAATTTCCCTGTGCTCTAGAGTGTGTCCTTGTTACTCACCTATTTTATATATAGTGGTGTGTATGTATCACTCTCAACCCCCCTAATTTATCCCTTCCCTTCATGTCTCTGCTTTGCTAAAAATAAGTTTGATTCTAAAATCTTTGAGACTGTTCTTGTTTTTTAAATCCTTGTTCATTTATTCTTGAATGGTTAATACAAGATTCAGAATTAATTAATTAGTTCAATGGCCGCACCTGAGGCATATTGAAGTTCCCAGGCTAGGGGTCAAATTGGAGCTACAGCTGCTGGCCTACACCACAGCCATGGCAACATGGGATCTGAGCCACATCTGTGACCTATACCATAGCTCCCAGCAATGCTGGATCCTTAACCCACTGAGCAAGGCCAGGGATCAAACCTGCATCTGTACAAAGAAAACATCTGGTCTTTAACCTACTGAGCCACAATAGGAACTCCAAGATTAAAGAATTAAAGGTAACAAAAGGGAATGCTGTGAAATTCTCCCTCTCATTGTTTTCCCCCTCAATTTCCTGGTTCCTCTCCTCATAGGCAACCAGCATTCCTGGTTTCTTGTGGATCTGGAACAAACTTTTTTGACATGAAAAAGAATATTCAAACTGATACCCCAAAGAAAACCATATCTTCCTTTTTTTTTTCTTTCAAGAGCAAAGTACAATTAAATTGTCTGCTTTTTAAATAATTCTGGAGGTCTGAAGGTCTAAGGAAGCCCTAAAATTAGACTCTCAAGACCAATGCCCATGAGCAACAAGAGGAAGACGTTAAGGGGTGTGTGTGGGTCAGAGGTGGGGATGATTTATATGCTTTTATGCAGCAGACAAAAAGGCACCATAAAGCTGGATAGTAATTCTCCTGCATCACAAAAGGTAGAAGAAATGGAAGCTAATTATGGCATAAGGTTAAACAAACTTGACCTCTATGATATTTGCCAAACTCAACTTTTCTAAATTTTTCCTAAAGATAGGGTGTAATGCATGAAAAGGTGGAAGGCTCCAAGTGGCAGTGGGTAACTGACTGGAGATGAGACCCTGACTGAGTTTCGATTCCATTACAGTCATATATTTTAACAAAAAAACCAAGTGAGTCCATGCATCTGGACTTTACAGGCCAGGCAATGAATGTAGATAAGGTCCTTATCCTCCATGTTTCAGTACTCCCTGTATCTCATGGAGGGATGTCTAATTCATACCTGCCTAATTAGGTCCAATCCTATTTTCTTCATGGTATTGCCTAGGTCCCATTTCCCAATGAAGTCTACTCAGATGCTGGGACTTCTCTATATTTTATGAGTGATACTCTCCAGGACAGTCAGTATCCTCTCCTAAGGTCCCTTAGAAGAACAATAGTGCAATCTGTATTCCAGGAGGTAGCAAGAAGGAGAAAGTAAGGAAAATGATCTTGGATAGAAGGCGGCTTCACAAATGGTCCAGAATCTCCCCCCAAACTTTGCCTTCTTATTAAGGGTTTTAGAAATCCTACTTTTGCTGCCATCCTTGTTTCTACCCCCAGGAATAAGGAAGCGACTAAGTTTTTTATCAAGTACGTTACAGTTTACAATATGTCTTACACATTTAATCTCTTGTGACTCTCAAATTAGTAGTGAGAGACAGGCTATCAACCCCTTTCAGTCATGAGAAAGAAGACTCCTTAAGGTTATATGACTTGACCAGAGTTCATCTCCTATTATAAAGTTCATGCTCTTTTCATCCTTTTGGTTCAGAGGTGGGCAAAAGCTCTTTACTTCTTCTTGCTTAATTTATCTGAGATAGGCTAGAATTGTCAAAGGGAACATGAATAAAACATAGGTTAACTTAGCTAGAAAATACCCAAAGGAAATATAAACAACACAAAATCAGTCAGTTTAAGGCAAAGGGAGATTGTCTGAGGCCCGAATCTAACTTCTAACTTCTGCCTTCAGGACCTGGCCCCAAGGGCATTTTTTTCTTTTCTTTTCTAGCTTTTATTGAGATACAATCGACATATAATGTTGCATAAGCTTAGGGTATACTAAGTGTAGATTTAATACAATTATTTATTACAAAACGATGACCAACATAGAGTTAGCTAACATCACCATCACCTCACGTAATTACCATTTCCTTTTTGTGGTGAGAACATTTTAGGATTTATTCTCTTAGCAACTTTCAAGTATATAGTACAGTATGCCAGGGGAATTCTTTTTTTTTTTAATTGCTTAATGAATTTATTACAACTATAGGTGTACAAAAATCATCACAACCAAATTTTATAGCATTTCCATCCCAAACCCTCAGTGCAAGGGGCATTCTTAAGTTTTCCAGTTTTCTCCACTTTAAGAAGGGGAGGGCTGGGGCAAGAGCATGTACTTCCAAGAAAATCAAGGCTAGCATTAACTGAGCACTTACTGAGTGCCAAGGTACTATTCTGAGTGCTTTACATAAATGACCTCATTTACTCCTTTTGAAACCCCCTGGGGATATATGCACTTATTATTTCCACTTTATAATCAATGGCATGCTTGAGATCATGCAGCTGTTGGCACACGCTGCAGAGCCAGGCCTTCTGGCTCCAAGCCTATGCTTCCAACCACTGTGCTATGCAAACTCTAATGTTCATGTAAAGGGCCCCAGCAAACATCATGGGACAGATGGAGAAATGGAAAGTAGAACTTCTAGGGGAGGATGGAAACCTTGGTCTCGTATTATAAATTCAGAGCTGTTCTCCCTCCTCATCTACTTCATGCTGATTTCTCACCATTCCTTCCATGTTGATGATGATGATGATTTCTCTCTAACTAGATAAGAATAGAATGGGATTCTTGGTTTGTAGATTCAACAGGGAAGTAAGTGGCAGAGGGAATAAATTAACGTATATTAGGATTCACTTTATACCAAGTGCTAAACTGGAGAGGTGGAATATGGCATCACATATAACCCTTAGTATAATTAATTCTGTGAGCAGGCCATTATTGTTATGGTCTGAATGTTAGTGTCCCCCAAAACATATATTGAAATCTTAATGCCCAATGTGATGGCATTAGGAGGTGGGACCTTTGGAAGGTGCTTAGGTCATAAGGGTGGGAAGAGCCCTATGAATAGTTTAACATTCTTATAACAGATTCCACAGAGATCCCTATCTCTTTCCATCTTATGAGGATACAATGAAGGGCTGGCCATGAACCAGGAAAGGGGCCTTCACCAGAAGTGACCAGGCTGGTACCACGATCCTGGACTCCCAGCTTCCAAAACCACGAGAAATAAATTTCTACTGTTTATAAGTTACCAAGTCTGTGGCATTTGTTATAGCAGCCCTAACAGAATAAAATAATTATTTATAAATGAGGAGGTAGAGGCTGAGGATTTGGAAACAGGTCTTCTAATTGAGGTACCCTCTGCTTTACAGAGTGTCCTAGGATGTGTTCTCTCTACCCAACAGAGTGGGCTGGGAACTGAGGCAGGAGCTCTTAGGTCCTATTCCTGCCTTCCTTTCTACCATATGCCTTTGTGCCCTGAGACTGCTATAAAACTGCCTCTAGCGTCACACAGACAAAAGGAGGCATAGAACCAGTGTGGATATTTTCAAGAGGTGGTTCAGGGTTGAGGGAGAATTTATTAGGGAAAGTGTAGAGTTGCTCATTTTCCCACTGATGGAATTTCAATACCTGTCTACTTCAGGGAGATCCAACTCATTCACGTCATGCCTGTTAAACATGGTGAGGAAGGCAGATGGGCCTGGGAACTGTGCCTTGGTGCCAGGAAAGTGCAGGGGCAAGTGTGAATGAGTTACTCAAGGTCCCCATTTCCTGACTATTTGGAGTCTTAAAATAAGCCTATGCCTGGATGCTTGCTGTGGCTTGGAACAGTGGCTGGGCAGGGAGATTTACTGCCTTGCTTTTTGTGCCCAACTATTTTAGGGGTCACTTATGCTCTGGTGTCTTTTTAAATTTATGGATGTTCACTCTAGTCCAAAGAACTGCTGTACTCCTTCCTGTGGCTTCCTCATAAATGCCCTCAAATACTGATTTAGTTTTACACTATAGCTATCCAGCTTTCTGCTGTTCCTATGGGGGCTCCATTCTCTACTTTGGATTTTATTTTAAAAAAAGACAAGAGTACATAAACACATGCCATAAACAACCACAAAATGCTGACCTTTTTTCTTAATAATGAAGCATATTTTCTTTGTGGGCAAAGCTATAGAAAATCAAAAGCATTTTCCATGTGACATAAAACCTCAGGCTTACAATATAAATGAGGAAACAGATGCCAACTCATGGCTCTTTGAAAAGGGTCAGGATGAGTTCTTCTTTCCTTTTCCTCATCAAGTATGCTAGCCTTCTTCTTCATGGGTTTTTAAAAAAATCTTTCCTCTATGTCACTTTCCTCGCCACATCTGCAATTTCTGATGGGGTGTGGCCCTCACTGTGGATTAATTTTTACTTAACCTTTGACCATTAGAACTTGCTGTTCCCAAAACTATCTTTGGAGAGGAAGTAGTGATAATCTTGGTCTTCCAAACTGTCATATGAAAAGGGACTTCCCAACAGACATGCCTAGGGTACTCACTGACTCAAACTGTGTGAATTTCCTCCTAACTGGGTTCAGGAAGTACCCAATCCAGTTTGTACGAGAAGAATTAGGAAGTGACCTAGGGTGGAGTGAGGGTGGAAGTATGTGGAACAGATGATAAAGCTATGATTATAGTAGAAATGAGAGATGGAAATGATTCAAAAAGACTTCCAAGCCAAGTCTTTGCTATCTTAGTCCTGTTTCAAATTGCCTGAGAATATCTGTGCAGCCTCGTCTCTCCCTAGGACCTAGAATCCTGCTGGGAGACATGACACAGGTATGGTAGGTTGAGGGTTTCATCAGGGTTGACAAACTAGGCCTGAATGCCAAGTCCAGCCTTGTTTCTGTAAATTAAGTTTTATCAACCCACAGGCACACCCATTCATTTACTTATTGCCTGTGGCTGCTGTACTCTATAAGGGCAGAGCTGAGTCTCTACAACACATTACAGCCCTCAATGTCTAAAGAATTTCCTATCTGGCCCTTTACTGAAAAAGTTTGCCCAACCCTGGTCTAGATCAGGTGCCTCAGGAGGTAGGCAGGGAGAGGTCACTTAGGCCGGTTTGCTACGGGAAGGCTGCACAGAAGGGTTTGACTATGCCTTGAAAACTTTCAGGTTTAGCTAGTTAGGAAGGTAGAGGAGACAGTATTCCAGGCCAGGAAGGCTCAAGGCCATGGCAATTACCAGGGAAAATTTGACTGGAATGGAGGGACTCCAGCTGGCCCTCTGTATCCACAGTGGAATACTTTTGGGAGCCCCTGCTCACACATACAGCCTCAATGTTCAAGTTTCTTATACATAATAGCATAGCAGTTGGCCCTCCATGTCCTTAAGTTCCCCATCTAGGATTCAACCAACCACATATGGAAATTTCAAGAATAAACACTGTTATGAAAGAGCTAATGTGAAGAGGAGGGATAACATACACACACTACTATAATATAACACAGATAACCAACAAGGACCTACTGTATAACACAGGGAGTACTCAATACTACTCAATACTGTAATAATCTAGATGGGAAAAATATGAAAAAGAATGGATATATGCATATGTATAACTGAATCATATTGCTGTACACCTGAAACTATTACAACATTGTAATTCAACTATAGTCCAATAAAAATAAAAAAAATTTTCATTCAAGTTCTGAGAAACAGTTTTTTTTTTTTTTTTTTGTCTTTTTGCTTTTATCTAGGGTGCACCCATGGCACATGGAGGTTCCCAGGCTAGGGGTCTAACAGGAGCTGTAGCTGCCGGCCTTTGCCACAGCCACAGCAAGGTGGGATCCGAGCCGTGTCTGCAACCTACACCACAGCTCACGGCAATGCTGGATCCTTAATCCACTGAGCAAGGCCAGGGATCGAACCCACAACCTCGTGGTTCTTAGTCGGATTCGTTAACCACTGAGCCACGACGGGAACTCCGAGAACCAGTTTTTAAAAGCACCGATGCCTAGCCCTATACTCAGAGATTCTGTCTGAAATGGTCTCAGTGGAACACTGTCTTTTTTTTTTTTTTTACTTCCCAAGAGACCCTATTGTGCAGTTGGGAACCCCTCTATAGATGAAGGAAATGGTCAGGTACGTGCCTGCAGAAGCCCAGCCCAGGGCCAGGTAGAAGGAGCAGGTGCACAACACATGTGAGTCAAATTAAGCCAGCAATATTGGCTTGCAGCAGAGCCAGCCTGATAAGCCTTGGTTTTACTAGAATCAGCTCTGTAATGTTCAGTTGGCCACATGGTTGCCAATAAAAGAAATCATTTCTGTTTGCCCTTGCCTAATCTTGGAAAAACCCATGGTTATCAGTGCAATACTGAGTCTGTTTATAAATCTGGGTATTTATAGATTTTTCTCTCACTATTACTTTAACGTGAGCATTTACAAGGCCTTACATATTTGCCCTCGACCTTGTTACCTCTGATCTTTTCTCTCCACACACAACCCTGATCATTCTGTCTTGCCACCCCATACCAGCCTCTCTGTCACTCCTTGAACACATGAGGCATATCCCCCCACCAAGGACTCCACGCTAGCTCTTTCCTTGCCTGGGATTCTCTTGTTCTCCTCCAGATATACACAAGGCTTATGGCTCACATTCAAGTCTTTGCTCAAGGATTCCCATCTTGGTGAACACTCTCCTGACGACTGAATTTAAATTGCATCCTCTTTCCCACATGAGCACTATCCATCCTTCCTCCCCTGCTTTAACTTTTCCCACAGAACTTAACACCTTCTTTACTATGTCATTTACTTCATTATATTTCCTATTTCCCCTACTACAATGGAGCAGTATGAGAGAAGGGATTTTTATCTATTTTGTTCTCTGCTGCATCCTCAGTACCTTCACTCAGGCAGTATGTGTTTGTTGCATCAGTGCTTGGAATGCTTTTATTCATCCTTCAGGACTGAATTCGAATAGTTCTGTTAAACTGTCTCTGATTTCTCCTTTCCCAAAGAAAGAGACCTCTCTCCTCTCTTCCCTCTGACTTCTGCAATTCTTTAGCACTTTTCTGTCTCTCTTGCTACTTCTGAGCTCCTGCAAGGCTGCTAGCATCAGGACCTAGCACTGATGGAGACTGAACAGGTGGGAGTTGCGGAAATGAGTCAGGATTTAGCAACAGAAACCTTGCACTATTCTTTTCCTTGTAACTATACTTTCTGTAGTTGTTTACCTATACAGTTCTCTATTTCATTCTAACATCTTGAAATGTGTCATCACCATATAGTAGTTACATAAGTTGCAATGAGGAAAGCCTAAACAGTTGGATGCTTTTGAAAACCTATTGGTTGTATGGATTATCTTTCCTTTCCCATGTTAATTATTGACCAAGACCCATCTACATTATTTCCTACATATCCTTGAATTCACTCACATCTTTCCATTCTCTCCAGCTCTCTGGTCTAAGCCTGAGTTATCTCCTACCTAGACTACTGCAACCACTTCCTAAATGGTATACTCTATGTAGTCTCTTCTCATAGAATCCAAAACAAGCTTTTAAAAACACAAATCAGGAGTTCCTATTGTGGCTCAGTGGGTTAAGAACCCAACTATTATCCACGAGGATGTGGGTTTGATCCCTGGCTTCAGTCAGTGGATTAAGGATCTGACATTGCTGCAAGCTGTGGCATAGCTTGCAGACGTGGCTCAGATCTGGCATAGCTGTGGCCATGGCACAGGCCAGCAGCTGCAGCTCTGATTTGACCCCTAGCCTGGAAACTTCCATATGTTGCAGGTTTGGTCCTAAAAAGCAAAACAAACAAACAAAAAAACCCCCAAACCAAATAAGCAAACAAAAAAGCACAAATCAGAGGATGTCTCTCTCCTGGTTTTAAACCATTTAGAGACTTCCCATTAGAGCAAGCACAGAAGTCTTACCCTGGTTTAGAGTGCTAGCAATTTGATCCTCGCTGCCCTCTGTGGTCTCATCTTAGACTACTCTCCCCTTAGTTATTCCTGTGATGGTTCCCCAAAGGCTTTGGGTTTTCTGACTTCAAAATCCTCTGCTGGTTCCTCTGCCTGGAATGCCTAGGAATGCTTCTGTCTGGAATTCCCTTTTTTCACTTGGATAACTTCCACCCACTCTCCCAACCTCAGCCTAAACATGGCCTCCTCAGAGAAACCTTGCCTAAAGCTCAGACCAGGCCCCCAAAACACCTAGTTTTTCCTCTTTTTGTCATAGTCCTTTTCATTTGAATTACTTTCCCCACCAGACTCATGGTACTCCCACCGGGACTCAAACTGGTACATAATATATCAACCAACATTTTTTGATCTATCAACATTTTTGCAATCTATCTGTGAGATATTACCTTCTTTACACCCTTTATCAAGGCTTTCACCTTTGAACATTAGTATTTCTGCAACTGTGTTCTGAAATACACTCCTGTATTGAGGGGTTGACATGTGACTGACGACTGTAAGCCCCACCTTCAACTCCAAACATGGGTTCCCTATATTCCAGCCACAGATGCCTTGCCAGCATGATAGGCTTGTAGGAGCAGCCCAGTAACAACTTCGAAGTTTGAGAAAGAAACACTTTTTCACCTTTAAGCACAGGATTTTGGTCAACCAGAGCACTGGTGCTCTTAGCAGATGTCTGGAACTGCATCTCATGCCAGCTGGGCTCTGTGGTCCTGAGCCTATCCAATAAGGAGAGGAGAAAATGCTGAAGGAAACTACCACAACCACTGGCCAGCTGGACTCATAGCCCGGCTTCTCTGGGACTGGAAGGGTTCTGAGAGGTGGAGCTGTTCCATGTGCAGGACCCAGGGGAGCATGCTGGTGCTGCTGAGAGGCTGCTGTGTGTGTTGGCTATAACCCTTGAGCCACAGCTGGGGAGAGGGACCAGGCACAATGACTTCTTTCATAGAAAAACTTTACTCTGCAAACATAGGTTTCAATGCCTGAATCACTCTCCTCTTGGGAAATCACAAGACATGAGAAAAGGCTTGTGTAGCTCTCTGTGAGGCTAGCATGACATGACTTTCCAGCAGAGATGTCATGGGGAGCCCCTCTGACTGGACATTGGAGCTTACTCACTCACGAGGACCAAACCTTATATATATATATCTATATACATAGATATATATATTCTGTAAGACATTCTAACAGGTTTTGGACCTAAAGAAGATATGAGTAAAGGTACTAAATTGCGAGTTCCCGTCACGGTGCAGTGGAAACAAATCTGACTAGGAACCATAAGGTTGCGGGTTCAATCACTGGCCTCACTCAGTGGGTTAAGGATCAGGCGTTGCTGTGAGCTGTGGTGTAGGTTGCAGACGCAGTTCGGATCCTGTGTTGTTGTGGCTGTGGCGTAGGCTGGCAGCTGTAGCTCTGATTTGACCCCTATAGCTTGGGAACCTCCATTTGCCACGGGCATGGCCCTTAAAAAAAAAAAAGGTACTGAATCGTGTTTGTTAAGCCACACAGAATTGCCTATTTTGTTACTGAAGGCACCTGAGATCTCTAATTCTGACAAAAATCCAGAACCTTTATAATAAGATCTTCTCTTTCCTGACCCTCCTGAGGAAGAACTTTACTCTTGTAAGCTATGCTTGTTCTTTTCTTTCAAGATCTTCTACTTCATGCAAAGAGCCTAACCCAGTGACAGGATAAAGGACAGAGTGACACAGAATGTTGTCCTCCTCAGAAAAAGGATACATGTGATCACCAGCATAGACCTCAGCATCCTTTATTTCTTTAAGTTTTTTTTTTTTTTTTAGGGCCACATATGCAGCATATGGAAGTTCTTAGGCTAGGGGTTGAATCGGAGCTGCAGCTTCCAGCCTACACCACAGCCACAGCAGCGTGGAATCGGAAGTGCATCTGTGACCTACTCCAGAGCTCACGGCAGCACTGGATCCTTAACCCACTGAGAGAGCCCAGGGATTGAACCTGCATCCTTGTGGATACTAGTCAGATTTGTTACTGCTGAGCCACAACAGGAACTCCTGAGCATTCTTTCTATATAGTGGGCTGAATGGACTAGATTAGTGGTAAGCAAATGTTTCCTGTAAAGGATCAGATATGAAACATTTTAGGCTTGTGGGCCATATAGTTTCTGGAGCAAGCACTCAGCTCTGGTATGAAAGCAGCCATAGACAATTCCTAGGTAATATCAACAGAGATTGGATTAAGGTGGTGGAATAGAAGGACTGGAGCTCAACATCTCTCATAAAAACAACAAAATTACAACCAAATGCCAAGCAACCTTCAACCAAATGGACTGGAAACGTTCAAAAAGATATCCTACTCCAGAAGACAAAGAGGAGACCACATCAAGATACAGGAGGGGTGATTATGTGATAGAAGCAGCCCCATACCTCCCGGGTGGGAAGCCCCACAGACTGGAAAGTAACTGTATCACAAAGAGTCGCCTACAGGACTGAGAGTTCTGAGCTCCACATCAGATCCCCATGCCTGGGGATCTGGCACAGGGAGAAAGAGCCCCTGGAGCATCTGGCATTGAAGGCCAGTGGGGCTTGTGTGCAGGAGCTCCACAGGACTGGGGGAAATGGAGACCCCATTCTTGAAAGGTGCACACAGAATTTCACATGCACTGGGTCCCAGGACAAAGCAAAGTCTCTTTAGGAATCAAGGTTGAACCCGACTGCAATTCTTGGAGGATCTCCTGGGAAAACAGGGGTGACTGTGGCTTGTTGTGGGGGAAGGGCATTGAAGGTAAAGCTCTTGGGAACATTCATCAGCCTGCATTTCTCTGGAGGTAGCCTTTTTTGGGGAAAATCTGGCCCCTCCCATCAGTGCTGAGAAGCCCTAGGCCAAACAATAATCCAGGTGGGATAAAAGCCCCACTCATCAGTAAATAGGCTGCCTAAAGACTCTTCAGGCACACAGCCAGCCTCTAATCTCACCCAGAGACAAAGCCCCACCCACCAGAGGGATAGGAATCAGCCCCACCTACTAGTGGGCAGGCACCAGTCCTTCCCATCAGGAAGCCTACAGCAAGACCCCCCATACCAACTTCAGCCACAGGATAGGCAAACACCAGAAGTAAGAGGCTACAACTCTATTGTCTGCAAAAAGGTCATCACACCAAAAACCTATAAAAATGAAAAGACAGAGAACTATAGCTCAGATAAGGGAGAAAGAAAAAGTCCCAGAAAAACAGCTCAGTGATGAGATTATCAGCCTCCCAGAAAGAGACTTTAGACTGTTGATGCTGAATATGATGCATGGCAATTCCTTTGTAAATGAATGGGTGTGGCTACATGCAAAAAAATCTTTATTTACAAAAACAAGTGTTGAAGTAGATTTGACACATGGGCCATAGTTTGCCAATTCTGGAAGGTATTATCTCTTAAAAGCATTGATGTAATAATCCTAGAACATGATTATCAAATTTGGGTGCCAGCTTGGTTTAGGAAAGTAGTTAAAACATACACGATATATATATATATATATATATATATATATATATATATATATATATATATATATATATGTAGGTATATATACACATGTATTTATATATGCTCACATATATATTTACACACAGATATCTTTCATATATTTATATCTATACCTATTTCTGACTAAAATGGAGTAACAGAGACTGAATTTATCCTCATGACTGAAACTATAAAAAAGTAAATAAAAAACGTAAAACAATGGTTTCAAGGTGCTGGACATCGGGCAATGAAGGGCAATAATCCCTGAGAGACAGGAAATAAAACAAGGTAAGCCCATGTTGCCCCAGCTTAGTGCCTTGAGAGAGTTTACAGGCTATAACACAGGGAAACCCAGATGGACTTGGTGGACTCTCTCAGTTTAGCAGAAGGTGCCAAAAGGGAATAGTTCCTGTTCCCACGAACCAGCCTGGAAAACCTCATGGTTCTTAGGGCGTTAGGTAGGAAGTAGTGTAAAGTGACCAAAAGAAACAGACTAGAGGGTCTTGAAATACATCCAGCTATATAAGGACAACCAATTTTTCACAAAGATGCAAAGGCAGTTCAGTAGAGAAAGAATAACCTTTTGATAACACAGTAGTGGAACAAGCTGGGTATCTGTGTGCATAAAAATGAACTTCAATATATACTGCACAACATATATACAACTAATTCAAAATAAATCATAGATCTAATTGTAAAAACTGAAGTCACAAAACTTTTAGAGAAAGGTTGGGAGAAAATCGTCAAAAACCTTGGAGTAGGCAAAGATTTCTTAGACACTATACCAAAATAATCATATAAAAGCAAATATTATTAAGTTGAACATCAAAATTAAATCTTCTGCTCTTTGAAAGACACTGAAAGAGTCAAAAGATAGCCACTGGCTGGTCCATAATATTTGGAAATTATATAGCTGATAAAAATTTTGTACCCAATATATTTAAGAACACTTAACACTAAACAATAAGTAAAGACCACCCCCCCAAGAAAACATGGCAAAAACTGAATAGACAGTTCACCAATGAAGAAATCAGGATGGCAAATAAGCACATTAGCCATTAAGAAACTACAAATTAAAACCACAATAAGAAACTACTGCACACCTAGTAAAATGTCTTAAATTAAAAAGACCAACTATAGTGTGTGTTTGTGATGTGGAGAAACTAGAACTATCACACACTGCCGGTAGGAATGAAAGTGGGCAACCACTTTGGAAAACAGTCTGTTTCTTAAAATGTTAAGCATATATCAACCATATGATGCAATCTATTATTTTTAGGTATTTTATCAAGAGAAATGAAAGCATGTGGTCATACAAAGAATAGTCCATGAATACATACAACAGCTTCATTGTAATAACCAGAATGGGAAATAACCATTCTGTTGTTCCACAGATGAGTGGTAGAACAAGTGACGGTATATCTGTACAATGGACACTAATCAACAATAGAAGGAAATATGCTATTGATGCAAATTACAATGTGGATGAATGTCAAGGTAATTATTTGAGTGAAAGAAGTCAAGTCTCCAAAAAGTATGATTCTTTTATATTAAAGATCCAATCTAATCTATACAGACAGCGGATCAATAGTTGCCTGGGATGGGATGGGTGTGAAGGAACAATTACAAATGGGGCACCAGATAACTTTTGGGATGATGAATATGTTCATAATGTTGACTGTGGTGATGCCTTCATAGACACATACATATTAAAACATTAAATTTTAGACTTTAAATATATGTTCTTTACTGTATGTCAATTATCTCTAAATAAAGATATTAAGAAACTTAAATGTCATGTCCCAGTTTTCAAAACAGCAGCATTGTTTATAATAGCCAAGACATGCAGGCAACCTAAGTGTTCACTGACAGATGAATGAATAAAGAAGATGTGGTATATCTATGCAATGGAATACTACTTAGCCATAAAAATGAAATAATGCCATTTGCAGCAACATGGATGGGCCCAGAGGGTATTATACTTGGAGAAATCAGTTAGAGAAAGACAAATAAAGAATATTATCACTTATAAGTAGAATCTAAACAATAAACAAATAAATGAATATAATAAAACAGAAACAGATTCAGAAAGAACAAAGGAGAAGAGAGAGGAAGAGAGGGCCTGAGAAAATATTTAAAAAGATAATAATAAAAAATTCCCTAAAATGGGAAAGGAATCACTCACTCAAGTCCAGGAAGTACAACAAATACCATGGAGAAGAAACCCAAGGAGGAATACCCTGAGACACATGTTAATCAAAATGACCAAAATTAAAGACAAAGAGAAAACATTGAAAGCAGTTACAGAAAAACAACAAAAAATACACAAGGGAATCCCAATAAGGTTAAGTGCTGATTTTTTCAGCAGAAATTGCAGACCAGAAGGGAGTGGCATGATATACTTAAACTGCTGAAAGGAAAAAACCTACAAACAAGAATATTCTACCCAGCAAGGCTCTCATTCAGATTTGAAGGAGAAATCAAAAGGTTTACAGACAAGCAAAAGCTAAGAGATTTCAGCACCACCAAACTAGCTTTACAACAAATACTAAAGGAATCTCTCTAGGTAGAAAAGTAAAGGCTACAACTAGAAACAAGAAAACTAGAAATGAGAAGGCTCACAGGTAAAGGCAAATATATAAATTATAAAGGCAGGAAATCATCCACACACAAATATGATATCAAAAGAAGCAATCATGAGAAGAGGAGGGTACAGATGCAGGATACTGGGGATGCATTTGCAATTAACAGAGCAGCAACTTAATCTTGTATATATAGACTGCTATGTCAAAACCTCAGGGTAACTGCAAACCAAAAAT
The DNA here is from genome assembly GCA_004024745.2 of Catagonus wagneri. Lineage (NCBI taxonomy): Eukaryota > Metazoa > Chordata > Mammalia > Artiodactyla > Tayassuidae > Catagonus > Catagonus wagneri. The sequence goes on along the minus strand of PVHT020000022.1, from coordinate 21,890,179 downwards.
CTACAAAAGATGCACAGATGCAAATAAGAAAAAACAATCCCAACACAACACTAAAGATAGTAATCAAAGAACAAAAGAAGAGAACAAAAGAAGATAGGCCAACAAAAACAACCCAAAACAATTAACAAAATGGCAATAAGAACGTACATATCAAAAAGTACCTTAAATATAAATGGAATAAATGCTCAACCAAAAGACACAGACTGGCTGAACGGATACAAAAACAAGACCCATATATATGCTGTCTACAAGAGACTTACTTTAGATCTAGGGACAGACAGAGATTGAAAGTGAGAGGATAGAAGAAAATATTCCATGCAAATGGAAATCAAAGGAAATCTGGAGTAGCAATACTCAAACAAAGAGGACTTACAATATTTAAGATGGTTACAGGAGACAAGGAAGGAAATTACATAATAAACAAAGGATCAACCCAAGAAGATAATACAATTGTAAATATATGTATCCCAAATAGGAGCACTTCAATATATACGGAAAATACTAATAGCCATAAAAGGAGAAATAACAGTAACACAATAATAGTTGGAAACTTTAACACCTCATTTACATCAATGAAGAGACAATCCAGATAGAAAATCAATAATGAAATTTGGGCCTTAAATGACACATTAGACTACATGGACCTAGTTGATATTTACAGAATATTCCATCTGAAAGCAGTAGTATACATATTCTTCTCAAGTGCAAATGGAGCATTACAGGATAGATCACATTTTGGGCTACAAATCAAGCTTCAGTAAATTTATGAAAATTGAAACCATATAAAGCATCCTTTCTGACAACAATGCTATGAGACGAGAAATCGATGACAAAAAAATGGCAAAAAACACAAGCATGTGGAGACTAAACAGTATAATACTAAACAACCAATGGGTTGCTGAAGAAATCAAAGATATAATTATAAAATACCTAGAGACAAATTACAATGAAAACACAACTATCCAAAACCTATGGGATGCAGCAAAAGCAGTTGTGAGAGGGAAGTTTATGTAATTCAATCTTACTTCAAGAAATAAGAAAAATCTTAAATAAACAAGCTAGACTTACACCTAAAGCAACTAGAGAAAAAAGAACAAACAAAACCAAAAAAATTAATAGAAGGTAAAAATAATAAATATCAGAGCAAAAATAAATGATAGAGATAAAGAAAACAATAGAAAAGATTATTGAATGTAAAATCTAGTTCTTTGAAAAGATCAACAAAATTGATATATCTTTAGCCAGACCCATCGAGAAAAAAAAGGGAGAGAGTTCAAATCAATAAAATTAGAAACGAAAATACAATGAATCATAAAAGACTACTACAAGCAACTATATGCCCATAAAATGGACAACCTAGTAGAAATGGACAAATTCTTAGAAAGGTAAAATCTTCCAAGACTGAACCAGGAAGAAATAGAAAAGACGAATGGACCAAACACAAGTAATTAAATTAAAACTGTGATTAAAAAAACTTCCAACAAACAAAAGTCTGGACCAGATGGCTTCATAGGAAAATTCTATAAAACATTTAGAAAAGAGTCCACACGTATCCTTCTGAAAATATTCCAAAAAATTGCAGAATAAAGAACACTCCCAAGTGCATTCTATGGTGCCATCATTACCCTGATACCAAAACCAGACAAAGATACCACAAAAAAAGAAAATTATAGGACAATATCACTGATGAACATAGACACAAAAACCTTCAACAAAACATTAGCAAACCAAATCCTACAATACCTTAAAAGGATCATATACCATTATCAAGGGGGATTTATTCTAGGAATACAAAGATTTTTCAATATCTGGAAATCGGTATGATACACTGAAGAATAAAAACCACATGATCATCACAGTATATGCAGAGTTTTTATAAAATTCAACATTCATTTATGATAAAACTCTCCAGAAAGTGGACCTATAGAGAACCCACCTCAGCATAATAAAGGCCATATATGATAAACCACAGCTAAAGTCATAGTCATTGGTGAAAAGCTGAAAGTATTTCCTCTAAGATCAGGAACAAGACAAGGATGTCCATTATCACCACTTTTATTTAACATGGTTTTGGAAGTCCTAGCATGGCAATCAGAGAAGAAAAAGAAATAAAATAAATCCAAGTTGGAAAAGAAGAAATAAAACTGTCATTCTTTTCAGATTACATGATACTACTATACATAGAAAATCCTAAAGTTGTCATTAGAAAATTACTAGAACTCATCAATGAATTGGGTTAACTTGCAGGATACAAACTTTATACACAGAAAAATCTTACATTTGTTTATACTACCAAAACAAAAGACAAGAAAGGGAAATTAAGGAAACAATCCCATTTACCATTGTATCAAAGAGAATAAAATACCTAGGAATAAATCTACCTAAGGAGGTAAAAGACCTGTACTCTGAAAACGATAAGACACTGATGAAAGAAATCAAAGATGACGCAAATAGATGGAAAGATATACCATGCTCTTGGACTGGAAAAAACATTATTGTCAAAATGACTATACCACGCAAGGCAGTCCACAGATTCAGCACAGTCCCTATCAAATTATCAATGACATTCTTCACAAAACTAGAACAAAAAAATTAAGATCTGTATGGAAAGATACACAGAATACCCTCAATAGCTAAAGCAATCTTGAGAAAGAAAGATGGAGCTGGAGGAATCAGGATCCTTGACTTTAGACTATACTACAAAGCTACAGTCATCAAGGCAGTATGGTACTGGCACAAACAGATACATAGATCAATGGAACAGGATAGAAAGTTCAGAGATAAATCTACGGCAAATTATCTACGGCAAAGGAGCTAAGAATATAAAATGGAGAAAAGACAGTCTCTTCAGTAAGCGATGCTGGGAAACTGAACAGCTACATGTAAAAGAATGCAATTAGAACATTCTTGAACACCATACACAAAAATAAACTCAAAGTGTATTAAAGATATAAATTTAAGACCAGATACTACAAAATTCTTAGAGGAAAATATAGGCAGAATACTCTGACATAAATCACAGCAGTATCTTTTTGGATACACCTACTAGAGTAATAAAAATAAACAAATGGGACCTAATTAAACTTAAAAGCTTTTGCACAGCAAAGGGAACAAATAAAGAAAAAATAAACGAGGAGTTCCAATTGTTGCTCTAATGAACCCAACTGGTATCCATGAGGACACGGGTTCGATCTCTGGTACTGTTCAGTGGGTTAAGGATCTGACCGTGCTGTGAGCTGAGGTGTAGGTCACAAATGTGGCTCAGAACTGGCATTGCCTTGGCTGTGGCATAGGCCGGCAGCTGCAGCTATGATTCGACCCTGAGTCTGGGAACTCCTATATACCATGGGTGCAGCCCTTAAAAAAACAAAACAAAATTAAAAAACAAAGGAAAAGGCAACCCACCGAATGGAAGTAAATATTTGCAAATGAAGTGGCAGACAAGGTATTAATCTCCAAAACACACAAATGGCTCTGGTTCCTTCAACTTTATATCAAAAAAACAAACAATGCAATCAAAAAATGAGCAGAAGATATAAGTAGACATTTCTCCAAAGAAGCCATATGAATGGCCAAAAAGCACAAGAAAAGATGCCCAATACCACCAATTATTAGAGAAATGCACAGCAAAACTACAGTAGGGTATGATTTCACTCCTGCCAGAATGGTCATCATCAAAAAGTGTACAAATAATAAATGCTGGAGAGGGTGTGGAGAGAAGTGAACCCTCCTATATTGCTGGTGGGAATGTAAATTTGTACAACTACTATGGAGAACAGTATGGAGGTTCCTTAAAAGACTAAACATAGAAGTACCAGATGATCCAGCAACCCCACACTTGGGCATGTATCTGGAGAAAATCATAATTTGAAAAGATACATGCACCCCAGTGTTCACTGCAGCTCTATTTGCAATAACAAAGACATGGAAGCAATCTAAATATCCATCAATGGAGGAAAGGATAAAAACGATTTGGTAAATATATACAATAGAATATTACATAGTCATAAAAATGAAATAATGTCATTTGCAACAACATGGATGGACCTGGGGATTATCATATTAAGTAGGTCAGACAGAGAAAGACAGATATTATATGATATTACTTATATGTGGGACCTAAAAAAATAATGCAAATGAACTTATTCACAAAACAGAAACAGGCTCTCAGACTTCAAAAAATAACTTATGGTTACCAAAGAGAAAGGTGAGGGGGAGGGTTAAATTTAGCTCTGAAAATGTTGCCCTGTGGGATATGCTTGGGCCTGGACACCAAAGGTAGTGGCATGGGCATTGGCTTTGCCCAGAGCAATTGGTGCAGTTGAGCCTTGCTGCTCAAAGAATAGGTGGAAAACAAGGACAGAAAATTTAGCACCTGCCTTGCCTGGGACAATGGATTCAGTTAGCCTAGGTCCACCCTGCACAGTCAAGCCTCCACTGGGCCTTTTCCATGTCTGTGTCATATAGCAAAGCATGTAAAAGCAGCGGGGACTCCCTAGTTCCAAGTCTTCATTTACAACATGGAAAGTGAGGCCCAGATGAGCCCATGCATGTGTCTCTCTATCAACATTCCTTCCTGAACTCTGTAGCAGTGGCTTAAAGTGACATCAATACCAGAGTGTCTGAAAACGAAAACAGCCATTTCTGTTATAGACCTCCCCTTTTGGGGACCTCAACACTCAGAACTTTATGGAGAAGAGTTAGCTCTGACATATGGCTTTAAAAAACCCTAAATCTCCCTTCTCCCTTTCCTCCCATGAAAACATGAGAATCCATGTCCTTGAATTATTGTCCTGTGCTACAGAATCAGGGAGTTCTTTGAATCTGTTGCAGCCAAATAGCCATAGGAAAAATACATACAGAGGAATCTCAACAGGTACTAGCTATAACGGGTTTGGCAAAATGCTTTCATCCTATATTTCAACTGCCAACACGAGTGGCGGGAATGTTAACATGAATTCCAAGGCAGAGCTTGGGCTGAGTGAGTGTCCTGACTGATTAGTGGTGCCTTGGCTGGGGAAGGGGTGATTAACAAGTTTATTTGCCACATATTTCCATCCTGATCTAGAACATCTGCTACCCACAAAATAGTGTTTCTTCATTAAATCCGTTCCACTATTGATCACTCACACCTACAGAATGTCAGATTCATTCTGTCAAATATTACCTTAACCACATCATTCTCTTAAAGACCCTTTAAAGATCTCTCTCCATTTCCCACATAGCAATTCTACTTCCACAGTCTAATAATCAAGGTCCTCCATAATTTGATGCTGTTTTCCATTCTAAATTCTGAGCAACCTTCCATAGAATCACCTTTCTGGCCCTTCTTGTACCCAGAGCCCACAGTCTGGTCTGAAAGGGCCACCAGTGGGAGCCAGGGATGGAAGCCAGTCCAGGTGGGAGCAAATGGAGTAACAGATCAGGACGAGCCACTAGCTGGGGAGGTTCAAGATGGAGGGAGGCTGTTAGAATAGTTGCAGTAGGGGTTGGAGTCACGGCTGAGTGGACAAGCTCTGGTTGAGACTTGCTCCTTCTGAAGGTCTGGTTTCTATTCCAGCTCAGCTGTCTGTTCTCAGCTTTAAAGCAATGGGGTTTTACAGCTGTTTCAGAACAGACACCTGATCCATATCCCATATATTTTCATCTCTGGGCTCATGACCCCTTCCTCATCTTGAGTGCCTGTTTCTTCTCCTTTGTGCCTATTTGAATTCCCACCCTCCATCCTTCAGTGCTCAGCTCCAAAGCATAACAGTGATGTTCTGGTCCATCTCAAATGCCCTGCTTCTTAGAGTTCTGATACTTGACATTCCCGAAATCATCTCCACAATTCCTTGTGGATCTGTCCTAGTTCACTGGTATTGGCAAGACCTTGACATTCACCACTAGAGTCCATTTTGCCCACGCAGTTACATTCAAGGACTTTACAGATATTGGTTCATTCAAGTGGAGTGGTCTGAATGTGAACTAGGGATTAAGGTGTTTCTTAACTCTTAGATTTAAATAGCAGTCCAAGGTAACAAAGCACCATAAACTAGGAATGGAATGCAGCAGCATAAAGCACAATAAATTCTTATTGTCCATGGCTAAAATGAGTCAAAATATTATTCCAGAATAAGGGAAAAAGAAAGTAAAGCTATCATGGAAAAATATGAGCAGGTTAACTTTTCCAGCATGCTGAATGGCACCTGAGTGACCTAAGAGTTATTGAACTTGAAAATAAGCAATTGCCGTGCATCCTGCTAGTGACTGAGCTAAAACGAAGAGTCATGACAATCTCTCACAGTGATGGGCCTAAAATAAAAAGTTTACAACGCACACATTTAATTTGGAATAAATTTGCCATTTGTGTGCCCCAAAAAAGCAGCAGTAGCAAGTTTAAAATTCTATGAATTCTGATCAACATGATGTGGAAAACACAACGCCAAGTTTACGTAATTTAAAAGAAACAGAATAAGGTTACTCATTACTGTATCTGTGTTTTATTTTTACCCAGATCAGAAACAGAGAAATCACAAGCTTTTCCCTACGCTTGTATGCATTCATTGCTAATTTCAGATAATAAAAAAACTGAAGATAATCTTTTTGTAATTACTCTAAAGATAACAAGCCCTATGCCATGTTAAGTTATCACCAGGATGACTGGGAACCCGTCTGCCTCCTGCTCCCCGCTAGTGGGTGAAGGGAAGAGTAGAGGAACTTTCAACATTGATCCAGGGGAATAACTCTAGCTACCATGACCAATATTTGGGGCCATACATAGAATGGGATTTTCTCCATTTTGTGGGCCAATTTTCTCCCAGGCCTTTGAAGGCAGAGGGATTCTTCTCTACCTTGATCATCTCCAGATATCATGTTAGAAGGTAGAGGTTGTTCTGGCATCTCCATGATTCTGGCGTGAGGGGCCCATGGCTGCTACCAGAAGGTACCAGCCATGTGGGCAATAACTTGGTGGAGGTTCCCAATGACAGATGCCAGGGAAGCTGTACCTGGTGAGGCTATTGGAACACCTGCCTGTGGAGTCTGTCTGGGTTGGTTTTAGGTCCTACCTATAAAAGGAGGCTTAAATAGATTGCCTGGCTTTGGGGAGGTATTGATATTGCAGTTTTCTCCTTGAAAGCTGCTTACAGCTCTAATTTAGGTAAGAGGGGATTGGGCGTGAGGGTGGTACTGGGATACTATTGGCAAGGGCAGAGGGTATATAGGAGCTCTTCTTTACTGCTGTATCTGCCTCCAAGTTCAGGGTGTCAATCTGACTGAGAAGAGGGCTGTGGCATTAGCCCAAGAGGATTCAGAAAGGAGCCACATTGGACTCTGGACAAGCTAGAGTCCAGACTAAGAATTGCATTCACCTCCTATGAAAAGTTAGCCAAGTTTCCACTGGTGAATCTGGATTGTGTTGGCAATTTAGTGATTTCCTGTTGGCCACCCCTCAGGGCTGCCTCCCTCCCACCTGCAAGCAGTCACCCATCCATAAATCCTGTCCAGCCCTGGACTTCTGCCCAATGTTCCAGAGGGTTGGACTCACCAAGGAGAGCAGAGTTCCCAGGATCCAGGACCAGCTGTGTTCCCAGAGGAGATGTTAGCACCGAAGGAAGGTTCGGTCCAGTGGCTGAGAGCATGGCCCTGATGTCTTCCAAGTGCGTGGGGACATGGGGGGGATCTGTGAGAAGGCAGATGGTGGATCAGGCAGGTGAAAATGTGAAGGCTGCATTAGGGGGAGAGGGAGAGGTGGGCAGGCATATTTGTCTGTGTGTAAGGCAGGCATTACTATTGGTACCTTTAACATCATTTCTCCTATAGAGAAGGTGTTCCTATCAAGGTTAAGTCTGAATTTCAAACATGATATTTGATGACTAAAACAGTAAGAACTATAATGAGTATCGGCACGTTGATTCCTGGAGTTCCTTACTGTATACCACTTTATACCATGGTACCACTGGGCACTCTATAAATGTGTAGGTAAATTAAACCATATTATAAAAACATTTTTAAAAAGCCAATACTTCTTCAGCATTTAGCATATGCCAGATCCTGTGCTAAAGTATTTTTCATTCCTTTTTTTCATTTAACTCTTATAACATCCTTTAGAGAGAGGCACTTTGTCTCCACAGATCAGGATATACCACAGGAATTTCTTATTTAAAAGGATCCTCTGAGAGTTTTTTTCTGTGAAGAAAAGGGTCCAGCCGTGAGGCTGAATTGTGCTTTGTGGTCCAATACAGATAGGACCAGATAAGCCTGGCAAGGATGATTTATTATTCAGAATCTTTGAGTCAGGGCTGATGTCATCAGGAATCTCAGACCTAAAAGTGACAAAAATGGGAAGAACAGTGGCTTGCTTATTACTTCCACCGAACAAATAAAGAGGTATGCACCTGTTAAACCTAGTGGAAGGAAGATCCCAGACTCTCCAGGGGTGGGGGAGGAGCAAAATTCTACTTCCCCCCTCCACCTTTTTGTATCTCCTGCAGCACTGCCATTATCATTCCAAGGTCAGTTACAACCCTTTTCTCTAACGCACTTGTTGGAGTAGAAGAAGCAGCAGAAATGTTGCCCTTATAAATGATGGTCATTTCAACGGTATCCATTGAGGGCCTACTGCGTTCTTGTCACTTTCTTCAGTACTTGTTAGGGATGGCAAATAAATAAGTCACAGTGGTGCCTGAATCTACCTCAGAAACATCTGTCTACTCTGCTTTTGACTGCAAAAGCCTATCACATACAGAAAACAATGATGAGTCTCATATACACACGTATACATCTGTATAAAAATTATACACATACAAAAATTAAAAATCATAAAGATATTATATATTTATTCTATATAACTTAAAATATTCTTTATATGGAATAGGGTAAGATCATCATGATCAGATTCAGAAACTTGATTTGAGCTGTGGCTGCTTCATTCACTAACTTGGGCAACTGACTTAATTCCTCTGAGCCTTAGTTTCCTCATCCATTAAGATGATGAAAAACCTCATCATTTCCAAAATCTCTTTCTACTCTGAAATGCCATGATCTTAGGAACTCATAGTGACAGTTTATTCAAACCTAGACTCTCTTCCTCTGGTCCTTTTTAGTATCCCCTCAAAAATATTGAAGTTGAATATTGAAATAGAATTCCCCAAGAAAATTAAAACTGAATATTGAATATTCTTTCAAGAATATTAAAATTTCAAGAAGCTTTGCTTCTTTAATGAGAGCCAAATGGGGAGGTTATGCCCCATCTTCAAAACCATCGATCTTTCTCGGCCAAAGGTCAGCCCTTCCTAATGTCCTTACAGCTTCTGTCATAAGTTTCTTCTTTAGGGCATGTCCAGTTGATCTTTCAAGGGAAACTGTAACTTCCCCAAGGAGAGAAGTTATCTCTTGTATTTATCCTAAAGTTCTACATGGGACTTGGAAGCAACATTTAATGAATATTCATCTGGTGGCTATACAAGTACATGAATGAAATTTGGCCTCAGGATACTGCAAGTCTCCACGTTACAGGTTAAGTCACAGGCCTTGGCATGAAACCTGTTTTACACATGAAAGATCTCTTAAAAATTAAGCCCCATTTTGGGCTAATTAAAAAAAAAATGAAACATAACTCCTACATCCATAAAGTACCTATAAAAGCTAACAAACTTTGATGACTCAACCAAGACTTCTGATTGAGGAAAGCCCCCAAATTAAGAATCTAAATAAGGACTTTTACCCCATCCACTATGACTAAAGGCGTCATGCTCTTCAAATGCCACATTCATGGTCACAACTGAATCAGAGCTGGAATGATGCAGAACTGGCTCCCAGAATGTACGCACTTCATTGGCAGAGCCACAGTAGTGGCTACACAGCCTCTGTTTCATCTCTCTTAGGTGACAAGGAAGGGTTATTAGGGAGGCAAAATCCACAGTAAGCACCATAACTCAGTGTGGGGCAACAGTCCCTGGGCCCTGAACTCCGGACTAGCAGCTCAGCTAGATGAAATCCAACACAAAACAAATGACATCCTTCACAGAGCTGATTTTCTGTGGCTTCCTAAGATGACTAGCAGTTTACGCAGCCACTGGTGAGATGAAAACCCATCTGGGCCTCTCTGAAGTCTGAGTGAGCAGGGACTATGCTTTGGTAAATCATCAATTTGGGGTGTGAAAATATGAGTATAAAGTTTACTTATTTTTCCCTGTGGAAGCCCATAATGTATGTATGGGTATGTATGTGTGGTATGCAATTATTCATATTTCTCACATTTTCCTTTTTTTATTTTTGCTAAGAATGATAGCTTTCTCTTAGTGAGACAGCTAACATAAAGGCTCTAATATTTGCTTTTTAAAAAAACTAAGACAAAGACAATCTTCTTTATCCCATAGCACCATTTCCCAGACTCCATGGGGAAGAAAAGCAGAGAGTCCTAATCCAGGGGGCAAAATGTTGTAGTTTGCAACATGGCTGAGTCCAGCCCTGGGCATCAGTGAGTGTTGAATGGGGTCCTGACAATTGTGGTCATTTTTATTATTTATTGATTTATTTAACATTTTATTTTTTATTATAGTTGATTTACAGTGTTGGGGCCAATTTCTGCTGTATAGTATAGTGACCCATTCATAAATATATACACATACATATATTTACATTCTTTTTCTCATATTATCTTCCATTATGGTTTATCCCAAGAGACTGGATATAGTTCCCTGTGCTGTACAGCAGGACCTCATTGCTTATTCATTCTAAATGTAATAGTTTATATCCATCTATTACCCGCAAACTTCCTGTCCATCCCACTTCCTTCCCCCCCCTCCCCCTTGGCAACCCCCATGGCAATAAGTCTGTTCTCTATCTGTGAGTCTGTTTCTGTTTAACTGTTGTTATTTTTAAATAACTATTTTATGCCAGGTGCTGTGTTAGACTCTTTAATCAGGGGTCATTATATTTGGGGGTGATGTAGTCTGAATATTTGTGTTCCTCCAAATTAATACGTTGATAATTTTAACCCCCTCAAGGTATTAAAATCAGGAGATCAGGTCTTTGGGAGGTGATTAGGTCATGAGGGTGGAGCCCTCATGGTGGGGATTAGTGCCCTCATAAGTGAGACCCCAGAGAGCTGGCTCGTCTCTTCTGCCATATGAGGACACGGCCAGAGCCATCATTCTGCAGTCAAGTAGGAAGCCTTTGCCAGAGCTTGACCATGTGGGCACCCGGATCCTGCACTTCCTATCTCTACAACTGCGAGGAACAAAATTTTCTTTATAAGTCCCCGAGTCTGTGGTATTTCACTGTAGCAGCTGGAATTAAGAGGGGGGTACACGTGTGGACTTCAGGTGGACGAGACTATGAACTTTCTGAAATTGTATGAAAAATTTAGCATTTACAAGTTTTTCTGGAAAAGGTAATCTACAGTTTTCGTCTGGTTCTCAAAGAAGTTCTAAACACAGATGGAGTAGTTCTTAACACAGAAGCAGTATTTCTATTCTATTTGCCACCTCCTACCCCTAATATAGGCAAACTTTCTACAGAGACAAGCATCTAAATTTTAGTATGGTTACATGACTGGCCCAAGGTCACACAGTGAGTAGAGCAGTAGAGCAGGCTTCAAACTGATGTCTCCTTGGCCGGCTTGTGCTCTTTCTACTGGAAGGCCCTTCGGGAGAAGGGAAGGGATGTTGACTGCACCTTTATGCTATTAATTGGATCAGGTACAGGAGGAGGTGGAGGGTGGGTTGGACAGTCATCCCCAGTGGGATTCCCCTGGGAGGGTGGCCAACCTCAGGGTGTTTACCTAGGATCAGTAGCTGGGTGTTCTCAGTTAGCTCCCCATGCAGATTGGCCGCCCTGCAGGAGTACAGACCCTGGTCCGAGGAGGAGACAGCTGTAAGCAGCAAGGAGCCCTCGTGCATATGGTGAGGGGAGCCCAGTTTGCTTTTATTCCTGAACCAAGTGACTTCAGCTTCAGGCACACCTAGGAAGAAAAAAAAAAAAAAAAACTCATCTGTCAATATATTCAGGTGACCCTGGAGGCTTTATGGCCCTTCTGAGGCCCGCCCCAGGGCTACTCTGCAGGAAGCATCTGCCTGGGCGTCTTCTACTATTCAGCCAAACTAAACAATGCCTTCAACTTTTCAGCTGCCTGGGGAATCTTTTGCCTTTTAAAACTTACATTGATGAGGCAGGAAGAGAGAGGCTGGTTAAAAGAAGAGGAAGCAGGCAGCTGGGAGAGGGCACTTGCCATGGTGTAAGGAGTGTACCCAGATTCTTGGGAGAAAACACCTAAGAACCAAACTTATTCATCAGTGGAAATGAATGATTGACTACCACAGGAAACAAACATGATGTTGTATAAAAAGAGCCAGACGCAAAAGAGTACACATTTTTCAGAAAGGTATGATTTCCTTTCTGAAAGTGGAAAACAAAAACTGGTAACATCCATCTCTGTTCCCAGTAGTCAGAGTGGGGCTTCCTCTGAGAGAGTGGGATGGACTGGGATAGGTAGTAACTGCGGGTGGGGGCAAAGAGCTTAGCCTCTAGTAATCCTCTCTTTCTTGACCTGGGGCCTGTTTGGTGGGCTCAAGACCTTTATGATATGTGTACTTTCTGTATAAATATTACACTTCAATAGGAAGTTAAAAGCTATAAAATGTTAAAATATTCATGAACCAGACAAAAGAAAGCTGCTAGCTCCTTACCCAAGTTGACACTCTATGTAGAAAATAAGCCTGCAATTTTTGAAGCCTAGGTATTTTCTTGGGAGAAGAGAACATGGAACTATGGTGTCAGTAGCACCATAGAAAAAAGAAGACAAAAAGAAAATACTCTGCTCTCTCCTCAATCCAAGTTTATTAGTGTGAGAGAGAGATGGGAAGAGTGTGTGTGTGTGAATTGGGATGGGGTTCCTGCCTTTGGAAGCCAGGCTCTGTCCTCTAGAGGATTATGGACTAAATGTCTGCATGCTCTGCAAATCCACATGTTGAAGTCCTAACCATCCCCATTGTGATGCTGTAGGAGGTGGTGCCTTGTAAGATTTTTTAGGTTTAGGAGTTACCTTTGAGGCTCAGCGGTTAACGAACCCAGCTAGGATCCATGAGGATGAGGGTTTGATCCCTGGCCTTGCTCAGTGGGTTGGGGATCCAGCATTGCCATGAACCATGGTGTAGGCCGGTGGCTGTAGCTCCAACTTGACTCCTAGCCTGGGAATGTCCATATGCCACAGGTGTGGCCCTAAAAAGCAAAAAAAAAAAAAAAATTTTTTTTAGGTTTTTAGTTGAAGTCATGATGAGAGAGGTAGCCCTTGTGATGGGATTAGTGCCCTTAAAAGAAGAGCTAGCTAACATTTGTTCTCTCCACCACCAGCCTCCCCGCCCCTTCCACAAAGCAAGAAGACAGCCATCAGCAAGCCAGAAAGAGTCCTCGGCAGGAACCAAGTAGTCTGTCACCTTGATCTTGGAATTCCCAGCCTCCAGAACTGTGAGAAATAAATTTCTGTTGTTTAAGCCACAAAATGTCTATGGCATTTTGTTATAACACCCTGAATAGACTAAGACAAAGGACTGGCCTTAATTCCTGAGGGAGTTTCCCTGTGGTTGACATGCTGGTAAGTAAGCCTTCAGAGATGGTCTGCATGGAGGCTCCACAGGAGGCCAAGCTCTGAGTGAGCTGAGAGATAGAAAGCATGTGGCATTGATTCACATGTCTCCAGGGAGTAGAAAGCTCCATCCTTTGTACTATCTAGCTTGCTGACTCAGCTCACGTTTGCTCATAAAATTCCTGCACATGTATCCAGGGCGTGTTTAGAATGTCAAATCCAGGTAAATGGGGTCAGAGCCAGGGGTACTCATAGCCAGAGCTTTAGTCCTATGCTTTCCCTGATTTGGGGTTGGATTCTTTTCTTGGACCAAGGGCAGTGTTACCCTTCCTGGGCAGCCTGCTGCTGAGAATGCAGATGCCTTCAAGGAGTTACCCATGTACCTGTTGCCTATCCTTGATGAATAGGATTTACCCCCAGTCTACTCTGTAACAGCCATTTCATCATTATGGCTTATCATAATAGTTATAATTACACTCATTATGACCCCATAAGCACTTGCTGTTCCCAAGCTCTGAGTGGCAGGGAGTGGGGGTGGGGTGCAAGTGTGCTCTCATGTTCCATTGCTAACTGTGAGCTACCTTGTGTGGGTGTCACTGGTGTCCTGGCTGCGCTGCTGCCTCAGGTGGGGTCTCCCGTGGTGGAATGGTGGCCCAAGACACTTGGTCAATCTGTAGGGCTTTCTCCCTACTAGTAGGGAACAGAAGAGTGACTCTCTGCTCCCCTCTTTTGTTCAGATTACCCATAACTCAATGAGAATCACTAGGGACTGGCAGGAGGGCTGGAGGAAGGATGCAGGGCTGCTGAATGGAGTGGAGAACTGGACACTGCTTCCCTGTCCCATCAGGGAGAGGCACGCACTGTGAGACTTGATGCTCAAGTGTAAGAGAGGGGCCAGGCTGCCACTATCTCTGAATATACCCAGAGAAAAGATGCAGGCGAGAGGCTGACTTTTCATTGTAGCACCACTAGGGAGAGCAAGAACATCATGACGCCTGACCATGCCAGCTTGGACTTTAGGCCCTGAGCTCGGTTTTCATGTTGGAAAAAGAAAAAAATTCCATGGCATTCAGGAAAAAGTCTCTGAAAAATAAGTTGAAGAAAACCCTCCCAGTCATTTCACTCCTGAAAATGAAAGGAAAAATGAGATCCTACAAACCACCTTCTGCAAGGATTCACCCCCTTTCCCCTGCCATGAACTGCTCACACATAGGATTTTTTGCTGGCACCTCCCTTGGAGGAAGGCTGTGGGCAGCAAGCACATGGTCCCTCAGAGAAACTGAGATTGTTCTAGAGTGAGCAGGCAGAGTAAGAGAACCTGACTAATGGGCCGTCGGTTCTACCAGCCAAAGCATGATGATCAAGTGAAAGGTGGGGGGTGAATGCTTGCTTCATTTTGGTGCAAGTGCATCTCCAGAGCCAACACTTGTGGTGCTTTCTCTGTGCGCTACATGGAGAGCTCGTGCAGCAAGACTTGATCCTTCTTTGGTTAAGGCCTGTGATCCTGTAGGGCAGCCAGAAGCAGAGAAAAGGATGGCCAGAAAGAAGAGGAGGAGGAGGGAGAGGGCCCAGGGATGGAGAGTATTCAATTTCCTTCATCATTCTTTGCCTCATGCCCCCTGGAAATTGAGTCTGCTTAACAGGACAAAACTGGGTCTTCATCCAAAGGGCTGAATATATCAGATAAGGGCAGGAGGCTTCATGGGAGAAATGGAAATGTTGAGGATAACAAAGGGTAGAAGGAAGTGCCCTTCAGGTTCTGTACAACTGAAACCACAGAAGTGACAGCAGTGCCCAGGGAAGACAAATGATGTTGGAACCATTCTTTATTACATATTAGCAAATATCTCTCAGACTCACTCTAACATGGACCTACATTGTGAATTTTCCAATGGAGGTGGAGCTGCTGGTGTCCCATTTTGTGGGATTCCTGCCGGAATCAGCACCTTAAGCAGAGAATGACACCAAAAAGATGCTTTGGAATGACTGGATTGGATATATTACAAAGTTGGAATAAAGGAAAAGGAAAAAGAAATGAGGCTCATAGGGCTATTTTTTCTTCTTCTCTCAAGAGATGATAAAGATGCTTCTGAAAATACTACCAGCCCTCATATATACCAGAGTTCTGTGAAAACATACCTAATGCTGATATTCATAATATTTAGACATTGGGAATGCACCAAGGTCAGGAGCTATGCCAAAATAACCTGAACGTACCAGAGGAAGAAAGAACTTTTATTGATTATTTGCTATAAGTCAAACAATTAATAAACATAATCACTCATTTTTTACAAAGATCCTATGTAGCATTTTTAACCATTTCACTGATGAGGAAATCTCCCTAAAGTGACATTAGTTTGGATCCCTGAATGACTACATGGGGACAGAGTCCCTATGCCCCACCCCCCCACCTCTTGGCCAATCAGTGACCTACAAATGGCTGGTGGGGAATCCAAACTCATACATTTCATGCCACAGTTCCCCATCCTAACAAGTACACGATGCTGCCTGCCATTATACCAATCTGCCTTCTTAGAGAAGATCTGAATTGCTTCACTATTATTTCTGTTGTCAAATCCTTAAAATTTTTCTACTTTTAGAATTAATTTCTGCTATAATTCTAACACCAAAGTTATTGTTAGGAGAGAAATTTCTAGAATCTATATGTGCTGGCTTTGTTAGTGATCTTCTTGGTGAAAAGCTTGGTCAGGCTGCGAAAGATTTTTCCCCCTAGCTTGTTGTGATGTGGCAGCACATTCTACAGAAAGAAATGTCTAAAAAATGACAGAAAATACATTCTACCACAGAATGAAGTTCATAGCTATGCTGTTGTCAAGTTACTAGGATAGGCTCCATGTTCTGGACTCCCTGGTATGACTTGTGTCTAACAGAGGAAGGAACAGGAATCTGCCTTTCCCCCTTCTGTGGCAAATCTTATCAGCAACACAATGCTCTCCCTGCTGCTTGAAAGGATTAATAAATTACTGCAGTCATAATGGGTTGTAGTTGATATGATTATAAGGATTAGTTCCTTTAATCTCCATTTAGCTGCCAGGTAGGGTGATGCTATAATATTCTTTTTTAATCCCAGACAGGATATTCTTATTAACTAGACCACTTGTTATACTTGGTAGACTGCTTGCATCATGGCAGCTCGTCAACATCCTGAGGTGGGGTGTCTACTGAAGGGTGCACTTTGACATCATAAGTTCTAGACGCTTCTTCAATAGCTTGGTGAGAGACCAGGAAAGGAGACAGTAACTTCGGTGTCATCCTTGGCAATTATTCTCATGAATCATGGAAGTCTAGAAAAGAGGTTTTCAGCCTTCTGTATTTCTCCACTGTGACTGGGGCAGACACCGAGAATAATTTATTCTTTTTCCTTGGTACCCAGTCAGGCTACATTTCCCAACATCCCATGTAGTTGTGAGTGACCATGTATCTAAGAAGGAATGTGAGAAGTAGCAGTGTGTTATACTTCTAGGTGTGGCTCTTAAAACTTTCTCAACTAGTCTCTAAACTTTGTGTTTTCCCTTTTCTAGTTGACAGGGTACAGAGAACCTCCAGGGAGAATTTAGAAGCATGTATACAAAATAATGGAGTGTTCTGTGATGCTCAGTGATTTTGTGGGGCAGATCCTCTCCAGCTGACCAGGAACACTCTTTGGAGTCCTAAGGAGGCAGTAATAAATTTCTACTATGTTTGTGTCATTATATACCCGGAGGTCTACTTGTTACCAGAATCTAGCTTCCCTAGTAAATATACTGTCTGTCACTGACTTCTCAACTAGCTATTTCTATATGGCTAGTCCTAACAATTTTATCTCCAAGTCAGTCCTCAAAGGCTTCCCTTTTTCTAAATGGTACCATAATAAATAAAAACCCTGTAAGACCTAGTCTTTGTCTACTCTCCTCTACCTCCCAACCACATGCCATATCATTTTCTTCTCTGCTTTCCACACTATATAGTCACATAGCCATACTTCATTCCTTCAGAGGCAACATGCTCTTTCTACCTCAGGTCCCTTGCACATCCTGTTCCCAACAACTGGAACACTCCCTCCTCCCCCAACCCTTTATCTCCCACTTAATTTTCTGAATTATCCTCAAATAGAGAACAAGTGTGGGAGTGGTATAATAAATTAGATCACTTATTTAAGAAAAAGCCTCATCCTACTCATTGCTTAATTCTTTTTATTCTCTAGGTTGGGAAAAATTTGTGAGGCTGTATTTTGCATGTTGGAAGCATATGCATGCAAAAAGTTACTTAGTAAAAAACTGCTAACAACTCAAACATGTAAGGACATGAGTTAGTCTATGTAAATTATGTAATCTTCTTAAAATATACTATTGTATAGCCATTAAAATTATGTCCCAAGAGAGCCATAAAAGACACATGTACCATCAAAGTAAAAATAGTTTCTTCTGCCACTTAGCATTATAGCTGTCAGTATTTTGACTGGAGCTTTAGCTCAATAATGATTTCTTTGTCCACTAATTTCACTGACCAACAGTTTAATCAAAAGTAGGCTCTTTCCCATCTACATTGAATAAAAATCATACTTAACAAAAAGCGTAAAGGCAGAGATACACTACTTTATTTTAGTTAACCATGGTTAATACAAATGGTTCTATGAATAAAAATAAAGAATATAATGTGCATGGCCCAGCAAAAACTGGATTTCACTACCAGGTCACCAAGAATGAGTCTTTGGATGAAGCTGGGAGACATGGCTTTAGGCAGCATGGAGCAATTGACCAAAGCTTGTCTGACTGGCTTGGGTTCTCCATGATAGCTGTTTCTCTATATGGATTCTCATTCTCTCAATCTTCTCCAAATGCCCAATTCCTTGTTTTGCTACCCTTGGCTTCCCTTTCTTTTAGTATGGTCCATCATATCTCCAGTTGGTGTTCTGTCTCTAAGGCGTGTGTTCCCAGTGATCAGCTGGAGAGTAATGGTCTTGCACAAAGGACCCTGCCTCTGACATCAGTCTCTGCAAGGAGAGGCAACTCATTCATGGGAAGCCCTGTCAGAGGTTTTGTCCTATGTCTTATCTGGGAGTAGAGAGCCTGAAGGGATTTAGTTCTAGAAGCTTTCACTGATGAGGTTGGATGCCTAGACCAAGGGAAGCTTTACCAAGGAGGAGCTAATGTAAGATGACAGATTTAAATTCTGGTTTCCTGGAACTACCAGAACATTTCAGAGAAAACCAGACCTGGCCGTTCTTTGGAAAAAACATGCTTTAGATCAAGATCCTCCTCCTCCTTATTCTAAAGTGGGTTCTTTCTGGCTTGATAAATCACAAGTAAAGGCAAACCTTACAGTGATGGGGCTGAGATCTAACATGAAGAAACCCCCAGAGTAGGAGGCATCAATGCCTATCCTTTCTGTAGACAGGCTATGACTAGGGAACCCTGGTTTGGGTGCCACAGTGTTGCCAGAGTTATGCCAGGTTCTTGTTTCAAACCCGCCAACCCCCACCTGTAGCAGGTGTTAACATAAATCTTTAAGTCACAAGGTCTGGAGGTAAGAAAGGAAGCTGTAGAGAGAGAGGAACAAAAACCACATGGAATGAGCTGGAACAAAGATGGCGACAAATCTGACCTCCAACAGACCCTAAATCTCATTATATTACTGCAAAGCATGACTGGAAATTAAGGACCAAGAAAAGATAAGAAAAGGGTAACACCCTATTGCCTCAGAAAGCCCTGCCCGTTCTCCTATAGACTAATGCATATGCCTCCCCATCATTAACCTCACTCCTCCTTTACCTTTTCAAAACAAATCCCTCTCACCAAGTGGGTGAGAAATGGATCTATGAACTAAATTTCTGCCTATTCATTCTTTGGCCATTGAATAAAGCTTGTATCACATGGATCTCACCTTCAGTTTTGTACTTTGACTACAAGAACCCAAACGAAAAAGTACATTTTCCTGCCGAGGCAGAGGGCTTTGGCCAGGCTAGGGTCCAAAGTTCATACATTTGATGACAGCAGTATGGTATATCTGATGAGGACAGGAATCAGGTGATTGTCACTGGGCCTGAGCACAAGAGTGATCCACTTTGCATGTGAGAGTGAAAATACTCTGGGTAGACGTTCAAGCTAGGAGTTCACACGAAGGGAGAATTGGTAGCTGAGCTTTGTTCCATTTTATGTGGGTGGGGTTTTTATTTATTTATTTTTTTGGCCACGCCGGTGGTATGCAGAAATTCCAGGGCTAGGGATTGAACCCGTAACACAGCAGTGACCTGAGCCACAGCAGTGAAGGTGGATCCTTAACCTGCTGAGCCATCAGGGAACTCCTGTTTTTAAATTGAAGGTAAATAGCTTTATGAAGAACACACTCCCACCTTCTTTTGTTCCCTCCTCCTCCACTTCCCTGTGACTTTCTAGTCCCTGAAGACCTCTGAGTTTGCAAGGCCTCCCCAAGGCAATGCCTAAATCACTCTCCTAACAGCGCTGACTCTTTTCACTAGTGACTCCTACCCATTTCTGATGTCAGTAAGCTGCAGGTTCCTGTTGGTTTTATCCCTGCCCTCCACCACCAAGCTTTTCACCACCACTGCTCCAAGTTCTGGCCCTCTGAACCTCTCCTCTAAATGACTTATGATGGCTTTTTTTTTTTTTTTTGGTCTTTCTAGGGCCACACTGGTGGCATATGGAAGTTCCCAGGCTAGGGATCGAATCAGAGCTGCAGCTGCCAGCCTACACTACAGCTGATGACAACGCTGGATCCTTAACTCACTGAGTGAGGCCAGGGATTAAACCCACATCGTCATGGATACTAGTTGGGTTCGTTACTGCTGAGCCACAATGGGAACTCCTATGATCACTTCTTAACTGGCCTCTCTGTCCCAATATTTCTTTTCTTCAATCTGTTTTATGCACTACACAGCCCCTTAATGTTACTGTCAACTTGCCTTTGTCTGAACTCCCCATCCAAATGTTCAGTCTTGCATGGCACAGTTGCAACCCACACTGTGAAAGCCTAGGGTCCTCCACACCATCTCTGCTGCATGGGCACCAGTCAGACCAAAGTGGACACTCCCTTAGAGTCTGTCTGGAGGCATCCCTACCTTCATGAATTTTTTCACACCCTTTGTCCACCTGGAATACCCTTTGTCCCAACATGGGTCATGCTCACATTCTATCAGCACACAAGGCTGAGACTCGAAACCACCTCTTCTCACTCATCTGTTTCAGTTCTGCTTCTCTAAATTTGAGCAGTATTTTTCACTTTCAGAGAGACTGAGGCTCATGCTTTAGTTTTCTTACCAACCCCAAATCCCTGAGGGCAGAATTTGTACTTATCTTTCATCCCCCAACCTAGCACAGGGCTCCATTAATATCTGAACAAAGGAATGCACACATGAATGCATGTCTTACCTGCAACTTGGCAGTTAATGGTCACGTTGACTCCTTGCACTGTTTTAATGGTGCCTCCAACATCGACTGTGATGGCGGGCTCCTCTGTATTGATCACTGTCCCTCGGGATGTTTTCACTAGCGGTTTTCCTGAGGGTGAGAAGGAATGTGACATTTTATTAGATGGTAGCTGTGGGCACTCCCTTGAGACATGAGATGACTGACAAGGGACAAAGGATATACCCAGGCTTTTTCTACTGACCATGTATTCCTTTGAAGATACTATAACTTTTCAATATAAAAATCAGCCGGTCAACTATCCACCCATCCATCCAGAGACAACAGAATTGTCAGAAGAACAAGGATGAAAGGATCTGAGGAGAGAACCTGGTATCCACAACTTGGGGTGATTTGTGCATCTCATTAAATTAACAAATGATCCAATACATTCCATTTTTATGTGCTCAAAGTTTTTACTTTGAGATAATTGTAGATTCACATGCAGTTGTATGAAGTAACACAAAGCAATCCTGTGTACCCTTTACTCAATTTTCCCCAATGGTAAGATCTTACAAAACTAGAGTATGGTATCATGACCAGGTCATTGACATTGAAAAAGATAAGCTAAAAATATCCTTCATGCTGCCCCCAGCCCTATCTTAATCCTTAGGTAACCATTAATTTTTTCTGCATTTTTAAAAATTTTGTCATTTTAAGAAGGTTTCATAACTGGAAACATACAGAATAGAACTTTTTTTATTGGCTTTTTAAAAAATGTTTTTTATTGTAGTTGATTTACAATGTTCTGTCCATTTCTGCTATACAGCAAAGTGAACCAGTCACACATACATACATACATTCTTTTTCTTACATTATCCTCCATCATGTTCCATCAGAAGTGATTAGATATAATCCCCTATGCTATACAGCTGGATCTCATTGCTTATCCACTCCAAATGTAATAGTTTGCATCTAGTAACTCCCAAGATCCCAGGGGGAGCTCCCTTTCCCTTCCCTTCCCCCTTGGCAACCACAAGTCTGTTATCCATGTCCATGAGTTTGTTTCTTCTCTGTAAATAGGTTCATTTGTGCCATATATTAGATTCCAGATAAAAGTGATATCATATGGTATTTGTCTTTCTCTTTCTGGCCTTCTTTTCATTCAGAATAATTCTCTGGAGATTCTTCCCAGGTCACACATGGTAGCATGGTTGCACGTGTCAAGAGTTTGTTCCCTTGTATTGCTGAGTAGTATTCCATGGTATGGATATACTACTCAGTATATCCAGTATATCCAAATGTGTTCAGCATTTCCACTTTTTGGCTACCCAAATAAAACATCTATAAACATTCCTGTACAAGTTTTTGTGTGAACACATCTTTTCATTTCCTCTGGGATAAATGCCCAGGAGTGTAATTACTAGGTCATATGGTAGTTACATGTTCAGGTTTTTACGGAGCTGCTGAGCTGTTTTACAGAGTGGCTGTATCATTTACATTCCCACCAGTAGTATATGAGTGATCTAGTTTATCTGCATCCTTGTCAGCATTTAGTGTCATCATTAGTTTTAATTTTAGCTTTTCTGCTCAGTGTGTAGTGATAGTTCATTGGAGTTTTTTAATTTGCATTTGCCCAGTGGCTAATGATATTATCTTTTCTCAAGCTTATTTGCTGTCTCTGTATTCCATTGAATGAAATAT
The DNA here is from genome assembly GCA_004024745.2 of Catagonus wagneri. NCBI lineage: Eukaryota > Metazoa > Chordata > Mammalia > Artiodactyla > Tayassuidae > Catagonus > Catagonus wagneri. The sequence goes on along the minus strand of PVHT020000022.1, from coordinate 21,867,544 downwards.
CTCTCCATGTCCTTCAGCATTTTTTAATTGAATTGTTCCTTTTTTTTTTTTTTTTTTTTTTTTTTTTTTTTTTTTTTTTTTTTTTTTTTATTTTTTTTTTTTTTTTTTTTTTTTTTTTTTTTTTTATTTTTTTTTTTTTTTTTTTTTTTTTTTTACTGTTGAGTTCTGAGAGTTCTTTACATTCAAGGTAAACGTCACTTTTGAGATAGGTGTTTTGCAATAACTTTCTCCCAGTGTGGGGATTTCCTCCCCGCCATCTCCTTAACAGGATCTTTCATAGAACAAAAGTTTTTAATTTTGAAAGAAGTCCAGTTTATTAAGTTTTCCTTTCATGGATCATGCTTTTAATGTTAAGTGTAAGAATTATTTACCTAGACCTTGATCCTGAAAATTTTTTCTAAAAGTTTCATAGTTTTACATTTTACAGTTAAGGCTGTGATACATTTTGAGTTAATTTTTATATAAATGAGACTTCGGTCAAAGTTCATTGTTTTTATTTGCCTATGGATGTCCAGTTGCTCCATCACTATTTATTTATTTTTAAAAATTTTATTCAAATATAGTTGATTTACAATTGTGATAATTTCTGCTGTACAACAAAGTGATTCAGTTATACATGTACACACATCCAATCTCTTTCAGATTCTTTTCCCATATAGATGATCACAGAATATTAGGTAGAGTTCACTGTGCTCTATAGCAGGTCCCTCATGAGTAATTCTTTTTTTTTATTATTTATTTTTTTACTCCAAACTCCCAGTGCATCCCACTACCTCCCCCTACTCCTTGGCAACTACAAGATTGTTCTCCTAGTCCTTGAGTTTATTTCTTTTCTGTAGATAGGTTCAATTCCATATATAAGTGATATCATATGGTATTTCTCTTTCTGACTTCACTTAGTATTAGAATCTCTAGTTCCATCCATGTTGCTACAAATGGCATCATTTTGTTCTTTTTTATGACTGAGTAGTATTCCATTGTGTATATATACCACATCTTCTTAATTCATTCAGCTGTCAATGGATATTTAGGTTGTTTCCATGTCCTGGCTATTGTGAATAGTGCTGCAATGAACATGGGGGTGCATATATCTTTTTTTAATGAAAGTTTTGTCTGGATATATGCCCAGGAGTGGGACTGCTGGGTCTTATGGTAGATCTATGTATAGTTTTCTGAGATACCTTAATACTGTTTTCCATAGCGGTTGTACGAATTTACACTATTGAGTGAAGGAGGGTACCCTTTTCTCCAAACTCTCTAGAGCATTTGCGGTTTGTTGACTTGTTTATGATGGCCATTCTGACTGCTGTGAGGTGGTATCTCATTCTAGTTTTGATGTGCATTTCTCTAATAATTAGCATCACTATTTACTGAACAAGCTTTCTTTCTTCCACTAAAATACTTTTGTACATTTGTCAAAATAAGCTGGGCATATGTTTAATGCATCTACTTCTATGTTCTCTTTTCTGTTGCACTGATTTATGCATCTCTCTCTATAAATTCCACAAGGCTTAATAATTGTAGTTATATAAATAATTTTGAAATTGATTCTTGAGTATGATTCTTCCCACTTTATCCTTATTTCCTATTATAGTTTGTCTTTCTACAAAATTTTATGATAATTTTATCTACAACTATAATATTTTTCTGGGACTTTGATATGAATCACACAAACCTGTATATTAATTTTAGAAATAACTGACATCTTGGATTGGATTAAGACAGTGGAATAGAAGGACTGGAGCTCAACATCTCTCATAAAAACAACAAAATTACAACCAAATGCCGAGCAACCTTCAGCCAAATGGACTGGAAACATTCAAAAAGATATTCTACTCCAGAAGAAAAAGAGGCAACCAAATCAAGAGTCAGAGGGGTGATTATGTGATAGAAGCAACCCCATACCTCCCGGGTGGGAAGCCCCACAGACTAGAAAGTAATTGTATCACAGAACTCACCTACAGGACTGAGAGTTCTGAGCCCCACATCAAAGCCCCACACCTGGGGATCTGACACAAGGAGAAAGAGCCCCTGGAGCATCTGGCATTGAAGGCCAGTGGGGCTTGTGTGCAGGAGCGCCACAGGACTGGGGGAAATGGAGACCCCATTCTCAAAAGGTACACACAGCTTGCACGTGCACTGGGTCCCAGGACAAAGCAAAGGCTCCATAGGAATCCATGTTGAACCCAACTGCAATTCTTGGAGGATCTCCTGGGAAAACAGGGGTGACTGTGGCTTGTTGTGGGGGAAGGGCATTGGAGGTAAAGCTCTTGGGAATATTCATCAGCCTGCATTTCTCTGGAGGTAGCCTTTTTTGGGAAAATCCGGCCCCTCCCATCAGTGATGAGAAGCCCTAGGCCAAACAATCCAGGTGGGATCACAGCTGCACCCATCAGTAAACAGGCTGCCTAAACACCCCTCAGGCACACAGCTGCCTCTAATCTCACCCAGACAAAGCCCAACCCACCAGAGGGATAGGAATCAGCCCCACCTACCAGGGGGCAGGCACCAGTCCCTCCCATCAGGAAGCCTAGAGCAAGCCCCCCACCCCATACCAACTTCAGCCACAGGGAAGGCAAACACCAGAAGTAAGAGAGACTACAACTCTACTGTCTGCAAAAAGGTCACCACACCAAAAACCTATAAAAATGAAAAGACAGAGAACTATAACTCAGATAAGGGAGAAAGAAAAAAGCCCAGAAAAACAGCTCAGTGATGAGAAGATTATCAGCCTCCCAGAAAGAGACTTTAGACTGTTGATGATGAAGATGATGCAAGACATTGGAAATAAACTGGAGGCAAAGATTGATAATTTATAGGAAACACTGAGCAAAGAAAGACAAGATAGAAAAATTAAGCAAGAAGAGACACAAAATACAATAACTGAAATAAAAAATTCATTAGAAGCAGCCAACAGTAGAATACAGGAGGCAGAAGAATGAATCAGTGAAGTGGAGGACAGATTAGTGGAAATCACTAATGCAGAAGAGAAAAGAGATAAAAGATCAAAAGGAAATGAGGAGTGTCAGAAAACACTGGGATAACGCTAGTGAACGCACCAACATCCGCATTATAGGGGTGCCAGACAGAGAAGAAAGAGAGAAGCGGACAGAAAACATATTTGAGGAGATAATAGCTGAAAACTTCCCTAAATTGGAAAGGAATCACTCACTCAAATCCAGGAAGTGCAATGAGTACCATATAAAATAAATCCAAGGAGGAACACCCTGAGACACATATTAAGCCAAATAACCAAAATTAAAGACAAAGAGAAAATACTGAAAGCAGCTAGGGGAAAGAAATAAATGACACACAAGGGAACCCTGATAAGGTTATCAGCAGATTCTTCAGTTGAAACATAGCAGGCCAGAAGGCAGTGGCATGATATACCTAACGTGATGAAAGGAAAAAAACTTCCAACCCAGATTACTTTACCCAGCAAGGCTCTTCATTCAGATTTGAAGAAGAAATCAGAAGCTTTACAGGTAAGAAAAAGCTGAGGGATTTCTGCAACTCTAAACCAGCTTTACAACAAATACTAAAGGAACTTCTCTAGATAGAAAAGAAAAGGCCACAACCAGAAACAAAAACACTGCAAATGACAAGACTCACCAGTAAAAGCATATATACAGTAAAGATACAAAATCACACATGCACAATTATGCTACCAAAATCACAAACCGTGAGAAGAGAGCACAAATGCAGGACACTGGAGATGCACTTGCAATTAAGAAACCAACGACTTGGAGTTCCCGTCGTGGCTCAGTGGTTAACGAATCCGACTAGGAACCATGAGGTTGCGGGTTTGATCCCTGGTCTTGCTCAGTGGGTTAAGGATCCAGCGTTGCCGTGAGCTGTGGTGTAGGTCGCAGACGTGGCTCAGATCCCGTGTTGCTGTGGCTGTGGCGAAGGCCGGCAGCTACAGCTCGTGTTAGACCCCTGGCCTGGGAACCTCCATATGTCACAGGTGTGGCCCTAGATAAAAGGCAAAAAGACAAAAAAAAAAAAAGAAACCAACAACTTAAAACAATCTCATTATTGTTTACTCCTATATCAAAACTTCAGGGTAACTGCAAACCAAAATTCTACAATTGATACACAAACAAATAAGGAAAAGCAACTCAAATACAACACTAAAGACAGTCATTGAACCACAAGAGGAGACAACAAGAGAATAAAGGAAGAAAAAGGAGCAACAAAAATCCAAAACAGTAAATAAAATGGCAATAAGAACATATATATCAATAATTACCTTAAATGTTAATGGACTGAATGCGCCAAACAAAAGACATACACTAGTTGAATGGACACAAAAACAGGACTGATACATATGCTGTCTTCAGAGAGACCCACTTCACTTCTAGGGACACATACAAATTGAAAGTGAGAGGATGGAAGAAAATATTCCATGCAAACAGGAATCTAAAGAAAACTGGAGTAGCAATACTCATATCAGACATAATAGACTTTAAAATGAAGAACATTTTAAGAGACAAGGAAGGGCACTACATAATGATCAAAGAATCATTCCAAGAAGAAGAAGATATAACAATTTTAAATATCTATGCACCCAACACAGGATCATCACAATATATAAGACAACTGCTAACAACCTTAAAAGGAGAAATCAACAATAACACAATCCTAGTGGGGGACTCTAACACCCCACTTACAGCAATGGACAGGTCATCCAGACAGAAAATCAATAAGGAAACACAGGTCCTGAATGAAGCATTAGACCAGATGGACTTAATAGATATTTTTAGGATATTCCATCCAAAAGCAACAGAATACACATTCTTCTCAAGTGTGCACAGAATATTCTCTAAGATTGATCATATCCCAGGCTACAAATCAAGTTTTGGTAACTTTAAGAAAATTGAAATCACATCAAGCATCTTTTCTGACCACAATGCTTTACAACTGGAAATCAACAACAAGAAAAAAATGGCAAAAAAATACAAATACGTGGACACTAAACAACATGCTACTAAACAACCAGTGGATCACTGAAGAAATCAAAGAGGAAGTTAAAAAAAACCTAAAAGCAAATGACAACAAAGATGTGACACTCCAAAACCTCTGGGATGCAGCAAAAGCAGTTCTAAGACGAAAGTTTATAGCAACACAAGCCTACCTCAGGAAACAAGAAAAAGCTCAAATAAACAACCTAACTTTCCATCTAAAGCAGCTAGAGAGAGAAGAACCGACAAGACCTAAAGTTAGTAGGAGAAAAGAAATCATAAAGAACAGAGCAGAAATCAGTGAAATAGAAACGAAGAAAGCCATAGAAAAGATCCATGAAACTAAAAGCTGGTTCTTTGAAAAGATCAACAAAATTGATAAATCCTTAGCAAGACTTATCAAGAAAAAAAATCAATAAAATTAGAAATGAAAAAGGAGAAGTAAATGGACATCACAGTAATACAAAGGAGCATAAGAGACTACTATATGCAACTATACCCCAATAAAACAGAAAACCTAGGAGAAATGGACAAATTATTAGAAAAGTACAATCTTCCAAGACTAAACCAAGATGAAATAGAAAAGATGAATAGACCTATCACAAGTTCTGAAATTAAAACTGTCATTAAAGAACTCCAACAAACAAAAGTCCAGGACCAGATGGTTTCACAGGTGAATTCTATCAAACATTTAGAGAAGAGCTTACACTTAGCCTTCTGAAACCATTCCAAAAAACTGCAGAGGAAGGGAAACTCCCAAACTCATTCTATGAGGCAACCATCACCCTGATACCAAAACCAGACAAAGATATCACAAAAAAAGAAAATTACGGGCCAATTTTACTGAAGAACATAGATATAAAAGTCCTCAACAAAATACTAGCCAACTGAATCCAATAATACATTAAAAGGATTGTACATCATGATCATGTGAGATTTATCCTGGGGATGCAAGGATTCTTCAATATCCGCATCAATCAGTGTGATACACCACTTTAACAAACTGAAGAATAAAAACCATAGGATCCTCTCCATAGATGCAGAAAAAGCCTTTGACAAAATCCAACACCCATTTCTGATTAAAAACCCTTCAGAAAGTGGACATAGGGGGAACCTACCTCAACATAATAAAGGCCATCTATGACAAACCCAGAACTCACATCATTCTCAATGGTGAAAAGCTGAAAGAATTCCCGCTGAGATCAGGAACAAGACAAGGATGTGTACTCTTGCCATTACTATTCAACATAGTTCTGGAAGTTCTAGCCACAGCAATCAGAGAAGTAAAAGAAATAAAAGGAATCCAAATTGGAAAGGAAGAAGTAAAACTATCACTATTTGCAGATGACATGATACTATACCTAGAGAATCCTAAAGACTCTACCAGAAAACTCTTAGAGCTCATCAATGAATTTGGCAAAGTCGCAGGATACAAAATCAATACACAGAAATCAACTGCATTTCTCTATTCTAACAATGAAAGATCAGAAAGAGAAATTAGGGAAGCAATCCCATTTATCATCGCATCAAAAAAATAAAATACTCAGGAATAAACCTACCTAAGGAGACAAAAGACCTGTACTCTGAAAACTATAAGACACTGATGAAAGAAATCAAGGATGACACAAACAGATGGAAAGACATACCATACGCTTGGATTCGAAGAGTCAATATTATCAAAATGACTATACTACCCAAGGCAATCTATAGATTCAATGCACTCCCTATCAAATTACCAAGGTCATTTTTCACAGAACTAGAACAAAATATTTTTAAGTTTGTTTGGAAGAACAAAAGATCCAGAATAGCCAAAGACATCCCAAAAAAGAAAAATGGAGCTGGAGGAAACAGATTCCCTGACTTTATACTACAAAGTTACAGTCATCAAAACCGTATGGTACTGGCACAAAGACAGAAATATAGATCAGTGGAACAGGATATAAAGCCCAGAATCAAACTCAGACACCTATAGTCAACTAATCTATGACAAAGGAGGCATGAATATACAATGGAGCAAAGAGAGCCTGTTCAATAAGTGGTGCTGGGAAAACTGGACAGCCACATGTAAAAAAAATGAAATCAGTACACTTCCTCAGACCATGCACAAAAATAAACTCAAAATGGATTAAAGATCTAGATATAAGACCAGATACTATAAAACTCTTAGAGGAAAACACAGGCCAAACACTCTCTGACATAAATGACAGATCCATCTGTTGGAGTAATGACAATACAAAGAAAAATAAACAAATGGGACTTAATTAAACTTAAAAGTTTCTGCAGAGCAAAGGAAACCCTAAACAAAACAAAAAGACAACCCACAGAATGGGAGAAAATATTTGCAAATGAATCGACCGACAAGGGATTAATCTCCAAAATTTATAATCACCTCCAAAATAGCAAAAAAATAAACAACCTCATCAAAAAATGGGCAGAAGATATAAACAGACAATTTTCGAAAGAAGACATACAGATGGCCAAAAAACACATGAAAAGATGTTCAACATCACTCGTTATTAGAGAAATGCAAATCAAAACCACTATGAGGTACCAACTCACACCAGCCAGAATGGCCATCATCAAAAAGTCTACAAACAGTAAGTGCTGGAGAGGGTGTGGAGAAAAAGGAACCCTATTACACTGTTGGTGAGAATACAAACTGGTGCAACCACTGTGGAAAACAGTATGGAGATTCCTTAGAAACTAAAAATAGAATTACCATTTGGTCCAGCAATCCCATTCCTGGGCATCTGTCCAGAGAAATTCACGACTCAAAAAGACACATGTACTTGAATGTTCATTGCAGCACTCTATATGATAGCCAAGTCATGGAAACAACCTAAATGCCCATCGATAGAGGAATGGATAGGGAAGATGTGGTCCATATACACAATGGAATATTACTCAGCCATTAAAAGAAACGAAATAACAGCATTTATAGTAACATGCAAATTATCATGCAAAGCGAAACCAGTCAGACAATGAGACACCAACATCAAATGCTACCATTTACATGTGGAATCTAAAAAAAGGACACAATGAACTTTGCAGAACAGATACTGACTCACAGACTTTGGAAAACTTTTGGTTTCCAAATGAGACAAGTTGGGGGTAGGGGGGATGCCCTGAGGTTTTGGGATGGAAATGCTATAAAATTTGGTTGTGACGATTTTTGTACACCTATAATTGAAATAAAATTCATTAAGTAATTCAAAAAAGAGAAATAACTGACATCTTTACTGTGTTGAGTCTTCTAATCCATGAACAATGTATGTTTATTTATTTAGATCTCCTTTACTTTTTTTTTTTTTTGCTACACCCACAGCATGTGGAAATTGCAGGGCCGGAATCAAACCCTAGCTACAGTAGCGAGTGGATCACTGCAGTGACAATGCACCTTAACCTACTGTACCACAAGGGAATTCCAAAATCTCATTTACTTTCTTTCATCAGAGTTTTGTGGTTTCCAGCATACAGGTCCTGTACATATTTTGTTAGATTTATACCCAATTTTTTTTCCAAATGATGGTAAAATGATACTGTATTTATATTTTTAGTGTTCATTGTTAGTATACATAAACACAGCAGCTTTATTTAGCGTGTGACTTTGCTAAACTCATACCTTAGTTCTAGAACCTTTTTTTAGATTCCTTGGTATTTTCTAAACAGATGATCATTTCTTCAGCAAATAGTTTTATTCCTTCCTTTTCGATCTGTATGTCTTTCCTTTTTTTTTTTTTTTTTGGATTATTTCACTGGATAGAACTTTCATCACTATGTTGAAAAGAAGTGGTAAAAGTGGGGTTTTGGTATGATAAATGATTTTCAGTTGAAATTTGGACACTTTCATATTATGTAACCCTGGATCATATTTAAATCTGTTTAGCTGGCTTTCTCCAGAACCACTCAGGTTGGGCAGCAGGGAGGTGCTGCCTGGTTCCTACCCAGTGGAAGCAGAAGTCCAGGTTCTCCACTTGGCCTCTTCTGTGACCCAGGTGGGGGCTTCTCAGTACTGCTGAGTCTGGGAGGAGCTTCTGGCTCCTCACCTGGTCTCCAATGACACTGCAGGGGGAGGGTCCTGGTTACTGCTGGTGATGGTGAAAGTCCCAGTCCTCTAGGAGGCTTTCTCGAAAAGCACCCCAGAGGGAAGAGTATGGTGGTCACTGCAGGGTGAGGGTGCAATTCCAGGATCTCCATGTGGTCTCCACACAGGGCTCTTGTGGGCATGAAACCCTTCTCTGACACCACCTCCCTGGGGGTGCTGGGGAACCTTATTTCAGTCTGACAAGGAATCCAATCTTTCCATTCAGGCTTTGCTGGTGTACGTGGTGGTGGATCAATGTTTTCTGTGGTGTTTGGAGTAGAACAGTATTTTCTAAAACTTCTCTGTTTTGCTAGGTTGCCCCTTTCCTGGTCCTTTGGGTAGAGGGAACAGGATTTAATTAGGATTTTTTTTTCTGTTCCTGTCATATTTCCTGGTAGCCCTTTTCTTCAGCTGCAAGTTTTGAATTTTCAAGGCAAAAACAACAACAAAAACCCAAGGAAGTCATAATTGCGTTATCCCTCAGTACCCAAGGTCCCTAGCCAGTCTGCTTTCTCCCCTCTGCTTCTCAGTATTCTTACATTTGTTTTATATACAATGTCTGGATTTTAGTTGCATTTACCAGGAGGAACAGAGAAAAACACATCTATGCCATTTTTCCCAGAAGTAGAAGTTCTGGGTATGTTACACTTTAAATAGGCCTTTATCAGCTGGAGATAAAAATAGAGCACTTCATGTACACAACCACAAAATACAATGAAAAGATTCATTTGCTGAGCACCTTGGGGAAATAAGGGTTTACATGGAGATCACTCAAAGCTGAATTTTTTTATAAGACAAATGGATTTAATTTTGTTTCCACTACTTTACAGGCAGGACAATCTACAATGGCACTCTTCTGCACCTTCATTAACTGTGAAGAAAACTATAATTCAACAAATGCCCTTTGGAGAATCACTCCTGCTTTTTCCTTTTCTCTGTCATCTATTTATCTTTTCTTCCTGCTTGCACTCTCATACAGCTTCCCCCTCTTTCTCCTCCTCTCCTTTTAATTGCCTTCTAGGCAGCAGTTACTAGCTCATTACAACTATATTTAAGGACGGAAACTTGAGTAACATTAGGAGGACTTCACGTTTCAACATATCTATAGGCTCTATCCATTTTGACTATTAAGGAGTCTTTTTTCTTATTTCACCTACACTTAGTATGTTTGAGATTATGTATGACCTGACAGGCAGATGAGTGATTTTCTACTATAATGCATTCTAAGACTAATTAATGCAGGGTGATAATGAGAGAACACAGCTGGAAGGACACTGGGTTAATATTGGCACATTCACCTTACCTCCCTTATCCTAAGAAGCTCCCCACTCTATTGTCAAATGCACTCTAAATCTAAACAGCTCCTTTGTTGCTGCAATCTGATGCTGCTATGTTCTCTGGCTGGACTACTCCAAAGCCTAACTGGTGCCCTAGAATCTCTTCTTCTGACAGCCAGGGTGAACTTTCTAAAACATGAATCAGGTCACACAACTCCTTTGCTTAAATTAGCAAGAGCTTTTTCAGTGCAGTTAGAACAAAATTTCAGGCTCTTTTTCATGACTAACCAACCCATATATGTTCAGGCCCAGCTGTCCACCTGTCTACCACACTGAAGCCACAGTCCCCATGGATGGATCACTGTTGCTCCAGTCACACTGGCCTTTGGTCCCTTCCCTCAAAACATCAGCACAATTGTCCCAGTTGTTCCTTTTCCCTGACATCCTTGACCTACAGATGTCTCTGAATGGCTATCTTCTTCTGGTCTCCATGCAAATATGGGCCTTTTCCAGACACCCCATCTAACCCTGACTATCATTACATAGCTCAAAGCCAACTTAATTTTCTTCCTAAGCACTAGAACAATCAAACTTTACCTTATTTATTTGAGTGTTCTCTGCCTCCTGCCCCTTACTATATAACTTCCATGAAATCAGGAATCATATCTCTCTGGTTCTCTTCTTTATTCCTATCACCTAGTCCTGGCACATAGTAGGTCCTCAAGAAATATCTAGTAAATGAATCTGTGTGTGCATATGGTGTACATATGTGCGTATCTGAATTTGTTTTTGTTGTCATTGTCATAACAACCCTGAGAGGCAGGTAAAGAATTTCCATCTTTTATATAGATGAGGAACTTAAGCTCAGAAACGTCCCATGGTTTGTCCAAGGCCAGAGAGCACGCAAATAATAGAGCTGAACTGGACCCCAGAACTTTGACCTCAAGTCCAGTTCTTGTAACTGGAGATCCCCAATCCTTGTCTGTGGACTGACTGCCTCAGAACCCTCAGGGCACTTATTAAAAACATAATCTGTCCTGCTATATATAATGGTTGCCTCACTGTGTAATAAAAACAACTGTGCCAATAGGGAAAAGCAGTTTAGGGACCAGAGAGTTTCAGACTCTCAATTACCAAGTTATTTTTCCTATAGGAATTTTAATAATAAAGGTGGTTTTATAGCTCAAGTGTATAGCTATAAAATTCAAATGTCACTGAATTAAATCCAGCCCTTAATTAATTATATTGAGCTTTTGCTGAAAAGTAATAGTCTTTTGACCTGTCATGAGAGGAGCTGTTGTTAGCACAGGCTACTTACACGTTTTTGTTACCTTCATAATCTATTGTTAAGACAAAGCACAGAGTTACCCAAGTTACCTGCAATTAACAGAAATTTATAATGAAAAAATAATGTTTCTGAATCTGTCGACCCTCTTACCTCTATTAGAAAAAGCTTGTACATACTACTGAGTCACACTCTTAGACCTACTAAACTTGAATCTCAGGTGGTGGTATGGAAGCTCTAATCTCTATTTTGAACAAATTCTGAGGTGATTCTGACATGTAGCCAGGTTGGATAATCAATGAATTACACCGTGTTAGTTTTTCCTGAGTCCTGGTGAGAACTGAGGTATCTTTTAGGTCTCTATTAGAAGATTTTAGGTTGAAATTCTTATTTTAATGGTCAACTAATGAAACAAAACAAAAATAATCGAAGTTCATAGTTACCTAGTAAGTGAATCCTGTTGTGTGATGCCATGCAATTCCATTAACTAGTAGTGCTTTCATTGTGGAAGTTAACTAAGAAGAAAAATAGAGATGCAGAGGGAGCGAAATGACAAATTATGTATTTGTGCTAAGAGAAATGCAAAAGAAGGGTCATGGCACGCCTGACCAAAAAACCTTTCACAATAGGAAAATAATAAAAGGAGAAGGCTGAGCTGTGATCCAGAACCTCTACAGTGTGGGTGGATCCTCAGCCATTAGGACCATGTCCACCTATAAACTGGCATGTCATCTTAGTGGGTCAGCCTCAGCTAGCAGATTACATTAGTGTTCTCTTATGGACACTTATAGGGTTTACAGATTACTCTATCACTGAATCAGTAAATTTGCATTATAGTTGCTTTAAGAGCTATACAACCAAGGAGATTATGCCTAGTTATGTACATACGCACACACATATATATACAAATATAATAAGAAAATAGAAACAAAGGCAAGTTTTTCAATTTATCAAGCCCCAATATAAGGAATCAAGCTTCTTCAAGAGGGTCAGACACACATAAATGATAGCAGCATCTTCTCAGATCCATCTGTTAGAGAAAGGACAATAAAAAGAGAAATAAACAAATGGGACTTAATTAAACTTCAAAGTTTCTGCACAGCAAAAGGAAACCCTAAACAAAATGAAAAGACAACCCGCAGAATGGGAGAGAATATCTGCAAATGAATCAACTGACAAGGGATTAATCTCCAAAATTTACAAACACCTCCTTCAGCTCAATACCAAAGAAACAAACAACCCCATCAAAAAATGGGCAGAGGATCTAGGCAGACAATTCTCCAGAGAAGACATGCAGATGGCAAATAAACACATGAAAAGATGTTCAACATCACTCCTCATTAGAGAAATGCAAATCAAAACCACTGTGAGGTACCACCTTACACCCACCAGAATGGCCAACATAAAAAAGTCTACAAACAATAAGTGCTGGAGAGGGTGTGAAGAAAAAGGATCCCTATTACACTGCTGGTGGGAATACAAATTGGTGCAATCACTGTGGAAAACAAGTATGGAGATTCCTCAGAAAACTCAAAATAGAATTACCATTTGATCCAGTCATCCCACTCCTGGGCATCTATCCAGATGAAACCATGACTCGAAAAGACACATGTACTCCAGTGTTCATTGCAGCACTCTACGCAATAGCCAGATCATGGAAACAAGCTAAATGCCCATCGACAGAGGAGTGGATAGGGAAGATATGGTACATACACACAGTGGAATATTACTCATCCATTAAAAGGAACGAAATAACATTTATAGCAACATGGATGGACCTAGAAATTATCATGCAAAGTGAAACCAGTCAGACAATTAGACAGCAACACCCAATGCTACCGCTTACATGTGGAAACTAAAAAGACACAATGAACTTCTTTGTAGAACACACAATGACTCACAGACTTTGAAAAACCTTGGTTTTTCAAATAAGACAATCTGGGGGGTTGGGGGATACACTGTGGGTTTGGGATACAAAATCTGTAAAATTGACTTGTGATTATCTATGTACACCTATAATTGAAATAAAATTCATTAAGTTTTAAAATAAAATAAAATAAACCATTCTAGGAGAAAAAAATAAAAAAGAGGGTCAGACACAGAAACAGAAGCATTCAGAGAATCATTTCTTATTGATTTCCTTCAGACCTCATCATACCCCTTAGCTCTTGGATTACAGCTCTGGTTGGAGTGAAATGGAACAGGGAACCCAGAGCCTCAGTGGTAAGCAAGGGCAGTCCTCATACCAAGTGTGAACCTGAGGTCAGTTAACACTTTGTGTCAGCATCCACTGATGTGGAGGAAGGCCATCTTGTGTTGCTTTTACGGCAGAGGTGTTCAACCCAGCAGGCACTGTCCTAACTCCGAAGGACTGGTCACTGGAGAGACAGGCGGGGGAGAGATGAGCAGCCTCAGGAGCAAATGCTTGGAAATACATCCTGTGCGAAGTCTGGGCGCTGGCTCACGCCTCCTTCCCTCCTGTGTGACTCCGGGTAAAAATCAAAACCCAATGGGAGAAAATCTGAACATATGTGCTTGAAAAATATCTTTGGCCCAGTATAAAGGTGATGGAAAGAGGAGTCAGAGGAGATGAAGTTTTATTTTTTGAGTGCAGCCAAGAACAGAGAGCACTGTAAGTAACTTTTTCTCAGGGCCGAAGTCCAGGCCTCTGCTAACAGAAACTTTGTTTTTAACAGCACGATGCCTTCCATTTTAGAAGCCATGGCAGAGATGGACATGCTGCTACCAAATTCTTTTCTCCTTCCTGGGCACATAGTTAGGTCATTTCCCAGCCTCTCTGCAGTTAGGTGTGGGCAAGGTGCTGAATTCTAGCAGATGGAATGGGAGCAGAAGGTACATGGGCCCCTTCTTGACGCAACCATAAAAATTCTCTTGTGCAATGTGAGCAAGAATAGAATATATCATATTTTAGCCATGATATAGTCATAGTTTTGTTTGTCATGTAGGCAGACAGAAAAAAGTGCCAAATTAGTGTAAATGCTAATGAATCCATATTTCATTAATATTTGTTGACTCAATGAATGCAGCAAATAGATCTTTCAATTCTTCTAACATTATGAGTCACAAATGGCATTTGGAAATGGTTCTCTATGACCTTCCACCATCAAAAATAACAAGGACCTACTGTATAGCACAGGGACACAGGGAACTACATTCAATATCTTGTAATAGCTTATAAATGAAAAAGAATCCAAAAAAGAATATATATATATATACTGTATATATAAATCATTTTGTGATACACTTGAAACATTGTAAATCAATTATATTTCAAAAAATTGAAAAAAAAGAAAAAGTGAATTTTCCTTGGAAGCCTTTAGATTCTCACTGTTGAGTGAGAGGCAATCTATGCTAGGCAGTGGGCCTGCACAGTCATTCTCAAGGAGGGTGGGAAGACTTGTTGAAGGTGACTGGGAAACCGGGCAATGATGAAAACCAGGACTTCAGGAGGCAGGTTTGGAGATGACCCAGGAGCTCCAGGAAAGATGCCAAAATGTCAAATAGGTTTGAAATTAGGATGCTTAAATGAGCAACTGGCAGAGTCTTCCTGGAGCACTGCTCAGATATGTATTCTGCATGACATTCAGGAGGGCTGAACAACAAAAGTGCATGAGAGGTAATGATACCTTCAGGGGCGTGGACGTGAGAATTGAAGCCTACATAGCAGGTGTTAAGACTCCATCCCTCAATAGCTGACAGGCCTTAAATGAGTTATTTAATCTCTCTGTGCTTTAGTTTTCTACTTCTGTGGTTGCTGAGAGCAATAAGTACATTTAATGTTTATAAAGCTGTTTCAATGATTTCATAGCATGAGGTTTAAGTAGATGTTCGCAATCATCAGCATCATCTCTGCTATGCTACAGGGAGAAAATGCTCTGAGGATCAGCGATGGGAATGTCAAAAAGACACACAGAAAGGACGCATTTAAAGACAGAAAAGAGGAGAGGGAATAAATCTGTGAGAAGAAACTCAACTGCTTCTATTTTGAAAAATTGTGCTGGTTTCAGGCTAATTAAAAGAAGACATACTTTGGATTTCCCTAAAATTGGTATTAATCTCTGGACAAGACAGAGCTTAAAGTCACACCAAGGCTGGTCTTGTAGACCCCAGAAAGTATCTACTTCCAAAGAAAGGAAACAATGCATGCCAGGCTGACTTGCTGATGACCCTCAGGACCTTCGAGAAAACCTTAGCAAGATCCACAGCAGACCCAAATCTTTTCCTTTCTTTCTTTCTTTTATTCTTTTTTAGGGCTCCCCCTGCAGCATATGGGGAAGTTCCTAGGCTAGAAGTTGAATCAGAGCTGCATCTGCCAGGCTACACCACTGCTGCAGCAACACCAGATCCGAGCTGCACCTGAGGCTTACACCGCAGTTTTTGGCAATGCCAGATCCCTAACCCACTGAGCGAAGCGAGGGCTCAAACCCATGAATCCTCATGAATACTAGTTGAATTATTAACCCACTGAGCCACAACAGGAACTTTCTAGACCCAAATCTTAATTCAAGAAAAAAGTCAATAATATAGTGACACCCACTAATTAAAATATTTGCATATACAGGAATGAAGTGTTATACTTTTCACATACGTTCAATACCTGAAACCAAGCAAACTGTATTTAACACATTTAATCAATGAATAGTGACTTGTAACTAGTGAGAATATGAAAGCAATGCCTTAAGAAAGGCTAGCCTCTGTTTATATATACTGCAGTTATCATAGGTCTCTCAGAAGGGCTACCGGAGTGAAACCTGTGAAAATTCCCTGAAATACGGATTCCCAGTTGAAGAACTGAAGAACTCATGAGTCAGATAAATGTTTAAGTGACCGTAATCAATGTGAACATATCAAAGCTTTTATAAAAATTCCAGCAACATCGTGTACACTTGAAGTCAATAATAATGGATCCTATTAAAGTCCAGTTACCATCCTTTCTTGGCTAGAGACCTTTCAGGATCTGCCTATCTGGCAATTTCAACAAGATTTACTTTGTTACAGATACTAGTCATATTAAAATGCATGATATTTTCTTTAGTCTGGTTCTCTTTCCAAATGCCTTTCACGTTTTATAGTCCAGAAATTTTAACTCCTTTCCATCTTGCTGTCTCTCTTGCGAAGTCTCCTTCACTCCACCTACTGCCTCCCAAATAAATGTGTGACCTTTTAGTCCACTCTACACACCCCTTCCCCTCACCAATCTTCTCATACCTTTTCCCCTCATCTGTAATTTTTCCTAGACTTCATTGCAAAAACTGTATTTCATTGCCACTTAGTCTTTCAGCCTCCCAAACATAAAGGAAGTAAATTTGCAAACATTAGAAGCTCAAGTAAGGAGCGTTTATAGCTGATAGTAGTGGGGAGAGATTGCTGTACTTTATTTGTATATAAGAAATTTATAGAACTCTTAGGTCTAAAAAAGACCCAAGTATGCATCTATTTAAAACCCCTCTGTTTACAATAGAGACACAGGTTTATAGTTCTAAATTTGCTCAAAGTTTTGTAATGAGGCAAATACTTTTCCTAAAATCTTATTTACGCTATTATTATAATAAACTTCTTTTTTATTAGTAGCAAAAAAATGCTTCTCTCCCATTCAAATCATTATGGTGTTTTAGCTAGTGTAATCTAATAAAATAAATTATTATACTTTAATAACACTCTCATTATACTGGGAAATAAGGTATAATATGTGAGCAGAGAATATAGAAAATGAAATATTTAACCAGAGGGCACTGGTAGCCTCCAGGCTATGTTCAGGCCACTGACCTGTTTAGTCTAGAAGGAATTTTTTAAAAATTGGCATTCTGCTCAGTAAAAAATGGAGATATTAAAAAAAAGTTGTGTGTACGTGCATATGCATGTGCGTATGAGCGTGTGTGTGTGTGTGTGTGTGTGTGTGTGTGTGTGTGTGTGTTTGTGTGTGTTTGTGTGTGTGGTGTATTGGTTTGGCTTAAATGGAAAAATTGGAAGGTCTATCAACATTAGGTTTACATTTTTCTTTAGCAAGAGTCAGATGAAAATGAGCTCTGCCCTTCAGACAGGGTGTTGTAGGCAGAATAACTACCACCCCCCCGCAAAAAAAAAAAAAGATGTGTACATCCTAATCCTTGGAATCTGTGACTATGTTATATTAAATGACAAAAATGAATTAAAGTTGCATCTGGGATTAAGGTTGCTAATGAATGGACCTTGAAATGGGGAGATTATCCTAGATTATGTTAGGTGGGCCAGCCTATTCACTTGAGTTCTTAAAATCAGAAGAGGGAGACTGAAGAGCTTGCCAGAGAGAGGCAACATGAGAAAGATTCAGCCACCGTTGCTAGCTTTGAAGAAGGAGGAAGAAGGCCTATGGAATACAGCAGCCTCTAGAATCTGAGAATGATGCTCAGTTTACAGCTAGTAAGGAAACAAGGACTACAGTCCTAGTCCACGTGACCTAAATTCTTCCAACAACTCAAAGGAACAGAAAAAGCATTACCCCCTGGAGCTTACAGAAAGGAGTGCACTCCATCGACACCTGTATTTTATCCTGATGCAATTGTACTGGACTTTTGACTTGTGAAACTGTAAGATAATATATTCGTGTGTTATAGGACTCAAGTAGTAATTTGTTAAGGCAGTAATAAAAAACTAATACACAGGCCATATACACTGTCCATATCACCAAAGTTATGACTGCAACAAAAAAGATGTATAAACAACTAATAAGCACATGAACAGATGCTAAACATCATTAGTCATTAGGGAAATACAAATTAAAATCATAATGAATAATCACCTCTTTATATGAGGATGGCTATAATAAGAAATAGACATTACAAGTGTTCATGAGGATGTGGAAAAGCTGGAATTCTCATAAATTGCTGATGGAAATGTAGAATGGTAAAGACATTTTGGAATATAGTTTATGATTTCCTAAAATGTTAAATATAAATGTACAACACAACCCAACAGTTTAATTTTTAGGTATATACACCCAAGAGAAATAAAAGCATATGATGCCACACAAAAATTTGCACATGAGTGGTCACTGCAGCATTATTCATGATGGTCAAATACTGGAAACAACCCAAATGTCCATCAACTGACAATGGAAAAAAATGTATATTCATATGACTATTATCCTACCATAAAAAGGAATGCAGCATACATGCCACAACATAAGTGAATCCTAAACACATTATGCCCAGTCAGTAACAAAGGACCATGCATGACTTCATTTATTTGAAGTGTCTGGAATAGGCAGATCTATGAAGGCAGAGTATATTAGTAGTTATCTAGAGCTAGGGGAAAGGGGGAATTGGAAAATGTTGGCTAAGAGTGTGGAGTTTATTTGGGGATAATGAAAATATTCTAAAATTGAGTGTGGTGATGGATGCATAACTCTGAATGTGCTAAAATGTGTTGTATACTCTAAATGGTCGACTTGGGGGAGATCAAGATGGTGGAGTTAGGAGGACGTAGAGCTTATCTCTTTCAACAACTACATCAGGAATACATCTATAAACGGAAGAACCCTCAGAGAACACCTACTGAACACTGGCAGAGGAACTAAAACATCTGAAAGGACAAGAGGGATCTCTATGTAAGCAGGTGGAACAGAAGTAAAAAAAAAAAAAAGAAGAAGAAGCGAATGCAGGTCAAGACCCTTGCCCCTGGGAGGAAGCTGAAGGAGAGGAGAGGTTCCTGCAACCTGGAGAGTCCTCTCACCAGCAGCAAGATCAGCTGGGACAAGAAAGGAGCTTTTGAAGCTTGGAGGGGAGCACAACAGCTGGTCTGTGGGAGGCAGGACAGAATGAAAACATACACAGATGGTCCATGCAAACTTCCTGCTCACTTTACCTGAGATGCATATTCGCTGATATGGATGGGGGCTGGGTGCTGGACTGTGGAGTTTGGAGAACAGACCTGGGGAGAGGACCACTGTTGGTTGTGTGGAGACAGCCTGGAGGGATGGGAGCATGGAGTACTGCAACTGGGAATGTTTGGGGGAGATGCCCGAGAGGCCATGAAGGCAAAGCACCATTGATAGGTGGCATGCAAGGGGCAGGGCTGTCATTGCAGTCTCTGTGAGTTCTGGGAGAGGTACCCACCTGGGTTGACCTGTGCACCCCAATTGCTGCCCTGCCCACACCCTGTATGGATAGGCTCTTTTGTGCCTGCTGCCTTGGGAGCAGATGCTAGTATGTTGCCTACATGCAAAGGTGGTGTTGAAACCTCAGTTGAGCCCCAGGGGCCCTATGCTTAAGGAGGAAGAGCTGAAATCTCTCTTCTAGGCTGTACAAACCACAGATTTAGACTTCTGCTGCCAGCTTTATAAATTCAGTTCCTGTGGAGCATCTGAATGGACAATGAGTGCTCCTGCAGCTAAGATGGGTCTGGCTTTAACATCTGTAGGCTTTGAGAGCATGTACACATGGGGATCAACCAGACCAGTCTGACTGAGCTGACTCCATAGCTTCCACAGTGGGTTCAGATGCATGAATACTGCAGTCCTGGGACTTGACCTCAGTGAATCTGTGTTGGTGGCCCAATGAAGACAACACCTGAGAGACATCAGGGCTAATTACTGGCATATCCATGGTTAAGGTGGGGCTGAGAGCAGTGCCAACAACTGTACAATGAGTGAAAGGTGATACAACGGAGGACATTCATAGGTGAACAGATCCAGAGAAGGAATACTCAGTGGCTCCTCTCCCAGTGGAAGAGCTGCAATTCTACCTACCCCCAGATTACCACAGATAAACTGTACCAGAGATTAGAAACACAGCTCAGAAACAGATCTGGAGCTTCTACCCCAACAACTAGGGAGCAGACCATTTCTCTTGCAGGCTATGACAACCAGAGAGCAAAGAGGAAGCCTGACTCAATATCCAGTACAGGTGCTAGTCATCACAACATCAATCACACATCCTGTCAAGGGGATAATGGCCAAGCATACAATGAGGAAGGAGGTGGCAGCCATCTACACTAAAAATAGCCCTCGCCATAAAAAATACTAAACTCAAACAGGCTTCCTAAAGTTGTTCTGAGCTCACGACCACCTCTAAACACATTCCTGGCACGGATCTGCCAAAGAGAGGGACAAGACCCAGGTCCACTTAACCAGTGGGCAGGCACCAATCCCTTCTACCAGAAAGCTTGCATAAGCCCTGGAACAACCTTACTGAAATTTCCCTAACAAGGGAAAAGAAATCTTCATTCAAGTCCAAGAAGAGTGGAGGGTCCCATACAGGATAAACCCAAGGAGGAACATGCCAAGACATATATTAATCAAACTGACAAAAATTAGGACAAATAAAAAAATATTAAAAGCAACAAGGGAAAAGCAAAAATAACATACAAGGGAATACTCATAAGTTTATCAGCTGATTTTTCAGCAGAAACTCTGCAAGCCGGAAGGGAGTGGCATGATATATTCAAAGTGATGAAAGAAAAAACCTATAAACAAGAATAATCTACCCAGCAAAGGTCTCATTCAAAGTTGATGGAGAACTCAAAAACTTTACAGACAAGCAAACTGAGAGAATTCAGCACCACCAAAACAGATTTACAAATGCTAAAGGAAATTCCCTAGGCAGAAATGAAAAGGCCATAACTAGGAACAAGAAAATTACAAATGGAAATAAGAAAAATCTCAAGGATCAACAAAATATACAGATATCTCATAAGCTTTATATAAAAAAGCCAAACAACCCAATCAAATGCCAGGAGGTCTAAATAAATGTTTTCCAAAGAAGACAGAGAGTTGGCCAAAAAGCATATGAAAAAATGCTCAGCCTCACTAATTACTAGAGAAATGCAAATCAGAACTACAATGAGATATCATCTCATACCAGCCAGAATGGCCTTCCTCAAAAAATCTATAAACAATAAATGCTGGAGAGGATGTGGAGAAAAGGGAACCCTCTTACACTGGTGGGAATGTACATTGGTACAACCACTATGGAGAACAGTATGGAAGTTCCTTAAAAAACTAAATATAAACTACCATATGACCCAGAAATCCCATTCCTGGCCATAGGAAGCCAGAATTTAAGAAGATATGTGCACCCCAATGATCACTGTGGTATTATTTGTAAATCAAGAGCCAAGACATAGAAGCAACCTAACTGTCCATCCATGGAGGAATGGATAAAGAAGATGTAATACATATATATAATGGAATATTACTCATCTATAAAAAGACTGAAATAATGCCATTTGCAGCAACATGGATGGACCTAGAGATTATCATATTAAGTGAAGTAAGTCAGAGAGAGACAAATATCATGATATCACTTATATGTGGAATCTAATAAAAATGATACAATAGCACTTATTTAAAAAAACAAACAGACTCAAAGATTTTGAAATCTAACTTACAGTTATCAAAGGGGAAATGAGGTGGGGAGTAGTAAATTAGGAGGTTGGGATTAACATGTACACACCACTATATATAAAAGAGATATGTAACAAGGACTTCTGTCTAGCATAGGGAAAACCATTCAGCACTCTAATAACCCATGGGGGAAAGAATCTGAAAAGGAATAGATATAGGTATATGTTTAATTGATTCACTTTGCTGTACACCTGAAACTAACACAAGATTTTAAGTCAACTATACTCTGATAAAATTGAAAAAAAGTTTAAAAAAAAAGTTGACTTGTACGGGCTGCAGAATTATATCTCAATAAAGTTTTTAAGAAAATAGACACCTACAGAGTTCTCTTGTGGCATAGTGGGTTAAGGATATGGTGTTACTGTAGCTGTGGTGCAGGTTCAGGTCTGGGAAATTCCATGTGCCATGGGTATGGCCAAAAAAACGTGTGCAATAAAAAAAGTTGAAATCATTAAAAAAAGAAAGGAAATAAAAATCTCAGTTTGCAGTGATGGTTACACAACTTTAAAAAATTGTTAAAATATCACTGAGTGGAACACTTACACTGGGTGAATTTTATGGTATGTAAATTATACCTTAATAAAGCTGAAAAAATAGTCTTAATTTAACCTTTCCTTGATGAGTCAGGGTCAACACTGTGACTACTAATTAATTATCTTGCACAGAAAATGAGAAGGACTTGCTTATTCTTCGCATTTGTGATTCTGTTTAGTTGCTGTGCCTTTGGTATATATGCAGGGTGCTTAGGAGCTAAGGAAGTGGGTAGGGCTTAGACTGCCCTTTCCTGAACATCCCCATGCTGCTTGACTTTCTTCTCCTCCCTTGTTTCAGTCACTATTCCCTAAAGATATTTTCTGTCCATGCCATTGTGTCAGGTTACCCAGGTTACTAACATTACCTTTTCAAGTTATTTACTTGAAATTGACAACTCCCCAGGACACTGTGGTGCTATCATAACTATGTTTGCAAGTTCTCCTGCAGAGTCCTAGATGAGGGACCCCATATCTAGTACAGCTACATGATGCTGCAGCCTCTCCTACAACCAGCCAACCAAGGGTATGATCAATGCCACTTTGTGTCCAACCACCCATCCTTCCCTCATTCCATTGGGTAGATGTAGGAATTGCTTTTCCAGTATTTGAGATGGGCTAGCTTAGATCATTTGTATTCCAATGTTTATTTCCTCTAGTCTACTAGGAAGCAGAGTAAATTGGATTCTCCTGCTATATTCTCCTCCATTTTACCTGAATTCTTTAAAAACTGGGCCTCTTTAGTGGGCATGCTACACATCTATACATATTGAGGAAAACTTAAGGACCTTGGTTACTCAGTATTATATCAGATAATGAGGTTCCTTGATGGCAGCCTGGATCAGTCAACTGCTATTACCCTGTTGTTCAGACCATCACCTGGAACACAGCCAAACCAGTGTACCTTTCCCTCTGATCTAGTGCATCGGGACAAACCTTCCTTTGTCAGTCTTTGCCCCAGAAGACAAAGCCTTCTCTGAGTCTAACTTTCTACAAAGCAGAATCCTTTTCTTGTGAACAGAGTTGCTGGATGAAAAATTCAGGAATGCCAATTCGAAATGGGTTACATTATGAAAAGCTTACAAAACTGCTCATCTTTTATTGCATCTACTAAATCAAAATGAGGAGGAGGCAGAGAAAGAAGAATTAAAAAAAACCCTGCCTTTACTTTTTATTTTCCCAGTGAGGTTTCTGTGATCTCTTTATTAGACACAGTATGTGTCAGCTATTCAACTAAAAAAAAAAAGAAAAACATGCCAGGAAAGGAGAAATAGTTTCTGTCTCTCTCTTCCTGTGAAAACTTCAGATGAGCTCATTTCAATGAAAGATCTGTTCACCCCTCACCCCCCCCCATCTTCTTCTCATTTTCCATTGATGATGTCAAGCAGGCCTTACAGTATCTCTTTTGTGATCTTATAAAATCAATGACAAGCAAAAACGTTTCCCTTATGGCTATGACCTCATGCATGATCTACACCTGGACAGGTCTCATCTGCATTGGTAAGCAGAGCTCCACTCCACAGATCCAGACTGAAGCAATTTACCAGGAAACTACTGCTTTCCTTCCAAAAGCTACCTATACCATTCGGATCTGGAAGCTTTCTGAGCAGCTCAACTGAGCACTGAGTCTAAGTCAAGACG
Source organism: Catagonus wagneri (assembly GCA_004024745.2). Taxonomy (NCBI): domain Eukaryota; kingdom Metazoa; phylum Chordata; class Mammalia; order Artiodactyla; family Tayassuidae; genus Catagonus; species Catagonus wagneri. The sequence continues at coordinate 21,843,361 of PVHT020000022.1, read as the reverse complement.
GCTCTCTAGGCTCAGTGCCGGTCTCTGTGTACACCAGAGGCTCTCCTTAACCCTGTTTACACCTGCACAGAGACTGATCAGTTCTCCAACATGTTAAGTAGGAGACATTTTAGAAATATTCCTTTTAAAATAAATTTTTTTTAATTTTATGGCTGCACCCACAGCATATGGAAGTTTCCTGGGCCAGAAATTGAATCTAAGTGGCAGTGGCAGCAATGCTGGATTCTTTAATCCACTGCAATGGGCCAGGGATTGATCCTGCATCTCCAAAGTGACCAAAGCCACTACAGTCAGATTCTTAACCCACTGTGCCACAGCAGGAACTCCAACTTTGATGATATTCTTACACTTCTTCCTAGTCCCTGTCACCCTCCCCTTTGATTTTTTAAAAATCTTCTTAGGGCTGCACCTGCAGCATATGGAAATTCCCAGTCTAGAGGTCTAATCAGAGCTGCAGCTGCAGGCCACAGCTACAGCCAGAGCCACAGCAAAGCTGGATCTGAGCTGCATTTGCAACTTAAACACCACAGCTTGTGGCAATGCTGGATCCTTAACCCACCCTGCAAGGCCAAGGATTGAACCCGCATCCTCACACACACTTTGTCGGGATCTTAACCCACTGAGCCACAATGGGAACTCCCATCTACATTTTAAGTAATGAAACAGGGATCCAACTAAGTCAGTTTAGGACAGAAAGGAATTTTGTGCCACTGGATATCCATGGCTGTGAGTTTCCTGAACCAGGGAGGTAGATTCAGAAACATTAGCCATCTCTACACTGAGAGATATCCGAAAAATACTCTCAAATCTCTGGGACTTGCATAAAGAGAAAGACAAATATCATATGATATCACTTATATATAGAATATAAAAAAATGACACAAATGAACTTATTTACATAATAGAAATAGACTTACAAACATTAAAAAAGTTTAGTTATCAAATGGGAAAGGAGTGAACGATAAATTAGGAGTCTGGGACTAACAGATACTCACTACTACATATAAAACACATAAACAACAAGGACCTACTGCATAGCCAGGGACTATATTCACTATATTGCAATAATGTAATAACCTATAATGGAAAATAATTGAAAAAGAATACATGTATGTGTATATATATATATATATATATATATATATATATATATATCTGAATAACTTTGCTGTATGCCTGAAACTGATACAACACTGTAAATCAACTGCACTTTAAAAAGAAAAAGAAATGAAAAATCTCTAGGACTTAAATACATACTGGATGAGTTGGAGAGAAGCAAAGGGCACTAAAGACAGTATTTTACCAGCCCAAACATGGCAGAACAAGGTTTGGCTGTACTGGTATATCCAAAATGAAATGGTGTTTATATAATAAATGAAAATTTTGTAGAGAGTACCAATGGACCTACAATGAATCTGAGAAGCAGAACTGACAACACACTCAACTCAGAGGAGTGAGGGTTAACTAACAGGAAAGGTCTAGTTATGGCCAGGGAAGAGTCTACCAGACATTCCTCTGGTCCATGTGAAATGTTCCTCATGTAGCCATCTCTTCTGCTCTGAGTGCAGGCACCCAGACACTTTTCAGATGGCTCACTCGGCTTCCACCTTGACATTGAGATGGTGAGATGTTGAGACTTTAGAGAGAGGGGCTCTACAAAGGGTTTGTGAGCATTCCCATCTCTGAAAAGCAGCCTCTCACACTGTAGAAATAACCTGGCTTATCCTCAAGGCACACTTAGAAGCATTTTACATGAAAGAATGCATTTAATTGCCACAAGAACCACGAGTCAAACACTATTATTAACAGCATTAGACAAATAAAAAAATGGAGTCAGGGAGTGTGAAGAAGCTGCTCAGGGTAAGGAAGCTTAGAAGTGACAGAATAAGGATTCAAATCTCAACCATGAGGCTCCGCAGCCTGCAGGCTTAACTGCTGTGCTACGTCTGCTCTTGTGAATTACTATGAACATATTTCTCTGCATCTGTTCACCTCAGGTGCACTAGCAAGACCGAAGTCTACACATTCCTTACAAAATCACGGGGACACCTGAGGGCTTTGAGCCTCAAGACCCCCTTTTATTTCCTTTTGGCACTCATTTACATTGAAATCAATGTAAAACAAAACAAAACAAAACACGCTGAAACGTCTTTAAAAGCACAGAAACACTGAGATTTACCACAAGGATTTGACTGCAAGTGAGTTGAATCAGCTCCTAAGTCCATACTTGCACATTTTCAGAGGGAAGACTTACAGTAAAAAATACATGGAAGCAAAGTTGGGCTAATGTTTTACACATTTTAGAATTGCTTTCCGGATGTGTTTCATTTTAGAAGAGCTAGAGAAAGAAAAGGAAACATTTATTGAGTGTGAACTATGTGCCTGACATTGGGCTAAGGGCTTTTTCACATGTGTGATCTTATTTAACCTCACAACAATTCCATAAAATATGATTAATTTCACTTTTTACAGATGAGAACGAGGACTTGATGAAGTTATTATACTTTGTTCAAGGTCACAGAGCTAATGAACAGTATAAGTGATGATCAGATGATCGGATTTAGAAATATGTGACATCTAGTCCCTATTCCCAATGTATTTATTTATTTTTGCTTTTTTTTTTTTTTAGGACTGCACCTGTGGCACATGGGCGTTCATGGCAATACCAGATCCTTAACCAATTAAGTGAGGCCAAGGATCAAACCCACATCTTCATGGATACCAATCAGGTTCTTAATCCACAACGGGAATTCCCCAGTTTATGTTACATTTAGGTTGTATCTTATACACTGCTACACAGGATCTTGATGGGTACATTTGAAGGAAATTATAACTTTCTCTTGATTCTAGGTAGTCATGTATACATCCATTGCTTTTACTAGTCCATAAGCATCACAGAGCACAAAACTCAGGTCTTACTTATTTATACATCGGTGATACCTGGCAGAGGGTGTGCTCAGAACAGTAGCTAGTGTGTCACTTAAGACTGTGATTGTAGTTGTTGACTCCAGGCTAGATGATAATCCCAGGGAAAGACACAATACAGTCTGAAAGCAACACACACATTTGGAGCCTTAGGTTTCAGAGGGGCTGTTTTATAGGCTTGCCAGCAGACCTGAACAAACCCCACCACTGAAGGGCTGGGACACAGTTCCCTGAGCCCCAGGGGTGGCGTTGGTGAACCACTTCATCACTCAGCCCGTTTCCCCCTTCCCCAGTGCCTGCTTGGCAGCGCTCTCTTGCTTCCCTGGCTTTGAACAATTTGGCAGCCTCTGGCAGCTCCTCTTCAAAGAGCTGAAGACAAGCCTGATGTTACAATTTCCTTGCTAAATTCCACACAGGTTTCCATGATTCGGATTAAACTCAGGTGAACAAAGGGTATTTAGTCTGTGATAGAGCTGAACCATATCTGGATAAATATAAACAGGAGTTAATCTTGTAAGAGCCACTATCTGCCAGCAGTTGGAAGGGTGTCGGCAGTGCCCTAGCCAAGGCTGGTTGGAGGGGGCAAGGCAGAGAGATTTCACCAGACGGGTGCTAAGTATCTGGATTCTGTAGAAAGAGGGGCATAAAAATTGTGACTGGAATATATTAGGAGAAAAGCAAACGTTCTATTCACAAAAAAAGTCGGCATTAATATCAGTCTTTAATCCAGCCCAGGGCCCCTTAGCTTGCCTTATTCATTGCTGCCTTTCATCTTCTCTGTAAAGCGTCCTGCTCAAGGTCCCTTCCCAGATCAGCCTTAGGTCATGGGGGCAGAGATACTGTTGTTAAACATATGAAAGGGAGTAGCATGTGTGACTGGAAAACAGTGTGACAACATAATCCTGGCGTGGACTGATGAAGTCGGTGTGGGGTGATGTCGGCTTTTCTAACATCTACTGAATCATCTGATGGGAGCGGCAGTTGAAAAGAATAAATACAAACACATGCAATAGACTGCCACAAAGGCTGCGTGGCCCAGATCTGGGGAAAGGGATCCTGGTTTGGTAGCATCCATGGGGAATGGGGAAGCAGAGGGAACGATGATCTGGGAGTTAAGAGACCTCAGTTCCCTTCTTTCTATCACCAGTTGAACATCTATGTGACCTCAGGTTACCAGGCCTCTGAGAACTGAGGGCCTTGGTACAGCTGGTATCTAAGGTCTCTTTTAGTTTCAAAGGCAAGGATCTGTCCTATGTAAGAGATGTTTTGTAAAAAGTACATCACTGCAAGATCGAAACCTTGGGAGGCATTGTACTCTGAATCGCAGTTTTCTGAAGTCGCCACATAATGGTTTGTCTAACTTCTATGAATAAAGGCAAAGTGATGGCAGGCACCTTAGAGCAAGAGGGTGAAATAAACTGCCAGAGAGACGAACACTTGTGCTCCAACCCATGGCCACAGAATTCCATATACCTAGGGTCTTAACGTCTTCTTTGCAACAGGTGGGACAAGGAGACATGAAAACATCTTTTGATTATTTTAGGTCATGATTCATGTTCCCCAATAGGCTACTTAACTTGTACGCACCTCCTTTGTTGGAGTTCTTCCTGCCCAGAGTATTTCCTGCATCACTGTTTATCAAAATTCAACTCCCAGTCTAAGACCTCCCAGGCAGAATGAAACTACGCCCTTTTTAGTTCCTTCTATCTCATATAAACTTTATCACCCTCTAACTGCAATGATAGATTATAAACTTCCAGAAGGCAGGGTACGGAGCTCATTTATGTATGTGTCCCTGGGTCTGCCTGGCACATTGTAGGCACCCACTCAATGGTTTCTGAACTGAACCGGTATTTTCATATTACCTGCTAAGGTGACGGCAATGGAGACAGAGTCATATCCCAAGGCATTTGTGGCATTACAAGTGTAGAAACCCACATCAGCTTCCACGGGTGCCAGGATCTGTAAGGAATCATCTGGCTGTAGAAGAATCCTGGAGCAACAGAAAAGAAATGTAGACCTCGTCAGGTCAGTTGACTCCTTTTTGGCATTCAGTATTGGTAAAGATGGAAGGAACCTCAGGGGGTATTTAGAACCCTGTTTTAACAAACCAAACCAGCCACAATGACACTCAGGGAACCAGCCTCTCTTGCCACTTGGATGGGTGTGATTCTGGTAATCAGCCCCAAAAAGGAGGCTTTGGATTGTTAATGCACTTTGTTGATTACTTGGTCTACATGGTACTAGTTGGAGCCAACAGTGTGTGTCCTGAATACGTATAATACAAACAGGGGTGAGAGAAGACGCTAGAATGAATGGTGCAGGTGGATTTGGGGAATGCCTCTTAAGGAAAATGCAAAGTTATAAAGGAGAAGTGGGGCTTGGTTGGGTGGTAGAAAGTGGGAAGAGCTTCCAGATATGGAGAAAGGCATCTGTTAAGGCTTGGAGGTGGGAGAGAGGAAGTTAGAAATCAAAAAGGAGAGGATCTTGACACACACACACACACACACACACACACACACTTGAAGGAAACTACGTGTAACTATGTCTCAGTTCTGTTGCCTTCACTAGTCTGTAACTATCATTGGGCACAAATATTAGATCTTATTTATTGCTTCATTTCCCACAAAACTTGGCAGAGGGCCCTCTGTAGAGAAGGTGCCAGCAGAATAAAGGCAAACTTGCCCTTCAGGGGCACGGCAGAGGTAAGGACAGGATAATCACCATGTAGTTTAGATATTTTGCTTTACCTGAAAAGGAAATATAAGAAATTGTGGGCACCTACCATGAGCTTCAAAATCCACTACTATTTCAGTCTACAATTTTTTTTTCTAAATTTATGCCATTCTAAGAACTGCCTGCTACACTGTCACAGTTAAGGAGATTAATAACTAATGATGACTTGAAGCTAATATCTAGGTGAGGATAATGATAACTGGAATGTGTATGTGGGAGTCCAGAAGGGTTGAGGGGAGACTGGATGGGAACTTCAGAGATCCAGTGCCAGACCTGGCAAGGGCCTTGGGTCAATAAATAACCCCACAACATAGAAATGATTTAGCATCGGCTTTGGGGCTCCTGAATTCAGTCATTTCCATCTTTGTGATGATTTCTACCACCCTGGTTTGCAAAGGCTCCAAGAACTGTTTGGCTAATACATGTTAGCATACCTCCAGAGCAGGCAAGTAGATAAGGGGTTGTTTTTTCCGGAAAGGGAAAAAAGAACCTCAAAAAGGTCAAGAAAACACAAAAGACTTGGTGGTAAAATTAAGATGAGGAGCTGGATCTCCTGCCCAGGTAGCACACTCTCCCACTATACGATTCCTTTTCTTCCCTATGTCTCTTGCCAGAACTCTATGGCACTGGCAGTTTGGTGCCACCTCTAGTCAGCTCTTAATTATCTGAGGTGGATGACCAGTCTGGCAATGAATCAGGCCTCTTCAACTCTGCTTTTGGCCTTGGACCTATTGCATTACTTTTTCTTACTGCCCGTTGGAGGCGAGTCAGGAGGGAGGAAAAACAAGGCTTATATCCATCATTCTTCAACCTGGCTAGGTATGGGCAGTTGTGATAAAAATGGGGACGGAAATAGAAAATCTTAGCTAAAGAGAAATTTCTGGATGGTTTGTGTTTGATACAGTGCCATTCCAGACAATCGCCATTGTTATAGGACCATCTAGCTTCTGTGGCACTGAACTAGGGCTTGAAATTTTGTGAGGGATGACAGGGGAGCTACAAGACATTGTCCTAGAGCTCATCCACTCATTCATTCTCTCATCCACCAAAGTTAGGTGTTTTCTCTCAAACAATTACATTCTAATTGGCTAGTTTATTTCAAAGAGCTAATAAGGGAAAGATGATTCTATAATTTACTTATCTTTAGTAAGCCATACAACATTTTAATAATATGACCATTTTTTATGGGAATATTCGTAGATAAAACATAGTACCATTGCCAGATCTTTTCAGGTGTTCAGGCTGTTTTGATTTACAAAATGAAACACTGACTTCATGATTTAAGTCTTTCTGATGTTCCACAAACACAGTTGCCTCCAAAACAATTTCTAAACAGGGATAATGAAAGCACCCTTCACCAGATTTCACTAGAACTGACTACTTAAGATTATTGAACTTTGTAGGTCATTCTTCAGCTTCACTACCCTCCAAAGGCCGAGAAGAAGATGTGCTACATCCCCGAGTCTGTGGGGATAGTTGCTTCCCTATCAGAAAGGGTTCTTGAATATTTAGAGCAGGAGGCTAAAGGATAGAAACAAAATCAAGTTCAGAAGACCTAAGACTTTCATAATCACTATTAGTAGATCCCTTTACCTTCCTACATTCCAACTTATTAACGTTTCAAACCAATTAAAGTATGCTTTCCTATCCAGCAGAGGGAACTGTCAAAATGAGGTATATAAGGAAGATGCAGACCATCTTTTGGTGTTTCCAGTGACCCTTCCATTGGTAATGTTGGACACTCCAAGAATTAAATGTAAGGAAGGAGTGGGGATGAAACAATTGTGAGCAAGAAAGTGAGAGGGACTCATGATACTGACCGATTCCCCACCCGCTGACAATTTATTAGTTCTCTATATTCAGATCATTCCCCTCCCCCTCTCTGTAGAAATACTACACCTGCCTGATCTCATGCAGAGGTTATAAACCCCACTCCCTCACTGGGCCTGATCCACCTAATTGTTATTATATATATTTCTTAAAATACAATTGAGCTACAGTGTGCCAATTTCTGCTGTACAGTAAAGTGACCCAGTCACACACACACACACATTATTATTTTTCTCATACTATCTTCCATCATATTCTATCCCAAGAGATTTGGTATAGTTCTCTGTGTATACAGTAGGATCTCATTGTTGATCAATTCTAAATGTAATAGTTTGCAATTTAGGTGGGGGTTAGCTTTTATAGCTGCATCAATTCTTCCAGGCACTGATGCTACTGAGTGAGCCATGATGCTTTCTGTCTGTAGGAAGCCTGGAAAAGAACTCCCACAAAGTTGGTAAAGGAAAGGAGGGAAGATCCACTGCAATGGGCACAAAACCATAAGAGTCTGAACCAAGATGGGAATAAGGCAAATGGAAAAAAAAAGGAATCCAGGTCTCAAAATTTAGTATTCATACATTCTTCTAGTCCATTAACTGTGTATATGAAGATAAAGAAGCTAAAGTCTGCATTCATAAAACAGCCTTAAATACTGTCTTAAGGCCAAATCTACATGGGACAACATCTGAATCTCTCATTCATTGCATATACTTATAAATTGTTTCCATTCATAAAACTGAACTTTTTAAAGGAAGGTACAGAGTTATTTGAAGTCAGAGGTAGGATTTGAAAGAGGGTTTCTTGGTCCAGTACTTTTTTTCCAATCTATCATGGCTTTACTATGCCCACAAAATTGGTGGATGGGAGTTTGGAGGTTGCCATGAGGGGGAGCAATACTTCTGGAGAGGGTCCCATGCAGGACTCTCTAGGAAACATGACAAGGCAAAGGAAAGGGCTTGCTGGAGACTGAGGTTTGCCTTAGTCTCTCTATCTAGCCTGGCATCTAGGGAGAGAGAGTCCTAGGGATCCTGCTCTATAGCACTGGGAACTATGTCTAGTCACTTATGATGGAACATGATGGAGGATAATGTGAGAAAAATAATGTATATATGTATGTGTGACTGGGTCACCTTGCTGTACAGCAGAACACTGACAGAACACTGTAAACCAACTATAATGAAAAAAAATAAAAATCATTTAAAATAAAAAAAGAGACTCCTAGGGGGAAAAAACACTTTCTTTGTATTTCAGGCATATACTCTATTAATTTAACTTAATTTGTTGGTAGCTGATTTCTGTCAGCTTGTATTTAGGTTTCAAATTTGACAGGGCTGTTTTAGAATACACAGGCACAGAAACATAGCACTGCTTTCCAAGCAAAACCAGAAAGATTTCTCTGGGGTTGTTTTGGAATTTATGGAAGTAGAGGATAAGGGGACATGGAACATGGCATAATAAAGACTCACATAGCTAATGGTACTGTGGTCATTTCAGGCATATTAATACTCACTGCTTTCCTCTCATATCCCCATTCCCTTTTGGTTTGCTGGGCTAAAACTTATTGCTTTATTTCTTTGGCCATTACCTTTAGCTAGAAAATGAAAGAACAGTTTTGCTTTTCTGGTGGACTTTACTTATCAGCTTTTTTGTGATAGTCTTGTCAAGCATTCTACAAATCAAGGAACACTTGAGAGAGTAAAAAAATTGTTTTAGTTACATAAGTAAAGCCCTGGTCACCCATATGCGTAGGATATAGAGAAAGCACTCATGGGCCAGTCCCATCAAGCACAAAGCTCCTTGAGGTGGTGCTTTCTGCTTTGCATGCACAACGGACAGTGAGCGAGTACTCTCATGTGAAAAGGAGGATGCTCTGGGTGTCAAGAGGAAAGCTCTAGCAATCATGATGACCTCTAACTCCTTGGCTCAAGGGTAACACCCTATCTTGTGCAGGCCCGTCTCTCAAAGTCCTGTCCACAATCAACCATGTGAAGTCTCAGCAGAGGGGAAGGCTTCCTGACTTCAGTCAAGAGACAAGGACTGGGAATTCCTGTCATGGTGGAAACAAATCCAACTAGAAACCATGAGGTTGCGGGTTCTATCCCTGGCCTCGCTCAGTGGGTTAAGGATCCAGGGTTGCTATGAGCTGTGCTGTAGGCTGCAGAAGCAGCTCGGATCCTATACTGCTGTGGCTGTGGTGTAGGCCAGCAGCTGTAGCTCTGATTTGACCCCTAGCCTGGGAACCTCCATATGCCTTGGGTGTGGTCCTAAAAAGCAAAACAAAAAACAAAAACAAAAAAAAAAGCAAAAAAAAAAAAAAACAAGGACACGTGATGGTCTTGGGCAAACCTTTCAACTCTGTGAGCCCCTAAATTCCTTCTGCATATTGAAGACAACACCTCAGAGAGTTCTTGTAAGGATCAAATAGAGAAGTGAGCTTATTTTTCCTATTTCTAAGAAACGGTTTACTGTTCTCTAAGTTAAATAGCATCAGATCAAGCATTAGATGCATATAAAAGATGAGTAATTTTTAATGGTACAGGTGGGGGTAACCTACACTACCATCTTGAAATTCCTCCTTGGAAATTTCAGAGGAAACCTTCAAGCTTGGACACAGAAATACCCATCTACTACATGGGTCATGAGGTCCCATCTCAGGCCTTTCCCCCTCACAAGTCATTCTTAAGCCCATTTTAGGTCTCAACTCAGGACTAGAACCTGGAACTCATAGGTACATCTGCTCTGTTTAGAACAGTATCTTCCTCACCTTCTCAAACTTACCTGCCCCACATCCCAATATAAACTTGTCTTTCCATTCAAGATGGCCTCTTTGACTATCTTTGCCATTAGCTTTAGGCTGAATTCGTGCCTTTCCTCCTCCTCTCTATCCTTCCAAATTCTCATCACTTAAGAAGGAGTTCAACTTCAACTTCTTGTGTCACCACAGCCCCTAAGAATCTCTCCTTTTCCTGATCTTCCGGAGTTGCTCTAAGTTGTATCACAAAGCCTTTTCTCTTCTACAATGTCTCCTTCCTTCAGTTAGACTGTAAATGAAGACTTCAAGGGCTGGGACTCCTGTCTCTTTTAGGCTTCCCTCTTCAGGATTCAGTATAATGCCGGCATGCTGAATAAACACTTAATAGACACTTGTTTAGTTGACTTTGAAGCAATGGAGCTGATAATGATCATTTGGACAATAGAACATAGTGGTTAAGAGCACAGACTCCAGAGCCAGAGGGACTGGGTCCCAACCCCAGCTGTACCACTAGTAGCTTTGGAACCTTGGCCAAGTCATTTGCTTCTCAGTGACACAGTTTCTCATCTATTGAATGAGGAGAACTATTGCACCTACCAAGAGTTGTCATGAATATTCCACATGAGCTAAGGTGTTTCAAGAACACAGAAAAGTACTTGACATGTAGTAAATCCCATGGAAGTATAGGTTATTATTATTATCATTTTGTTGTTTTGACATCCATCCCTATTATCATTCTCTCTTCACGTGTGAATCTACATATTCTGGATGTTGTGAGGAGCTGCTTTGATGTGAGTAAATGACTGAGAAATGTAGGGTTTTGAAGAAAAAAGCCATAAATCAGGGCCATGGGTAAGGAGCAAGGGGTTTGCTGTGTGAGAGAGCAGGGCATGGGCCATAGTGTGTTCACCATGGTGGTAGCACTGGGGATGAAAAAAAGGATCAGAGGACTGAGGCCACATGGCACACTGGGTTGGCAACTGCCTCAATTCTATTCTTGACTCAGGAATCTCAGAATATGGACAACTAGTTATTTCCATAATTGTTTTAACACTATTAACCAAACCCTGAAATCATAGAACACGTAAAAAAGGGCAGAATTCTGTAACTGCAAAAAAAAGTATATAAATAATAAGAGTAAAAGAATGAGAACTGGAAAAAAAAGTGGGCTGAGAAGCAAATAAATTAAAGGGTACTATGCAAAGAACATCAGCTCCAAACTCCTAGGAGGAGATGTTGAGGTCTTTTCCTTACCCTGAAATGCATATTTTTTTTTCTGCCTAGGTATTCCTAAAATTAGGATAATCAAATCTACAACAAAAGGAGAGTGGAAGAAGATACTTGGTAGACAAATGTACGAGATTTACACAGTTTTATTCTATTATGTTACTACACTGATACTACTAACAATATCAATAATATTTTAGAGAGGAAACAAAAGCTCAGAGAAGTTAGGTAACTTGCTCAGTGGGAGGAGGAAATCAGGAATGGGGAATGACCTTTGACCTTGAAAAAACCAGACTCTATCCAAGCGTCCACTGGGCCCAACAGAAAGGCATGTGGTTTGGCTTTATTTTTGGTGGGGCATAATGTGCGCCAAAGTTTGTAGCTACTCAGGGAAATGGCCACTCATTAACAAGAATATTCTGGATTTTAAATAGCTGGAAGGCATGTGGTTTGGCCTCATTTTTGCTAGGGGGGTAATTTGTGCCAAGATTTGTAATTACTCAGGGAAATGGACTATCACTAAGAAGAATATTCTAAATTTTAGATAGCTTGAGGCTGGAGGACAAAAAGAATGCTATGACAAGATGTCCTCGGTAAATAAGAATTTTTTTCCCAAAACCAAAAATTATAATAGCCCAGAGACTTGCAAGTGAGAACTTTGTTTTGTACAGATGTTTTGGGGAACAGATTTGAGGTTCATGAAGAGTTTCGTATCACCATTTGGCAGGAGCAAATTTTTTTTTAACCTTGCTGTTTTTAATGTAATTGCCAACTAAAAGTTATTTAATGCCGGAAGTGCCACGATGGCTCCAGGTGGAAGTATAGAAAATATTTTTGGAATGGCAAAGGTCACCTGACCACACATTCTTAACCTGGTCCTAGTACTTTCTGCCAAACCCTTCAGCTCCCTTTTCTTCAGAAATTCATGAAGTCTTGAATTTGCTAATATGAACAGTTGTATCTGCCTTCTGGGTTATTCATTTCAAACAGCAGATCTCTGCATGAAATGACTGATTGGATTTCCTATTTACCTTGAATAGAGATCATCAAACTCCAGTCAGCTGCCACCTGCTTTTGTAAATAAAGTTTTATTGGCACACAGCCACGCCAGATTAAGTACTTTTTCTGGCTGCTTTTATGCTACGTTGGAGGAACTGAGTGGTTGAGACAGAGATGGGATAGCCTGCAAAGCTAAAATGTTTACTATCTGGCCCTTTAAAAGGAAAAATTTGTTGACTCTGACTTAGAACATGGAAGCATTTTCACTTCTGGTTTGTTTCAGTGTTTTCCTCATTTGCACAGAAATGTTAACCACTTTTTCAGAATTCTGCCATTTGCTAGGACCATCTTTCTAGGAAGAACAATGGCTCAGGGGATCTTTTAAGACCCTCTAGTCTTCTAGAGACTAGACAGTGATGGGTTGTCACTGACTGTCTCATGTCTAACTCTCCCTGCTGTCTGATTCATGCTAGTCATTCCTGTGACCTGGCATTGATCTACACTCTTTTGAGGCGGGGTGGCTAAAGCTTATATATTTACTAGGATGCCTCCTTTTTCTCTGACTTGATATTTTTATACTTTGCATCTGGGAAGAAAAAATGGTCATCACCATTTCCTTTAGTTCTCTAGAGGTAACCAGCCAAACCAAATTGAAACTGGTTTCTTCTTCCCTCCCTATCTTCCCAGCCTCCAGTTTTTATAGTATCTGCAAACTTGGAAACTGCATTTCATGTGCTTATGACTTTTATATAGCATTATTCCCAACTGTGGTTCTGAAATTGACCCTGGAGGCATTTTCCATCTGATTCTCTCTTCCACTCTAAGAAGTTTCCATCTGTGGATACTCTGTGTTTGTCCAAGCTAAAGCTTTCCAAGTACTCCTTAATTCACCTCCTATTCAATACCACTTTGGAACATTGTCCAAAGCTTTCTGGGAAGCATAAACATTTAGAATATACAGATTTCTCTGTCCTACCTGATCAGAAAAAAAAAAAAAAACTGACAGTACGGTATAAGCATCCTCTCTTGTTGTTTGGATTTATGCTGCTATTTCTCCATTACATTGTGTTTTCCTAGAAACCTATCTCTACTCTTTGAACTTCCCTCAGGGTTCCTCAAAATAAGAGTAAACCTGATTTTGTAACCTCCTGGAAGGTGGTGTTGTACACTGGTCTCATATTTAAGTGACAATGATTATACTGTCAAGTGAGTATCCACTGTGTGCCAGGCACTTCAGAGATATTTCTGTTCTTCACTCCTTCACTTTTCTGTAGGGTGAGTATGATCATTGTAATTTAACTAATGTGAAATCAAGGTTCAGAGAGGTTAAGCCGAACTCCTGTGGATACTCAGTGGCAGAAATGGAATTTGAGCCGAGGATTCTAGCTGTGATTCTAGCTGTTGTGTCCTTACGACTGTGGACTATCCTCAGTGTCAACTGATGTACTATTGGTTGTTCCTCCTGATCAGGGGGTGGCAGGGGAGTGAGGTGGGAACATGTATTCAGACTCACAGTAGAAAGAAAGCAGGGGACAGGCTCAGGGATTAAAAGGCAGCAACTTCTTGGCATTAGTGCTTTCTCTAGGATTCCATATAGTTGGAATAGCACTGGGACCACTTCTCTACCCCTAAGAAGGAATCAGTACTTTCTTCAAGACTCGTAAGGACACTGCTAACTTCTTTACAGAAAAGAAAATCCAGATTCTCCAAAATCAGCACAGGGAGCTGGATTACCAAATTTGGAAGGAAAGCTGGATGAAGATGGATCCTTTCTTCCAAGAAAAGATCTCAATTCTGCTGATAGCCCCATGCTGGCAGGTAAGTCACCTTTGGTCCAAGAGTGAGCCAATAGTCACATTCTACTTATAGCAGCTGATAGAAGTCTTAAAGCATTTAAACAAGACTTTCCCAAATGTTAAGGGATACTACCTTGGGTCCTTAACCTGCTGAACCACAATGGGAACTCCTGTGCTTCCATTTTAACATTTGTACAATTGGAACAGCAACCTCAAAGGGTTATTGTAAGAATAAAGTGGACATCTGTAAAATACTTAGAAGAACATGTAGCTCAAAGCAAGTGCTCAATAAATGTAAGTGATGATGGCGATGATGAACAGGATTTCCCCATTGATCTGGATGTGATGAGGGGATAGGATCCCATAGATATGGACTCTGTGCTTATTCACTGTACAGAAATGCCTTGCAAACTGTATAGCTGTATGCCACAGAGCCTCACGGTTCCTCAAACTTTTCTAGTGGAGGACATTTGGGCAAGACAGAAATGTTAAGCTGGGTAAGGGTACCACTCTGGAATTTAGCTATAATTGCACATTAGAGACTGGAAGTTCAGATTATGCAAAACCATACAGACCATAGTATCCAGCAATTAGGAAACCTCCCTCCTAATCACTGGCATCCATCATTCCTTCATTCATTCGTTCATCAGTTTATCCTTTGTTGAGTTACTATGATGTTCTTGGAATTGTGGAGAAAATAAGACACATTCTTAAACATCTGCCCTTGAGGAAGAGTAACATAACCCAGAAGGTAATACAGAGAAACAAAGAACTAATTCTAACACACAGTGTAGGGCTGAGATAGAATATTATGTGTAGGGTACTAGGTGGGTCATGAAGGGGTCATTTGACCCAGCCTTGTGGGGTAGGCTTCCTGAAAGGAAGGATAGTATTAGGCAGACAAAGTGGGTTTGAAGTTCCCAGACAAATTGGTAAACAGCAAGTAATTGGGTATTGCAGAAGGACAGAGCCCAGTGGGGTGAAGAGAGGGGTCTGGTAAGAGATGAAGCAAGAGAGGCAGGCAGATGCCAGATGATAAAAGGCATTGTATATCGTGCTAGGCCATTTGGAACTTATCCTCAAGAGCTGGCAGGCCATGAAAAGAATTTTAAGCCTGGGAGCAGCATGGACAATTTTGCTAGAAAGACGCTCTGGCAGTAGCATGTCCAGTGATCTTGAGCAGGAGTCAGTATACTTTTCCTGTAAAGGGACAGATAGCAAATATTTTAGGCTTTGCAGGCCATCTATAGTCTCTATTGTATATACTCCTTTTTGTTTATTTGGGTTTTTTGGGGGGAAGTCATTCGTTCAAGCCTTTATTAAAAATAATGTAGCATGAGAAGAGCTCAAAATTATAGTTCAGAAAGTCCAAAGCACTTATATAGCAAAGGATGCTCAGTTAAAGTTCAGCTATAATTGTTCAGATTTCAAAAGGAATAACTCTTTAAAAATGTAAAAGCCATTCCCTGAATAATCCTTTAAATCATCTGTGTTCAAATCCCAGCTCTAAAACTTATTAAGTGTTAGACCTTGAGCAAGTTAATCAAACAGCTCTGGGCTCAATTTCAATTACTCTTTTTAAATAATCCTTTAAAAGCCACTCTTAATAAGCCCTTTAAAAAGGTTTAAAGCCATTGGCTATAATTTACCAACCCCTGGTCTTGTCTTGAAAAGGCAAATACAGAGTTAGGAGGCTGCTGTGATCATCCAGAGCTGACGAAGGTAAATCAAGCACAGGTAGTGAGAAAACAACCCACAGGATGGGAGAAAATCTTTGCCAACGAAGCAACTAACAAGGGATTAATCTCCAAAAGATATAAACATCTCATACAGCTTTATATTAAAATAAAACAAACAACCCAATTGAAAAATGGTCAGAAGAACTAAATAGACATTTATCCAAAGAAGACAGACAGATGGCCAAAAATCAAAGAAGACAGACATATGGCCAAAAATCACATGAAAAGATGCTCAACCTCACTAATTACTAGAGAAATGCAAATCAAAACTACAATGAGGTATCACCTTACACCAATCAGGATGGCCATTATCAAAAAGTCTGCAAACAATAAATGCTGGAGAGGATGTGGAGAGAAGGGAACCCTCCTACACTGTTGGCGGGAATGTAAATTGGCACGCCACTATGGAGAACAGTATGAAGATTCCTCAGAAAATTAGAAATAGAACTCCTATATGATACAACAATTCCACTCCATGGGCATGTATCGGGAGAAAATCATAATTTGAAAAGATTTACATGCGCCCTCGTGTTTACTGCAACGCCATTTACAATAGCCAAGACATGGAAGCAACCTAAATGCCCATTGACAGAGGAATGAATAAAGAAGATGTGGTACATATATACAATGGAATATTACTCAGCCATAAAAAAGAATGAAATAGTGCCATTTGCTGCAACATGGATGGATCTAGAACTTAACCATAATAAATGAAGTTAAGTCAGGTGGACAGATATCATATAAGATCACTAATATGTGGAATCTAATAAAGAATGATACAGGGAAACTTATTCACACAACAGAATTACACTCAAAGATTTTGAAACCAAATTTATGGTTACTAAAGGGAAAATGTTGGGACAGGAGAGGGATAAAACGGGAGGTTGGGACTGACATATACACACTACTATATATGGAATGTGTGAGCAACAAGGATCTACTCTAGAGCATAGCAAAATCTACTTAGTACTCTTGTAGTGACCTATCTGGGAAAAGAATCTGAAAAGGAATGGATACATGTATATGCATAATTGATTCATGTTGCTATACACCTGAAACTGACACATTATAAGTCAACTATACTCCAATAAAATTTAGATTAAAAAACAGAAAAATAAAACTCACCAGTCCTTAAAAAAAAGTACAGGCAGTAAGAATAGAGAACAGTGGAGCAGTGAAAGAGCCACTGAGGAGCTAGAACGGTGAAGAAATACAGGCAGATCTCCCTTTACTGTGCTTTGCTTTCTGTGCTTCACACATATTACAATTTTTACAAATTGAAGCTTTGTGGCAACCCTGCCTCCAGCAAGTCATTGGTGCCATTTTTTTTCCAGTAGCATTTGCTAGCTTCATGTCTCCATCACATTTTAGTAATTCTTACAATATTTCAAATTTTCCATCATTATTATATTTATAATGGTGATCTGTGATCAGTGATCTTTGATGTGACTACTATGACTCACTGAATGCTCAGGTGATGGTTATCATTTTCAGTACTAAAGTTTTCTTTTTTTTTTTGCTTTTTAGGGTCCCACCTGCAGCACATGGAAGTTCCCAGGCTAGGGGTTAAATCGGAGTTGCAGCTGCTGGCCTACACCACAGCCAGCAGAAATGTGGGATCTGAGCCATGTCCACAACCTATACCACAGCTCAGAGCAACACCATCCTTAACCCGCTGAGCAAGGCCAGGGATTGAACCCACATCCTCATGGATAGTAGTCAGATCCATTTCCACTGCGCCACAACAGGAACTCCCACCACACTTAGTTTTAATGTAATCTCTAGCCAGTCCAGAATTTTTCTAGAAAATTCACAGATTTGGAGTTTAACTTCCACAGAGGCACTTACTTCTCCTGCTCCCACTCCCCCCAGCTTCTCTTCATTCTCTTCTATAATCCACTCGTCAATATGAGTCTATAAATTTGGAAATTAGGTAATTTTACTATCCTGACTCGTATCCACCAAAGTCTCCCCACCGTGCTCAGACTAAAACCTAAACTCATCTTGATCTCTGTTGCCCTCATGGCCTCATCCCATATTGCCTCTACCTTCATCCTGCCACACTCCAGCTAAATTAATTTCTTTTGGGTTTTTACAACACAGTGAACTCATTGTCACTTTAGGGGTTTGGCACCGTGTTTCCCTTACCCAGGGAATGCTCTTCCTTCTGATGTCGTATTGCTGGACACTGGTCATCATTCGGCTCCGGGCTTCCAGGAAACCTCCTCAGAGAATCCATCCAAAGTGGGTACTGATATACCCAGACCATCTGCTATTTTTATTGTGTACTCTGCTGTATTTATTGTCTTATTCCATATTCACTCATGCACTCATTTATTTAGTGACTATTTAGTGCCAGGTACTCCTCCCAGCACTGGGGATACAACAAAGAAAGTCTCTACTCTTTGTTGTATCAACATGTAAATGTATAATATGTCAGATGATGATAAAATTCTGTGAATAAAATAGAATTAAAGAGTTGGAGAGTGATGAGGAGCGCTTTTAGAGTGATCGGGATGATCTTTCTAGTGTGTGCCATTTAGCATATGTATAAATGCATGTAAATAGCAAGAGAATACGGATTTCTGTCTCATTAACTCCAAATATTCCCAGTAAGTTGGTTTGTAAATGGCATATAAGAGGCAGATTAATAACTACTGATAGAATGAATAAATAGTCATACTGCTCTCTTAGCGTTTAAACACTGCATTTACTTATTTGGTTTCCAAATTAGACTTAAGTTTCATTGACAGGGGTTGAGTCTCCTTTTCCTCTATCCCTAGTATCTAGCATAGGGTGTGGTTCAGAGTAAGCGTGGGAAAGTTTGTGAAATAAGAAAGAAGTAGCGATTATGAAGAACCAGTGTGTCATAATAGACTCGGGGACATCCTATAAACTAGCGTTTGAGAAGTTGACATGTGCCTCTAAGAATGATGTGAATTCATTTTAACTAGAATTAAATTATACATACAATGAGATGCAGTAGTATCTGAATTGTTAGTGATTCTTTCTGAAAACCAATTTCTTTTAAATCGAGCTTTGGCATATTTAAAAGCCAAGAAGTAACAGACTTCAGTCTCTTTCTGCCTTGACCTATCTCAGGCTTAGGCTATTGAGAATATACTTTAATACATTTGCAAAGTCCTACAGACCAATAGGCAGCTGAAACTTGAAGGCTCTTTCAGAAAGATGGATTTGGGTACTAAGCAAAACCAGACTAACTGAACTATAACACCAGGCATTTCAGCACTTCTCTGAAAATAAATGAGCATTTCTGAACAGCTACCAGACACAGTAATGATGACAAGCCATGAAACCCAACACAACAGAGGTCATCAACAGCCCATAGCAAAGCAGTCCCAGTGGCAGCTGTGTGACTCCTGCATGCTCTGTGCAGGTGCATCCACTTTATTTTCTCAAATAGCACTTGGGACAACTGTATAGAAAACTAAGCTCTGACCATATTACCACTGGCCAACTATAAAATGGAAAAACTATGTCAAGGATCAGAAGCAGAAATCTCTTATTTTTCCCTACTGCACACCATTAACTTTCATCAAAAAGCTCTGTTAGGACTATAGCTTAAAAAAAAAAAAATCTTGTTAGCGGCAAGAACTCTAACACTGCTTGCCCATGATCCCTATGTGCTTTCTCTCTTAATGCTAACTCCCCCCAACTCCCTCCCCCACCAAGGTCTTGGTAACTGAAGACCCAGGATTAGCCCTCTGCAGTCCTAGGCCTAGAACCTTTCCTATCTTAGCACCTGACTGCCATGTTTCATTTCTTTTTCTAGCAAGATTCGGCTAAACGTTCTTCATCTTCAAGCCATTAGACTCCCAATGTCCATAAAGGTGAAAATGAAAAGGCAAAAGTAGTGCTTCTAAGTGTTGTTTCGAGAATTACTGGTATCCTTGAGATTACGAGGCCAAAAATTGTTCATTGATCCAAGAAGTACTTGGAAAACACTGCATACTATATCTTCCACTTGGAAAGTCACAACACATGTTGGAATACTTAAAGGAGTTAAAAAATGGAAAAATCAAAACAAATTCAATTGGGGAATAGTGAAATGTATTGAAGAGCAGCAATCAGCTGTTAAAGAAGGGGTTATTGACCTCTACATACTACCCCGAAATGTCTCCTAAATATGTCATTTAATAAAAATTAAGTAAAATGTCTAAACATGAGTAATATCCCATTAAAAACACAAATCCTATGTGTGTATTTGTCTTATATATAATATAGTAAAGTATATAAAAATTCCAAAAGAATATATACCAAATTATTAAGACTGAGAGCCTCTGGGGAATAAGATTGGGACCATGAAGGAGACTTACATCTTTATAGATTTAGGTATTATTTGAATGGTTTTATAACCTCTTCATTACTTTTATGATAAAAAATCAAATACTATATAAAAAAAAATAGAATTAAAATCCAGCAGTAAATATGCTTGTTTAGCTTTAAGTGAGCATGTCCTAAATTCACGTGATCAATGAATCCCTGTTTTGTGGATCACATGGAAATAACCTGTACAGAAAATTTTGAAGTTGCTGCGCTCAAGGATCTTCCCACTATACATCAAAGTATGGATCTGAAACTTCTGTGGCCTTCTATAAATGAGTGAAGAAGGTACAAAGGACTTTGGAGATGATCTGCTAGAACTCCTCGCATTTTTGAAACGAAGGGACTAAATCCATGAAAAGTGAAGGGCCTTGGCAAGATCAGCCTAAAGCCCTCAATCCTCATCTAACTTGTTCCACATATTTCTTGTAGTCAGCAGTGACCTAGATGGGCTATGATCCTTGGATTTCATAAAATAATTTCCAACACTCAAGGAAATTGTTGGGACCTCAATCCATAGCTTCAATATTCTCTCTGCAGTTTTAGGTAGAGTTGAGTCCTGATAACCTCCTCTCCTATTCCAACAGCCTGTCTTGTTATATAGCTTTTAGGAGGAAGTAGGTGCTATTCAAAGGAAGGGACCCTAGAAAAGCTGGGAGAAAACAGTCGGGGTCTTGAAGCAACGTGGTAACCCTAGTGAAGTATAGGAGATGAATGCGAACATGAACTTCTTTAACTCAAAACGTCATGAGCTTGAGTTGGACAGACCTGGGTTTGAAGATGTGCTCTTGATGCTGCCTTTTACTAACTATTTAACATTGATCAACTTCCCTAATTACTCTGAGCCTCATCTCTCAAACAGGAATATCAGCTCGTATGTAACATCTTGCAGAGGACATTAATGGAAATGATGGTAGGAAAGTTGCTATCATGGGGGCACAGTTTATGCAGTTAGTCAAGAAATGTTAATTACCATCCTTTCCCTTACATGGACAAATTTTATTCCTTCAATCTCAATAGTATCAATTTTGGTCAATAGGCTCAGGGGATATGAACAAAACAGCACTGGAGAAACTGACTGGCTGGGGGAAGGCATGACATGATTTGGGCACCAAAGGTATGCAGGCACAGTGACAGAGCTGAATTCCAGTGCACCACCCACCTGAACATCGGGGTACCACTTTCAATCAGCACCCATTGTTCTGGGGGCTCTGATGCCCGGAGCTGCCTCTCTGTGATCCAGTGACCTCCAGGGGATTTACTGCAACTTTGGCCTAACCTACACATCCCTTACAAAGTTTTCTGGAAAGAACTGTAGGGATTATAGCAGTTAGGCTGATCAAGGAAAGTATAAGCAGGGGAGGACCAAGAAGCAAACAAAAGGAGAGGTTACCATCACAGGCTCTCAAGACATACTATCTGCATTCAGTCTTTTTTTCCAGCACTTCTGTATGGGTCCAATATCTGTGTCTCACTCAGTTTTCTTATTATTGATGTGGTAAAAATAATAGTACTTACTCCATAGGATTTATTATTTTTGGTTACGATTAAACAAGATAATGCCTTTATGTACTGAGCAAAGTGTCAAAGAAAAAATATTTAGTATTGTTACTAAAGCTACTGGATCTGTAAGTACTCAGACTGAGAGGCAATATTATTGGCATTTCAAAAGCACACAGATGTGAGCAGGATGGAGAAATTCAAGTTTGTTCATCAAGTCTCAGAAGAGTAGACAGAACTACTCTTTGGGATCAAATTAAGTTGATATTGAATTCTTGGGCCAGACCTAACTAAAGTGTGATGATGGGTAGCTGCTGAACCTCAATTTTCTATGTAAAACTGGAGAATGTCAATCTTGAGGATAGACCGACAGAGGAATGAATGCAGTAACATATAAGTAAGCCTGGCACACTGCCTCACACAACAAATCCTTGCTTCTTTTCTTCCTTACTCAAAGCCAGAAAGCTAGAGAAGAAGATTAGCTGAACAACGGTATTTCAAAGTACATTTAGTGAAAAGAGCATTCTCCGTGCATTTAGAGAAGATAAAAATTTCAAATGAGGACTTTGGGCTGGAGGACTTTATATGGTTCCCCTCTCATCCACACACTGTGATTCTTCTATTGGCTGATTATCTTTTTTTTTTTTTTTGGTCATATATCTTTGCTCTGCTACCTAATAAAGTGATCTTTACCAAGCTGCAATACTGGGTTTCTATTCTGTAAAGTGTGGATTAAAATTATACCGTACTTCTTAGGGCTACTGTTGGAATTCAGAGAGACAAAGCACATAAATAGTTTACACTTGCCTCTATTACTCAGGTAATCATTACTCAGTCGATGTTGGCTATGATTGTTGTCAAGGCCACACTATAAAGATTAAAGAGGATGTAGGTAGCATGGCATGTTGCTTGGCACATAGGCTATACTAAAGAATATATATTTTTTCTTCATATGGATGCACCTGTGGCATATGGAAGTTCCCAGGCTAGGGGTTGAATCCGAGCTACAGCTGCCAGTCTATGCCACAGCCATGGCAAAGCCAGATCTGAACTGCATCCATGACCTACATCACATCTTGAGGCAATGTAGATCCTTAACCCACTGAGTGAGGCCAATGGGTTGAGGATACTATGTTGGGTTCTTAACCTGCTAAGCCACAATGGGAATGCCATAAAAATATTATTATTATTACCACTTCTATCACTATTGATTTTACATTATGAATGGCCATGGCCCAGGGAAACCAGTAAGGAATACACGCTGTCATCCTAGTAAAGACACATCAAAGCAGAGACACCAAGAGATATTAGGATCCTTCATCACCGGTCGGACTAGGAATAAAAGCTTTCTGGAACAAACATCCCTGTTCAGCCCAGACAGAGGATGGGCTCACCCATGGAGGAGCAGCAGGTGCTGGCTGCAATCTCTCCAAATGACCTAGGGGACCACACACATGGACAGAGTAACCTGGCGTATTAGCTTTTCAGTGGTTCACCTCACAAAATGGTAATGTAATAATGCCTTGAGCTGGAATGGTATCTTCCTGCCAAAAGTTCAAAGCTATCCAGAGGACACCTCATTCATCTCTGGGATCCTATGGGGATTGGGGTTGGTAGGCATTCTTACTAGCACCTTATAAAGATGGGAGCAGACAGTTTAGAGAAATTAAATACTTTGTTTTTGCTCCAACAGTCTATCAGTGTGAAGAGAGGGCTTGAAACCCGGGATGTAGGATCCCCAAGGCCAGGCGCTCTAAGCCCTACCCTTGGAAACACCTTGAAGGAAGAATGAACACCTTGTGGGGTGCTTTCAGAAAAATGGGGCCC
Source organism: Catagonus wagneri (assembly GCA_004024745.2). NCBI lineage: Eukaryota > Metazoa > Chordata > Mammalia > Artiodactyla > Tayassuidae > Catagonus > Catagonus wagneri. Next base: position 21,819,689 of record PVHT020000022.1, on the reverse strand, counting down.
TTGCCACCTTCTCTTCCCAGACCAGGTAACTGCAAAGCTCACCTGTCACTGAAATGAATCTCTTCTCCGTTCCTGGCCCAGCTGATCGTAGGCCTTGGGTTGCCTATGGCCTCACAGTGCAGAAGCACACTCAGCGTCCCGCTGGCTAGGGCCACAGTCTGCCCGAGGTGAGTGACCACCTCGGAGGCTGAGAGCTGCTGGGCGGCAGAGATCTTGCGCAGGATGACGGGCTTGCGGTGTGGCCGGCGAGAGCTGCCCCCCGCCTCCCCCGAGGCGGAGGTTCGGAGGGAGCTGGTAAAGCCAGACACGGGTTTGTGAGGAGGGATGGCCACTGGGGGCACCCTCCGCTCAGATGGCTGGAGGAGTATGTCCTGGTGCTCGAGGTGGCTGCGGAAGATCTCCTGGGCCAGCTGGGCTACCAGGTGCTTGCTGTAGACGTCCCGCAGCTCCTCAGGTTGCTGGGAAAGGTTCCGAAGAATATCGTCCAGGCGCTGCTGCTCCGTCACCATAGTGAAGGGAATGTGCACGAGGGCCTGCTCGGAGTTCTGGTCCTCCTCTGAGGACGTGTTCCTTTCCGTGGAGTCCTGGACCTCCCAAGAGGCGAGCAGCTCTCCGGGCCAGCCCCCCTGCTCCAGCAGCCGAGAGACCAGCTCATCATAGCGGCTCCCGGCGTCAGCAGGGAGGCCCCGCTTCTCAGCCTTGCTGCCATTGGAGAAAATCCCGTTCTGGTGTTTGTGGGTCTGCAGGGCTTCCTTGGGGCTGGCCTTCCTCGCCGTGAGGGCCTCTTCCTCGCTCCTGAGGCCCAAGGGCCGGGCCACCAGCTTCCGGTTGCCTCCAATGAGCTTGATCACAAACTGCTCCCGGGCCGGTCCTGCGGAGCAGGTATAGATGCCCGCGTCGGATGGCTTGAGGCGGTGGATCTTGAGGTACCCAAAAGGGGCCACGGTGACGTGGGCGGAGCTGATGAGGTGCTGGCCGTCTTTCTCCCAGGTGATGAGGGGCTTGCGGAAGCGCCGCGTGGGACAGCGCAGCACCACTGTGGTCTTGGGGAGCAGGTAGGCGAATCCCCCCACCACGAAGTGCAGCTTCCTCTGCCTGCGGGTCTGGATGTATACCTTCCTTGCTGCGGCGATGTGAGGACTGTGCTTTGTGGATGGCCGGCCAGGCCCTGGAATGAAAGCAGTGAAAGGGAAGCCAGATGGATGGAGAAAGAGAAGCGGGGAGCAGAGGAAAGGGGAAGTGAGGTGCAGCGACAAGGGGGAGGTAAAAGGAGAGGGCAAAGAAAAGAGAAGGACAGATAGGAGGACACATGAGAGAAGAGGGAAAGAAAGCGCTTCAGAGTTTGTTTTGGCCAGGACCTTAATTTCCGGCCTTCTGTTTTACGGGAGGAACCGGCTACCAGCTGTGGACCATCAAGCCACTCCTACCATCAAACCCTGGAGAACTAATGAAGTGCAGGGGGGCAACCTGTTACCACTCTGCTGGGGCTTTCTACCCCTAGAAGCTGAGATACAAGGTTCTAGATGGAGGGTGATCCCAGAGGAAAGGCAGTACCTCTCATTAAAATGACTTAAAAAAAAGGAAAGAAATCAGCATCATAAAGAGACAGAAGGCAAAGCAAAGGATAATGTCTCCCACTGGGGCCCTGCAGAGCACCAGTGCCCTGGCGTACGTGGGGAGGAGACCCCCGAAGTGTTACACCTCTAGGGATTAATATCAAACAGAACAAATTGTTCAGAATTGTTTCAAACCATGGAGAGGTAATGTTAGACTTCATTAGTAATATGCTGACTCCAGCATCCAGATTTTTCCGTATGCCAGCAAGTGAACTTTGCTCTACCTCCTGCAAACTGTTTTTCCAGTAGAGAAGAGCATTCTGCCTGGCCACATGTAATTAAAGTTCCTTTTCCATCTCCAGCTGAGCTCACCGGCCTAATGCCCTCAGAGGGCTTTACTGCCTGATCATCTCCCATTGGTCTTGGGTTTAGGGAAAGCTACGTTCTCGACTCTGCTGGCTCCCCATCCCCAGAACGCTGAAGTACTCACTTGCACAGGTGGCCAGCATACAGGGCCTGATGGACGAGGAGAAGGGCAGGGGAGGGCACAGGGAGGAATTGACAATAGCTGAGGCACCGGTTTTCAGCACCTTCCGGCAAATGGCACTTCGTGTCTGGGTGCCCTCCCCGCAGCTCGTAGAACACTAGTGGGGAAAGAAAGGCCAAATGCACGTAAATGTAGGGAACTAGAGGCCAATGGGTTTTGAATGGGCTCTCAAACTCATCAAAATATGAGGAAAGTTGCTTGGAAAAAAATAATACCAACCGAGAGAGAGAGAAATATTAATTATGTAACAATGTGGGAAGACACATCCATTTTGTAGCCACATTCTATTCTAAGATTTTCTACTCTCAGATGTGGATGTTTCACCTGTTTTTACTTTCATGGCCTGGGCTTTAGAGTTACGGAGTCACAGAATCCTGTATTCCAATTCAGTATTTCGCTAGTTGGCAAGTTACTTAAACAGTGTTTCCACTTCTTAATACTTATTTTGCAAGGCTGGGAATTAAATGAAATGATATATTTAAAATTTTTCACACATAGAAATGACACTCGGGAGTTCCCGTCTTGGCTCAGTGGTTAACGAATCCGACTAAGAACCATGAGTTTGCGGGTTCGATCCCTGGCCTTGCTCAGTGGGTTAAGGATCCGGCGTTGCTGTGAGCTGCGGTGTAGGTTACAGATGTGGCTTGGATCCCGTGTTGCTGTGGCTGTGGCGAAGGCCGGCAGCTACAGCTCCTGTTAGACCCCTAGCCTGGGAACCTCCATATGCCGTGGGTGTGGCCCTAGATAAGGCAAAAAGACAAAAAAAAAAGAAATGACACTAAATTAATGCTAATTCCTTTTTTCTTCCTTAACAAATATCATATTTTAATATCAAGTATTAGGTAATTGTTATGCAACTACTCTGAGGTGGGGTTGCTAAATGCTGTGGAACAAAGATGTGCAAGATGGCTCCCAGCCTCGAGGAGATGTCATCGAATAATGGGAAAAAAATCCAAATACACTGTCAAAATGAAATAGTATATTAGGCATACAGAAATCAAAACCACAGGGAAATACCACTTTATAGTCACTAGAATTTCCATAATCAAAAAGACAGACAATAATAAATGTTATTATTATAAGTGAGGATGTAGATAAATTAGAGGCTTCCTGTACTGCTGATGAGAATGTAAAATAGTACAGCCCTTTTAGAAAAAAGGTTTGATGGTTTCTTAAAAAGATAAGCATTCATTTACCATATGACCCAGCCATTTTACTCCTACGTTGTCTTACACAAGACAAATGAAAACGTACATCCATACAAGACTGGTTTGAATGTTATGGCAATATTCTTCATAACAGGCAAAAGTGTGAACAACTCAAGTGTCCATTAGTCGGTGAATGGATAGATGAACTGTGGTATATCTATACAATGGAATATTTTATTCTACTGCAAAAAGGAATGTTCTGATAATGTGCGCCAAGGTGGATAAACCTTGAAGACATTATGCTAAGTCGAATTTTATTGTATATAAGTTATACCTCAATAAAGCTACTTAAAGAATTAAACAGTAATCACAGAACTTCATAAAAATATAAAACTAAAAGTCATGTGAAGTCATAAAATTAATGCTAACAACTGGTGAATGCTTATGATATACTAGTGATTTTCTGGCCTAGTCTTGAGGAGGGCTGGAATTTGCATGGGCTTAGAGAACCAGGGATAAGCCTGGGAGGCAGGAAAATACCCAGAATCAAAAGTAGAAGAGTTGAGTGCCCAAGTCCGAGGCAGGCTTGGGGGCAGATCTAAACTGATTTGACTGAACAGAGGAGCCAAGTGGAAAGTGTCAGGATTCCATTGTGTATATGTACCACATCTTCTTAATCCACTGACAGAACATGGTAAATCAACTATAGTAAAATAATTTAAAAAATGAAAAAAGAAAAGAAAAAAAGAGAAAGTGTCAGGAGCTCAAGGGGTAGTTTGGGGCCAGATGTTGGAGACTTTTAATTTTCAGACAGAAGGTTTGGAATTGGTCCAAAAGGCAATGAGGAGCCATTAAAGGGAGGAGTGAATGATGAAAGAGGTGTTTTGAGAAGGTTAATCTGGCAACAGTGTCTGGGAGGGATGGGAGTGGGAGATGGATGGCAGGCAGGGATGTCAGTTAAGGAGGCTGCCACAGTAGTCCATGCTGGAGATGATAAAGGCCTGAACTAGGGTCATGGCAGTGTGCCATGTTAACTGGAAAAATGACAGTAAAAACCCCAAAATATTATTCTATGTTTCCAAGTTGTATATGCTGGCCGGGGAAATGAACTCTTCCACGCCATGCACTGTGATATCCACCACCCACAGAAATCTTTACAATGCAAAAAATGTGGATGAGAATTGAATCCACTGCTTTGGTTTCTGGATGCTCATGGATTCCAGATTCCACCCATCCCTTATTTGATTGTAAATGACAGCATCAAATCCAAGAATCAGGTGGGATGAAGATAAAGAGCCTGGAAACTTTAAAAGCATGGTAATTTTAGGGCTGCCAGGTAGAAAAATGGAAAAACGGTCTGTGTGTCAGAAGATCAGTTTATGCCTTTGTTCAAGTCTAGTTCTTTATCTAGGCTCAATTTCCACATCTTGAAAACAGGGAAACTACACTAGAGCAGGGATTGACAAACAGTGTTTTTTCTTTTTTAAAAACTATGTTGAGGAAGTGACTTAGGGGCATCTCAGGTGATCCGGACACCCAGACACTGAAGATATGGGATCCCTACCCATACTTTGACAAAAAACAGCTCAGATTTGTTCTGGTTTAGACTTCTGGCTTCACAGTAACATTTCAGTTGAAAAAAGGGTTTTGTGGCTTTAATTTTTACAAAAAACAACTCGGCTATAGGATCTTCTAAGTTTCTTCTAGCTCTAAAATTGATGACTCTGAATTTAATTTCTTCTATATTTTTGAGATGGAGAAATTTCCATACAATATAATTTAAAACTTATTGTATAGCCAACTCTTACAAGAGATGCAAGGGTTTCTTTTAAAGAAGAGAAGGGAGGTCTTTTGAGAGGTCTTTTCTCAGAATAGAATCTGAAAGTAATTTTATTTGAAGTGTTTAAAACTTTGGCTTAATTCTGTCTCTGAGGGATTCTGTGCAGTAACCATGAGATTAAGCCCAGATAGTTGAGGATGAAAAACACCCATAGATCATGCAGGTCTTCCTTTCTCCAAGAGGAGCCATAGGGGGGTGTGGAATGCACGTTTCATCCCAGCCAGAGGGCCAGGGAGAGGGTTGTTGGGATGACAGGGCTAAGTAAGGCCTGTATGAACATCCCCAGAGCACTTTCATGTGGCACCAGCTTGAGTTGAACTTCAATGAACTGGTGATCACATCCCACCATTCCTAGCCCCCTTCTCAATGTTTGGGATTTCCATTCATCAATCCAGATAATGCAGGACCTAGTAACGCTCCTTGGATAAAGGCTAACTAGTTCCCACATTGCAACCTTCATCTCCGAGGAAGACCAGCAAAGCCTGTGGGAGGCTCCGGCCATGATCCTGGGTCCAACCAGGCAAATGAAGTGCCTTCTTTTATCTCCTCTCCTCTTCCTGACAATGAGGAAGGATGGAAGAAAATCATAACCATACTAAGGGTTCACTTTTACTAGGCAAAAAGTACTTTACATGTGTGATTTGAGCCTCCCAATAACCATGTTCATGGACCCTATTATCATCTCCAATATTTAGCTAAACAAACTAAGACCTAGAAAAAAAAAAAAAAACCTGCACATTGACTCTGGAAAACCCAATAAAATGAGAAAAGACAAAACAAAACAAAACAAAACTAAGGCCTAGAAAGGTTAAGTAACTAGCCCAAGGTTATACAGCCAGTAAGTGGCAAAGTCAGGATTGGAACCTAAGTTGGCCTGTCTTTGAGTCTGAACTCTTAACTATACACAATACTGTTCTAAAGGTCTCCTTGACTTAATGGGACTTGTAGGATTTCAACGCACCAGCCACCTTTCCTTAGAGCTGAAACACAAGGGTCCCTCTTTCAAATCTTCTCTTTGTCCCCCTTATGCTCAGAGGCCACAAACTCCAGGAAGTTGGGAGGACTATTTAATACCGACAAATCCTTTTCTCAGCATCCCACTTGTGGAAGACTGTCGCCCACAGACTCAGGAGAGCAATACCTTTTACAACATGCCCTGGAGGAAGCCTTCATTGAGAGCCACTTCCTTGGCAAATACGTCAGTGTTCTCTCCTGCACTGTTTGTTTTGTTATGATTTTTCTAATATGATACCATACCCCACATCAACATTCCATGGGAAAATTGTCACTAACATGTTCATGCACATGCACACATACAACACACTCATTCCACACACATTTAATCTTTTATCCTGAAAAAAATTATCTCTAAAAGATGAAGTGATAATCATCCCCTCTTCTGTCCTGAGACATCTGGGAGAAGCTACCATCAGAAGGCAATGTTACTGCCCGATTACAAAACCCAGGGTGATATAGATTAACTCTCTGCTGCAGCACCCTTAGCAGGCACCATCGGATGGCCCCCTACGTGGGTTGATAAAACACAGGGTAAGAATTCTCAGAATGTAGTTTGAAAGATGTGGCATCTTCATTTTCACATGCAGCTTCCCCCTCTGGGGAAGCATGTGTCTCTGTGACATATTTCAAGCAGCAGCAGCTCTGTGCTGTGCATTGGACAGTATACCAAGGGAGCCATGAGAGCAGCAAGGCCAATTCAGATGCTTCTATGCAAGAAAGGGGAGGCTTGTGAATCTGGTTCTGACACAGAGATTTTCACTTCAGGCCCAGTAATTCTGTCTTGTCTAAATCTGTGTGCGAGGCAATACTTGGTGGGGGGAGGGTGGATTTCTCTGTGGAAGACACACAGACCTGTGAAGGTGGGGGAGTTGGAAGCAATTCAAAGAAGGAGTCAAGGCTGAAAACAAGTTGAAGCTGGTTGTCAATGAATGAATTTATACTAGCGTTAGAGTAGGAATGATTTAGAGAAGTGAGTGGGTCAGGGGCATATCCCTAACTTACGAGGTCCAGCAGGAATGGTGAGGCCTATGCAGTCATCTCCCCAGATGCATGGCAACGGGGGAAATCAAGTTCTCGTTCTGGGAAGCTGCTGACGTTTTGGAGCCAGGAAACTGACAGGAAAGAGGTAGGATTTCCTTGGCCTTCTTTTCCTAATAAATCATGTTGCTCACTGTCCGGTAATTTGGAAGAGAAGAACTAGAGAGGCTTTGCCTTTTCTGAGGAGAGACTAGAAACATCTGGGAGGAGGAGAGGCAGGGAGGTCAGGAAGGTGGGAGTGAAGAGAGAGGGAGAAGAACCTGGTGTTCTGAGTAGAGCCCTGGGCCCGAATAGCACGGATGAGGCCTGGTTTTGTTCCACCAAGAGCCTGTTTACAATTCCCCTGCTTCTGACTGTTGAGTAAGGGCTGGCTGCTTCTCTTCTGTCCCTGAAGCCTGGTTAAAAGCTAGTTAAACACGATGGTATCAAAGCTTATAAGAAGTCTGTTCCACAACGTTAGGAGGATTATATTGCTTTGCTCTCATCTTCTGTTAACTCAAAGTTTGGGTGTCTTCTTTTCCTCGTTACACGTCTTTTTCTTTTTCCTCCTTTTTAGGACCATATCTGCAGCATATGGAAGTTCCCAGGCAGAGGGTTGAATTGGAGCTGCAGCTGCTGGCCTATGCCACAGCCACAGCAATGAGGGATCCGAGCCACATCTGTGACCTACCTGCAGCTTGCAGCAACAGTGGATCCTTGAACCATTGATCAAGGCCAGGGATCAAACCCACATCCTCATGGATACTGGTTAGGTTCATTATCGCTGAGCCACAATGGGAACTCCCCTCCTTACGCCTCTTTTGCTCTGCTTCTGAGGAGTGTACGTACCTCTGTCCAGTCAGAGAGAAGCCACTCACTTGGACAGTCATCTTTCTTGCAGCCTTGCTGGGAAGTCAGTTTGGGGGCTGAACAGAAGGTCTCAGGAAGCTCCAGGAAGCTGCCGTCAGCCATGCGCTGTTTGCAAAGAACCTCTCGTCGCTGGACACCTCCTCCACATGTCCTGGAACACTGAGGAAGGAAGAGAAAGCGGAGCTGACATAGGACAGTAGCACGCTGGACTGCCAATTCTTACCTTAGCCTGGGCTGAGTCAAGACTGAAAAAAAGAAAAAATACGTAGACAAGGAAGAAAATCCAGGAACCAGCCCAAAGGATTTTTCTGCCTTTCCTTGAAATGAATTTTGCAGCAAGCTCTATACCTTTCACTCTTCATCTCAAGTATTGAACTAGAGCATCCAGGAATTTCAAGGGCCTTTAAATCTTAGAAAGTTGCCTCTAAACTATGATTTGTAGTCACCCAAGACAACTGGTTTAAAAGGTTATATAATAGAGTGCTAAACATATTTATGATCCAGTTAAAATGAACTGTGCTGCTTCCAGAATGAGGGAGAACTCCTTCCATCTGTGTAAATCTGGAGGAATTGATCTGCAGAAAAGGCAGCCCTGCCTCTCTCTCTTTCTAAGTGTAAACATCCACCCTACCCTTTTGGAGGACAGTAGATTTGAGGCTTGGTTTTTCTGAAGAACTCCCTGCAACACATTTTTTTTTTTTTTTGTGGTAGGATCGGTGTTTTTTTTAGGACAGTGGGAACAAGAGACATGGACATTTATGGGAAAAATAGATGCATTTTAGTGGTTTTCAGCAGGACCCCAATCAAACACATCACTTACATGTAATTTAACAGTTATGATCCAGTTGCATGCAGGTGGCGGGGAGGCCATTGTTCTGAGTCTTTGTCTCCTCCCTTGCAAGAGCAAAGAAACCCTGTTTCTAGCTGGGCACATAACTTTTTGACATACAGACTATATCTGCTGTCCTCCCTTGAAGATGCCATGTGACTTGGTGCTGGGCAGAGGGATATACACAGAAGGTTGCGCACAAGTTCAGGGAAATGCCCACAAAAAGGGTGTGAAGAGGGTGTGGCATTTTCCCCTTCCGGTCTCCTCCTTACTGGGTAGAAGGTGCACATGCTATCTAAAGTTTAACCTTCTAGCTTGGACAGTGATGGGCAAATAGATGTTAGTAGCCTGTCTTCCTGGTCGTGAAGCCACCATAGTGGCCCTAGATGGCCTGTGTTTATATGAGAAAGAAACACTTCTTTCTTACTTAAGCCATTGTGACTTTGGGTTTTTATTTGGTCATTTTTAGTCAATCTAACCCCAGCAAGAAAGACAAATACTGTATATCACTTATAAGTGGAATAGAAGAAATACAATAAACTAATGAATATAACAAAAAAAGAAGCAGACTCACAGATATAGAGAATAAATCAGTAGTTACCAGTGGAGGGGGGAGGGGCATCAAGGATGTGGAAGGGGAAGGTACAAGCTACAGGGTGTAAGAAAGGTTTCACGGTGAATCTGTGCTCAGTGGAGGGGAGGGGCTTTGCTATTGAATCCTAAGCCTCCACTTAGGGCCAGGAACTGGCCTATGATCCAGGATGGGGACCAACCTTCTAAAATAGTTCATCTATGTTTGATGGCCCTGGAAACGCGTTCTCCCTAGACCCTTTGATTTCTCAGCTGAAAGGCTATAACTGAACACAGTTTCTAGGCTATGCCACAGAACCATCTGTGTAGGTGGACAACATGCAGTGGTCTACAGCCAACTACTAGCACAGGTCTAAACAGTTCCTTCCAAGGGCTTCCATTTAGCCTTTATTAAGAAAAAAAAAATCTGTGGAGTTCCTGCTGTGGTGCAGTGGGTTAAGAATCTGACTGCAGTGGCTTGGGTTGCTGCAGAGGTATGGGTTCGATCACTGGCCCTGTGCAGTGGGTTAAGGACGCGGTGTTGCTGTAGCTATGGTGAAGGCTGTAGCTTCAGCTCAGATTCTATCCCTGGCCCAGGAACTTCCATATTGCTGTGGGTGTGGCCATGAAAAACAAAAACACAAAAAACTATGGCCTCAGAGCTAATGATTCAAGCTGTGAGTAGTCCAGGGTTTTGGCTTCTATGGCTCATTTTGGTGACTTCACAGCCTCTTCATTTATTAGAGAAACAGACATTTTAGTTCTTGTTTAGTAGTTCAATATATTCTTAAATGATTTTACTTCTCTAATGAAATTTGTGACCATACTGCCTAGCACAGTGCCTTCTGCAAATGTAAATTGTCAATAAATATTTGTGGAGTTGAATTAAAGTTGGTGATTGGGGGAAATTTAAATTCGTGGCTGAGAATTCTATTTACTTAGAATAACCCTTCTTATTACTATGGACAACTAAGATTTTAAATTTGGCTTTATATGTTTTTGCATGACTTCTTAGATTAAGCCTTCTCTTATTTCTGTCAAATTCTCACTTCTAACCAACCAGTTATTCTATCATCAGATTAATTATAACCTTTATTGTTCAGCTCTTTCTCAAAACTCTTTTCTAACTAACAACTATTACTGATTCCTAAAGATCTGCCAAACCTAGGGCCTGGGTTCTCCATAATTCTTTCCATTCAATGAATTATTAAAATTCTTCCATGAACTTAATGTAATTTTTAAATTGTTCAAATCATAATTGTTGGACAAAAATGAGTTTAAACTGCTGAATCAAGAATTTAAATCTCAAGCTCTGACCTCTCCCCTAGGCCTACTCAACATGCCCACTTAAATGCAAACAGGCATCTTGACCTAAATATGTGTAAGGTTGAACTTTAGATTCTGCCTCTCTAACCTCACCCCACATTTTCTCTCCTCTCAGTCTTTCCCATTCATTTAATGGTGTCATAATACCTAAGACAAAAACTTGGGAAGTGGCCTTGAGTTTTTCCTTTTTCTCACCACCTCTTCCCTGATATGTAATCCATGAACAATTCAGATTTCAGTCCAAAATAAATAAGCTTTACTTCTATAATAAATAATAAATTAGGATACCACCATCTCTTGCCTAGACTACCACAGAGATTTCTGACCAGCTCTTCAGTGCCTGGCTCTCTCAGTTAAGTCCTAGAGGGATATAGATGGTCTACTCAATTTGAAGACAGCCTATTCAGTTTCCCTTCTTCTGATGGTCTGCTGAGAATATCTCTGTGTGAACACAGCTGGAAGCCAGAGGGCAGGGTCTATAGTGGTCAGTCTCTTGGGCCACAGGTGGAGAAGGCAGAGAGTGGATCTATAGGAGCAATGAAAGATATTCAGTACATCATATTATTCTTCTGCTATCTACTCTCCATACAGTAGCTGAAGTGTTGTTTTTCAAAGTGTAAATCAGATCATATAATTCCCATGCTTATGACCCTTCAATGGCCTTCAATGATGATGAGAATAAAAGCCAAACTCCCTTAACCCTGACCTGCGAAGCCCTTTGTGTTCTGATCCAAACCCTATGTTTTCTGGACCCAGCCCCAGTGGAACTTTGAATGTCTAACTCAAATCCTCCCAACTTCATTCATTCAGCAAAAGTTTATTAAATACCAGTCATGGACTAAGCCTGGTTCTAAGGTTCTAGGTTCTAGCAGTGAACAAGAAGAGATGCACACACTTCTATAATCTCATCTCACACAACTCTCCCCTTTCCCTATATATTCCAGACACACCATTGTGTGTGTGTGTGTGTGTGTGTGTGTGTATGTGTGTGTGTGTGTGTGTGTGTGTGTGTTGTTTCTTGAACATGCCAAGCTTGTGTCTCCCACAGGGCCTTTGAACTTGCTCCTATCTCTGCCTGGACCACACTTCTCTTATATCTTCATAGTGGCTGTGCCTTTCGAATCATCCAGGTTTGATTCCTTTCTTACCTGCCTTGAGAGCCCATCCCTAATCTCCTGGCTAGAGTAGCTAAAACTCTCTCTAACCCAGTAGCCTCACATTATTTTTCAAATAGCTCTTCTAAATAGCTCTTATTCCTTTTGGAAATTATCATCCATTAGACAATAAGCTCTATGGAGGAAGGGACTTTCTTTCTTTTGTTGTTCATATTAGTGCTTGAGAATTATATTCAAAACTTTCCTTCAGTAATGACACTGTTAGATCTTCAGTAAGAGACCTTAGGATTGGATGACTCCATCCTTAGTCCTTTCCTCCTACATCTGCCCTCTTTTTTTTTCTTTTAAAATTAATGTTTTGTTTTCAAGTAAAGAAGTGGTCAGGGTATGAACTAAAGAGTAGAGTGACATTTTATAACTGTTGTGGAGGTATTAAACATTTTGCTTTGACCCATAAATATACACACTGCTGTGAAAATGTGGTATTTGTCTATGAAAGAGGTAATGGCTGGCTCATAAAATCATTATCCTCGAAACCTCAAAATGGAATCAAACCACTTTTCTTCTAATCCTTTGATTATATTTTATAGTCAAATTCCCCTCTGGTCCCACTGAGTTGGGCATGAAGACCATGCTCTCGAAATTTCTGTTACCTGGTGACTTGATATTTTAGACACTTCACTAGTGATGTTGTTTTGTAGGACTAGTGAGTACTTCAAATGCTTGACTGGCTGAAATTTTCTTTTTCTAAATACCTTATAAGGCATATGGGCATCCATTCAATTTGAATAAATGCTCTCCAAATAAACAGGTAGCTGAATAAGAAGTGCTTTCAGATTCAAGCTATTAAGTTACAGCATCTTACTGAATGTGGCAACAAGGAAAAATGCAGGTTAATTTTCTCCTTTCAAATTGAGAAAGTAGATGAGCATAATTGGTTTGATTTTTAAGAGGGGAGATGTAATAAAATAGGCTATGGAGTGTGAGCAGTCCCTTAAAATGACAGAGCTGGGTTATCACTTACAGATAGTACTCTGCTTAAGGGACAGACCCTCAGATGATTTCCTGCAATGCTGCACGGAAGCCTATGACAACAGCGTGACAAAATCGCTGCAAGAAAAGTTAAAAAAAATCAGCTTGTTATTCTGAAGTCTGATCTATGCAGAAAGCTCATAGAAAATTCTCAACACCCCAAGATAAAGTCAGACTCCTGAGAATGTCCTTCAGGGCCCTCACACTCTGACCTGCATCAAGCTTACCAGATAGGTGCCTTTCCGGCCTGTCACGGGCCAGCACTTCAGCTATAGTGAACAATTTGTCCTCCCCTGGGCACAGAGATGCCTTTTCTGCTCAGTGCTTTGATTACGTGGTTCAGACTGGGAGCAATGCCCTTCTTCTCTTTGTTCATCCAGAAACTTCCAAGACATCCTTGAAGGCCCAGCTCAAAGGCCACTTCTTTGGGAAAGCCTCTTCTAACCCCTATGTCTTACGGTGCGCGAGTCACTTCCCACTGCATCTTGAGCTGGAAAGGTTCTGCATGGCCTCCATCAGGGCTGTTCCTTTATATGCCTGCTATTTTCCTCCACTTCCCTGCATGCACACAGGATTATGTGACTTTTGAGGAAAGGGAACGATTCATCTTTCTATTCCCCAGTGCCTACTATAGCATCTGGCAAAGAGCGTATATTTCATAAATGTTTGTTGAACTGATGATTGGATGAATGAAAGAGTCAACAATCCAGATGCTTAAAAGATGTAAAACAAACATCCAGTTGATGGGCTGAACATTCACCATTTATCAGGCTGTTTTATCATTAGCCAGAAGCTGCTTCTAAGTCAGTGGTGGGGTTGGGCCAGATGCAGCGTGTGCTCTGCTGTGTGCTCTGACCCTCCAGGTATGGCAGGCAACCATCTGGCGGAGTTCGTGTTGTCAGGGATTTGGCTTTTAAACCCCATCTCATCTTTGCTCAAAAAGTTTCCCTGGTGTGTACACTGATGAAAAGGGTGGGTTTTGAAATTTTTAAAAATTATAGAAGGTGAAATTTCAAATGAATAAAGGTTCCAAAGTCTGTGATGACTTTGCAAACATGTTGAGGTTACCTGCTGAGGCTGACAGCTCTGAAGGAAGAGGAAGAATGCAAAGAAAAACATTTTAAAAAAGGAGCAGCAAGAGAAGTTTAATAAAACTAAATGAAAAATGTTTGCTTTATGAATCATCATTGAAAATAATATTGTGGTATGAAGAGGTAGATCTCTGGTAATGGATATTATTTTAAAATATATGCCATAAACAGAATAAATAATGAAAACTAGATTTACATTGCCTATCCTTGCTGCCATGCATGTTTCATGATATAATGAAATATGCATATTCATGATTCATTAGTTTTATAAGAAGGGTAAAAACTGTATAATATGAGGAACACTGAAAAGTTATGTTTCTATATAAAAATGCAATGACCTGCGTGTCCTGTATTTTTAAAGATTTTCCTATGATCAGAATATTAATAAATTCTGCCTGTCTTGACTTTTTTGGTTTCATGTTGGTAGTTTGATTCACTGAGGGGTGAGCTCATTTCCTTGGTACCCCAAGTCATATTACCGAGCCCAACACAAAGTGAGGTCTACATGCTGTTCCTGAGGCATCATGTTCAACTCTCTAGTTTTAACATAATGTGCTCTGCTTATAGATTTGAACTCACTTCATTCTTCTCTTCCTTTGCTCATTCATTCTTTCACCAACCATTTTCTGAGTCCTTGCTAAGTGCCAGGCATTGTATTAGGTGCTAGAGACTGAAGGTGATGAAATAATGGTTACTACGCCTCAGGTGTCTATGGTCTGGTCAGGGAGAAAACATTACTATAAACTGTGATTGGTTTTACAAAAGAGGGAATGCAGAGGAGAGTTCAACTTTTCTTTTCATAAAAGTTGGAGAAGGCTCTGCAGTGGTGACATGGGAGCGGGTGCCCAGGAGATGGGGAGCACTGGCAGAGCCAGCCTACATGTGCAGAGATGGAGGCTATGAAGGAACACTGCCTGTTCAGACATCTCTGAGGAGTCCTGGGAAGGCAAAGCTTGGGGTTCATGGGGACATGTAGTTGGGAATCGAGACTGAGAAGGCAGATGCGTAGCAGATAGTGAAGGACCTCGGACATATTTGGATATACTCTTCAGACCATGGGATGTCACTAATGGTTTTAAATTTGTGGGTAACATGGTCCAATCTGTAGAAATGATTAAGGCAGCAAAGCCAATGGGTTCCAAAGAGTCCTGCCCTGTGAGACAAATAAATGTGATGTGGATAAAAGGTATCCTGGTCAAATAAGTCTAAACAAGAGTGCCTACCATACCCCTATTTGTGGATTCCTAGCACATATTAATATCTGAAAGGCTTGTAGTGAAGCACTAATACCACGTTGGGAAGCATCAGATGGGAGTTAGGCGAGACAGTGTGGGAACAGCAAGTAAAAGGCTGTTTGTTATGGTTTGGTATGTTGTGAGGGCTGGAACCAAGGCAGCTGGAGAGGGAGAGAGAGGAAAAGAGCAGTGTAGGGGGTGAGGAAATACAGGTGGTAGAATCAATAGGACTTCGGGGTTGGCTGAGTGTGAAGGACAAAGGAGGCAGAGAGGGCTCCAGTTTCTCACTGGAGAACAGGCTAGAGGGTGGTGTCACCCTCATACAGGATCCATGAGGGAAGACCAGGTCTGCAGGTAGTGAGTTATAGAACTTGCTGTCAGACCTTTGAAATTTGAGGGAACTTCATCATAGATGAGATTGGGAGGTTCAAAGGGCAGTTAGAAATAGTGCTTCGTATACAACAAACCGTCAAAACTGAGTCACACTGAAGGAGGGCCCAGAGAAACAAAAAAACATGAGGACTGGAATTTTGCTTACTAAATAAAAATGACTAAATAAGAACAGAAGTTCTATCCAGACCATTTTGGGGATTAAAATTAGCTTGTTCATCTAATATCAAATAAGCTTTATTTTTTTTTAATTTCTATTAAAGTGTAATTGATTTAAAATGTACAATTTCTGCTGCATAGAAATTGACTCAGTTTTATATATAATGAATATATAGTCATTCCTTTTTTTTTTTTTACATTCTTCATATCAATTAAGCTTTCTTAATCCTGGAAATACAAGAGGTTTGCAATATATCCTCTGAGTTTAATATTCCTGTTACTACATGAAGCACCCACTAAAATTCCGAGCAATTTTTTTTTTCTTTTTGGGGCTGCACCCGTGCCTTATGGAGGTTCCCAGGCTAGGGCTCAAATCGGAGCTACAGCTGCTGGTCTACACCACAGCAATGCAGGATCTGAGCCGCGTCTGTGATCTATACCACAACTCATGGCAATGCCGGATCCTTAACCCACTGAGCAAGGCCAGGGATGGAACCCACAACCTCATGGTTGCTAGTCAGATTTGTTTCTGCTGTGCCTCGGGAACTCCCCAAACAATTGTTAAAAAAAGTTTTCTACCAATAAATAAAAAAACACTTCACATGTGAAATCTGAATTCTGATCTCCATTTTGCTGATATTTATTGTTCCTTCTAAAGGTAAGATCAAGTGTCCATGTCCATGTCCTTATGAAATGCACTACTAAAAATAAAATAAATATCCCAGTAGATTTTCTTTTCTCCTTGGATACAACATTTTAAATAAAGATGCTTTCTAACTCATGAGGATTTCTATTTTAGTCACTGGTATATAACAAAACTGATGACTACACTGACTCTTCCTGCCAGAATTCAGCCCTCTAATCCAGACCAAAGTCATTCTTTTCTGTGTGTGTTTCCATCTAGAAAATGAAAATTTTAATTCTCAAGCATTTATGGTTATCATTAAAATTCTTTTTTTTTCCCTGAATATTACCAGCAGGGTCTCTTCTCTCATATATCTTTTTACATAGCTAAACTACAGGCATTTTGAATTGTAATCTTGATTTAAAAAAAAAAAAGGTTTATAGGGAAAGAGCCACATAATCACAGTTTTAAGCAAGGGAGGAAAATAGGGCCTGTGGTGATGGTTTCAGTCTCTACACAGATGTGTGCAATATGTGTACAGTGGGCGGACACCATCCCACACATAAAACACAGGCAATATACAGAAATGTAAATTATGCTTCAGAGTGGACCCTCTCAACCATTTCAGCTTAATCTTTCTAGCATCTCTTTTTTTTTCTTATCTCTGTCTTAAAGTTATTCCTTAGAATAAAAACAAATCAAGGTGAAGACTGATGCATACCGGGCTCTTCAACAGTGGCAGAGGAGTGGTAAAAAGGCAGGCTTTTAATCTCAAGAATCTTGTGCTGATAGAGGGAGTTACTGTTGTGGTGCAGCAGAAAGGAATCCGACTAGTAACCATGAAGTTGCAGATTCGATCCCTGACCTTGCTCAGTGGGTTAAGGATCCGGCGTTTCCATGAGCTGTGGTGCAGTTCGCAGACGCGGCTTGGATCCCACATTGCTGTGGCTGTGGTGTAGGCCGGCAGCTGTAGCTCCAATTAGACCCCTAGCCTGGGAACCTCCATGTGCTGAGAGCGTGGCCCTAAAAAGAAAAAAAAAAGAAAAAAGAACCTTTTGCTAATAGAGACCAACAGGGTTAATAGGGACAGTCAGCCCACAATAGAGCAGGTTGCAGTAGGCTGAATTGTGACCCCAGAGGTATCTATGAACCTGTGAACACATGACCTGACATGGTGAAAGGGACTTTGCAGATATAGTCATAATGGTCCTTATGGGAGGGTGGCAGGAGGATCAGAGTCAGAGAGGGAGAGCAGAAGGACAGCATCCCAGGTTGGTGTGAAGTGCTCTGAAGATGGAGGAAGTGGACCACGAACCAAGGCAGCAGGAGGCCTCTAGAAGCTGGAAGAGGCCAGGTAACAGATTCTTGCCCAGAGCTTCCAGAAAGAACGCAGACCTGCCAATACCTTAGCCAAGTGAAACTGATTTCAGGCTTCTGACCTCCCGAGCTATCAGACAATAAACTCATGTTGTTTTAAGCCACCAGATGTGTGGCAATTTGTTACAGCAGCAATAAGAAACACACACACAGATTAACTGCCCTAGATACAGCAACAAATACTGAGTTTTGCGTAAGCTGCTGATTTAAAAAAAAGTTCTAAGAATACAATGTTCTTCACTGTAATGACAGATTTTATTTTTTACACTGTTTTAATTAAAGTACAGTTGATTTACAATGTTGTGCCAGTTTCTGCTGTACAGCAAAGTGACTTAGTCATGCATACATATACATTCCTTTTCTTATATTATTTTCCATCAATGGTCTGTCCCAGGAGATTAGATATAGTTCCCTGTGCTATACAGCAGGACCTCATTGCTTATCCACTTTAAATGTAATTAATAGTTTGGGTCTGCAAAGCCCGAACTCCCAGTCATCCCAGACTTGTGGTTACCAAGGTGGAGGGGGAAGGAAGTGGGATGGATTAAGCTGCTGATTTTAAGGCTGATATCAGACTTCCTCACAGTTTAACACTTCAGAGCAAATGGTAAAGAAGTCTTGGGCAAGCTGCATGCATAGAGGGAAAGAGAATGAGTTTTGAAGCAGACAGACCCCTTTTTGCATACTAGGCATTTGAGCCTTGTTTCCTCAAATGAGTTGCCTTAGGGATTCAAAGAGAAGCTGAAGAGCAGCAGAACGAGCTCTGCTACGTAGTCTGAATTCATATTACCCTCACAGCACTTCAGTTTCCTCATCTATAAAATGGGGGTCACAGCAACAACTATCACATTAAGGATGGTGAGGATTAAAATAGTTAAATATAAAAGTAAAGTGCCTAGAACTGCACTTATTACACAGTAAGTGCTGCTCTTATTAAAAGAAGAAACTTCTGAAACACAGCGAGTGCTCCATAAATGAACAGGCACTTGCCACGTAACTTTACAGCACTATCCTCTATGCTAACACCTGCATGGGTGTCCTGGGGTCTCTGCTGATGATCATCACAGATCTGATGGTCTAATGCAGGAGTCATGGGAAAGCACCTGTTCAGGTAAAGTGGTATGTGGCTGTTCAATGGGCAGTACTGACTGTGAACAAACACTGTGTGGCTTCAACATGGGAGAGTCCTGCTGGGAGAGGTGGGACTCCTGCCAGCTTTGACAAGCAAAGGGGAGGCAGGAAGCGTAGGCAGAAGGAATGTACAAGTAGGGATGGGAGAACCACAGTTAGAGACGGGCAGAGGCAGATGGATAGATGGATGAGGGCCTGACTAAGCCATCTGTCTTGGTTAGATGGCCATGGAGAGTCACCAAAAAAATTCCTGTCTGAAGACTGACATCTATGATCTCTGGCACCTGAGATCGAGGTGTCTCAGACTGACATCTGCAACTATGTAGTGGTTCTCAATCCTGGTGCTGAAACACAGCAGTTGTAAAAATGATCTCTTGTGAGGGACATAAAAAGTAATATACACAGATGGACCTAGAGGTTATCATATTAAGTGAAATAGGTCAGACAGAGAAAGACAAATATTATATGATATCACTAATATGTGTAACCTAAAAAAGTGATCCAAATGATCTATTTACAAAACAGAAACAGACTCACAGACATAGAAAACAAATTTATGGTTACCAAAGGGGACAGGTAAAGGGGAGGGATAAATTAGGAGTTTGGGATTAACATATACACACTACTGTATATGAAATAGATAATATGATATCACTTATATCTAGAATCTAATATATGGCACAAAAGAACCTTTCCACAGAAAAGAAAATCATGGACATGCAGAACAGACTTGTGGTTGCCAAGGGGGAGGGGAAGGGAGTGGGATGGATTGGGAATTTGAGGTTAATAGATGCAAACTATTGCCTTTGGAATGGATAAGCAATGAGATCCTGCTATATAGCACTGGCAACTATGTCTAGTCACTTATGATGGAGCATGATAATGTGAGAAAAAAGAACATATATATGTATGTGTAACTGGTCACCTTGCTGTATAGTAGAAAATTGGCAGAACACTGTAAACCAGCTATCATGGAAAAAATAAAAATCATTACAAAAAGAGAGAAACTAAAGACTTTATAGCACAGGGAACTATATTCAATATCTTGTAATAACTCATAATGAAAAATCTGAAAAAGAATATATATATATGTTTATGCATATCTATATATAACTGAATCCCTTTGCTGTATACTTGAAACTAACACAACTTTGTAAATTAACTCTACTTCAATATGAAAGTAAATGGTAATACACAGCCAACACCAAAGATGATGATGATGTTGATGAAGATGATGAGTATGTGTGTATATTCAATCAATTAGAGGGGTTTCAGTAGACTAATGCACTAAACACACGTTTCAAAAGCCAACCAAAAAACCCCAAGTTATTATAACTAAACTGATAAAGATAAATATTAAATGAATCCTTCATACAAGGTCAGAGATAAAAAACCAAGGGATGCGGTATTAAGAGGTAGAACTAAATAAAGATGGCGCTCTAAACATCAAAGCTAGAGTTAGAAATTAGACTAGTTCTTCATTTCTGCTTACTTGTTTCTAATCTGAAACTTTAACATGAATCCTTGGACTCTATATTAGTCCCCTCCAGACCTACAGAATGTGTAAATGTTGGCTACTTGTTATTGGTCAGGCAAATGCTGTTCTAAGGACAAAGGAGGTTGTATTCCTAGCTGGCAAATGACAAGTCACATATTTTATGTTTTTTTTTTTTCCCTTCAGGAAGAAAAGCATACGCATGAGGTCAGTGGTAGCCCAATGTTCAAAAAACAAGGGAGGTGGCAGTTTCGCCGTTTAGACAGGCCAATGTCCATCAGGTTGTTATCTGCCTTCCTTTAAATGAAGCATTTGGTCCCCCATCTCCTTTTCCTTCCTATGAAAAAAGACTATCAACTGGGTGTTGAAAGATTACAGACCTCGGCATGATCCGCTGGTATATCTAAGCACATAAAGGGAAAGGACCATGTGAGTGCACGGTAGCCCCCTTGTCCCAGCAAGGACTGCCCAGGAACCAGTGGGCTAACCAGGTAAATGCATGGTCAGCAGTTGATGTCTTAACTAAGTGGTGTCTTAGGACAACAGCCAATTAGTCTGGAGAAGCTTAAAAGACTGCTGACTTACCTCATAAGCATACAAAATGACTTTCTTTTTATAATTGGTCAGTAATAGCTGCTTTTGCCTAAGAAACTTAACTAAAGAAGCAGGATTCTAGGAAGTAATGTAAGTTGTTTCCTCTAGGTTCAGGGAGATTCCTAAAAGTGACCAAGGATCCCTAATGCCCCAAATGCCTAACCAGGAATTTCCTTTGGAAGATAGAATCCTTGGTGGCTTTCACATTCCATGTTCTTTATTTCTTATAGTGACTGGTTATTTTTCACAACGATTATGTACTGGTTATTCAACAAGATCTTTTTAAAGGTCCTAATAAAGTACAGTCAGCAGTTAATTGGCTCAACTTCAGAAATATTTGCTATTACTTTCCTGATTTGAAAAATGGACTTAAATCCAACACATCTCAAAAGCTCTTCCCTAATGGAAGGAAACAGAAAAGTTTTTCAAAATAAATTCATGTCTTGACAGGCCCCAGACTGATGGAAAATGGAAAAGTAATTGACTCTTTAGAAACCCAGGGTTTCAAATAGGGACACTGGGCATGCGGGTGGTGGTACTGGCAACAGACCGAAAAAAGGTCATGTATATTGATGTGCTCGAAAAAGTGAAAAAGCACCATAGGTCACTGCCATTATTCAGCAGCCTGTGTGGCTAGTGAAAGAGGATGATGACCTATAACCACGAAACAAACGAATCAGTAGGATATAAAATAAAAAATTTCAGGGCTTGTGGGTGATACTGTTGGTGTATTCACTCATTTCATTATTAAATAAAAATTTTATCCAGAACTTATTGTGTACTTATGGCAACACAAACTAATAATACAGGGACTCAGTTTCAACAGCAGAGGTTGACTTGGGCTGATGCCTTGTCTTTTCTTAGTGTTATCACGGGTCAGTGGTGCCATATAAAGCTTAAGTACAGTTAAAAGTAAAAGCCTATGCACTGGAAATCAAGAGATCTGGGTTCTAGACCAGCCTTTATAATCTTGGGCAAAACCACATGTACAACATAGTAATATCATCCATTAAACAAGGGGGCTCATGTATAACCCCTTAGGGCCTTTCTAGCCACAGGAGTTTCCAACAACAGGATACAACGGAAAGGATCACGCAAAACTGGGTTGATGTCCACCCCTAAATGCTGGCTCTGTGAGCCTCAGTTTCTTCAAACAAAAATTAAGATAATAAAATCTACTTTTCACTGGACTGCTGTGAGGACTAACCTCAGGTGTCTAATAATATACACTTCTTAACAGAACACTGGTACATAGATGTTCAAATATGTAACCTCCTCTTGACTTCGACAAACAATTACACAGTAACATGGAATTTATGAACTTAGCCATATGCACTGAAGCTCTATGGATATATATACTCAGTGTCTGTTCCCGGATGCTTTCTATGTTAGTGTTTTGCTCACTTGTCACTACTGGATTTTTTAAGCGCTTTACTAAGTCATAGTCCCAAGAAGCGGAAGGAAGCAGGAAATGGCTCTGCCCACTGGTTGTGAAGAAGCACGGAAGACTCGTGGGAATGGCAGCCCCTACTCTTTGCACCAAGGCAAGGGTATATAGGCTGCTTCTTAGCCAGGTGACCACACCAGTTATCAGTCTAATTGGGATACTTTTGAGAGTGAAAAACAGTTTCAGTAAAACTGGAATGTATGTCCCCCTCACCTTTCAAGTTTACATTTTGTGACTTTTTTGTGTCACTTTAAAACTACATCTAATAGCCTCATAGGGAGGAAAGTGCATAAGAAGATTTTATCCAAGGGATCCATCTAAAATCCTCGTCTCTTTTAAAGGCACACAAAATGATTATTTAAAGTTTGATAAGTATATATAAATTTTGGATAAGATATGAGAACAAAATAATTGTGTTTTTATTGTAATAATATATGCTTTAGAGTGAGGTCAGCAAACTGTTCTGTAAAGAAGCAGAGTAAATATTTTAGGTTTTGCAGGCCATACAATCTCTGGGACAGCCAAGCAGTTCTGCCCTTGCAGTTCAAGAGCCATCACAGACAGTACATAACAGAATGGGTGTGTCTGTGTTCCAATAAAACTTTATTTACAATAACTGGCTGTGAGCTGGATTTGGCTTTGGGCAGCAGTTTGCCAACCCCTGCTTTAAAACAATAGTTCCTAATGGATCAGAAAATTTTCAAACGTCTGTAATTGACTTCTAAGATTTTATTTTGCTAAGTAACTGTGTTAAAAAAAGAAAAACCATTGCCTAATACCTTTATCTCTTAGAATTTTAAACAGTACAAAATTGCAAAGAGTGTACATTCAGAAAAATTTAGCTTTAAGGAAATTTACCCATCACACAGTCCTTATCTGAAAAAATGTACCCTTAGCTCGGCGAAAACTTTGTCATGAATACGTTCAGGTTAACACATCGCTCCTTTGAATTGCTTCTGGAGATTGCTGGGGGTGGTACAGTAGAAAGAGCTTGGTATTTGGAATGAAAGCATCTGGATTTAAATAAAGCTGGGGGAGTACTAAGCAAAGAAGGAGGAGCAGACTTTGACCATTCCTTTAATGGGACAAAACTGCTCAGAGATTACTTCCCCTGTCCTAAATCACTGCCCGCTGCAAACAAAAATGCCAGCATTGAGGAACCCCAGAACTCACCGGCTGCCACTGCGAAGGATACCAGGCTGGGGGGCAGTTGAAGCGGTTACAAGCTTGCACCGTGCTGGGCTTGGGTAGACGACACAGCTCATCAGCAAGGATGACTGTTTCATTCATCTCTCTGGAAAGTAGGTGGGAGCAGAAGACATCTCTGGTCTGCAGGCCAACCCCACAGGTGAGACTACATGGACTCCACTTGCCAATTTCCCACCTAGGAAGAAATCAGAGTGAAAGGAAGAGGACACCCTGAGCACCTGTGTAGAGAACAGTTCCTACGACATCAAGTATTGCCTAATGGAGTGAAAACACCCACCTAGGAATTTGGGAAGTTCCAGCATAAGACTGGCTGGAATTCTATCCCAAACCTAGAACCCATCCTCTCCTTCTGTGCTTTAGAGTAAGCAAAGAAGGTGATAAATGGAACGTCCAATTTTTACCCACAAAATCACCAAGGGTCACAACCATGTCTATCTTGGTGAAACAAATAAGCTTCATCAGAATAAAGGGGTATGTTAGATAAGCCATAGATTGAGTTCATAAAGGCTCTGGGCACCACATATTCAATAGTGGCTCTAGTCTAGAAGGAGGCTTTCTGCTCATCTCTCTAGTTATCGTTCTTAGCAAGAGTGAAAATTTTGTGCTTGTTTTTCTTCGGCTTCAAAATGAAAGGTTACCGGTTCCAACTTCCCTCAAGTGTCCATCATAGTATGGAAACGTCTCTGTCTTATGTATAAATATCATCACTGCCTGGGACTGGAGAATGTAACAAAAGTGAAGGTTGCTAAATAGATCAGTCTTCTTTGGGGAAAATAAGTGGAGAGAACAGCTCATTATCTGCAAGAGGAAGTCAAATACACACAGATGAGTTAAGTGCATGAATTGGCCATTCCAAATGGCCAAGTCTTGACAACTACATTTATAGTGAGCTAAGGGCCTATAAAAACAATCACACTGCATTTTCTATTGATGCAGCCTCCAAAATGGGGGAAAAAAAAAGAAACTCAGTTGTATGGGCCTGGAGTGAGAAGTGTTCTTTAATGATCATTTTTAGAAAGTTCTGTTTATGAAGTAGAGAACAAAGATTCTACAAACAAAAGTTAGCCAAGAAAAGCATGGCAAGTAGATCCTTCAGTAGCTAGGCCTGCCTAGCTTTTGTAGCCAGCTCTGAAAATTGGTTTAAAAGTCTTTGTCTTTAATGTTTTTCATCAGACTGCAAAACTGAATTTAGCTCTCTCAGCCTTTTCCTACTACTATGGTATATAATTACCTTTCTAACCGTTATTTCCACAACCTCTTTCCCTACTCTATATTTAAGCCATATCTTTAATGAACTACTTCGTTGCTTTCAATTCATGCCCCCTGGTTATCTAGCTGTGTCTTTACTCAAGCTGTTACTCCTAATTTGGAATGCTTTTGGTTTTACCCCTGCGCCTCAAAATTTCTTCCATTTCTACATACCCAAATTTAACCCATATTTAAAGGACTGTATCCATATCTGTTCCACATCCTGAACACTTTCTCATTTGCACTGCAGTTATTCTGTCTGTCAAGGGCTCTACTAGAATATATACCTCTTGTAGTCAAGGTCTGTGTCTGAGTCAGTTTTGTTTCTCTCACAGGGTTCATCATGTCTTCTTCTAGATGGTAAATGTACATGATTAACACTTTTTATTTTTTTCAAAATAAACGAGCAATTGGGAGGGCCTTACCATCACAGGAGGGCCCTTCATACACATTATCTCATTTAATTACTTCCAGAACACTATGAGATAGTCTCTACTGATTTTCCCTAATTTATTTTACTTTTTAATATTATTAAAGTAACAAAAGACCTATATTTTTACTAAATAATACAATTAGTAGTGGAATACTTTTTAATAATTTTGAAAATTTTGGTTTTAACATTTTGTGATATAGCTGTTTGCTCCTTTATCTTGAATAAATTAAGTACATTTTAAATAGATTCCTACCCACAGACATTTGCTACAGTAAAGGTTAAAGATTTGAAATGCTCATCTTTTTGTAAGAGAAATAAATTTAGTTAATGTCTAAATACAACAGCTCTTTTATGGTCTTTGCTATGAGTTAGCTTATGAAAATTCGTGTACTGCAAAATATTTTCACAATCACAGTTGATAACATCACCAAAATTTTGTACATTTTACTACTTAAATGTCTTGTTTCTATAAAGTTAAGCACATTAGTGTTATTCCCATGCTTCCCTCAGAATTATGCACTCCCTATTTAAAATTGAAGGAATCTGAGAATCCAAGAGGCTGTGTGCCCAAGAATGCAAAATTAGTAAATAGTGAATCCAGGATTCAAACTTGAGTGTGTCTGGCTCCAAAGCCTTTGTTCTTTCTATGGTACCACATTACCTCCAGGAAACACCTTGAAAACTGTCCTACAAACACAACATTTTAAATGAATAAATGAGGAGAGGCCGGGTTGAATTATATTTCTTTTAGATCATTATATGAGTACCTATAAACTTATTTTTAGATCCCTAGCTGGGGTAAATTCCAAGATTTAAAATGTCATGGGGTTATGGTTTTAAAATACGTCCATACATTCTTTGCCACTCCTCCAATCTAAAGATGGAATCTTGAGCACAGGCTGAACTTACTGGCTCACTTGTTAAGGAACAGAATGAGGCAGAAGGGGTGCTATGTGACTTCCAAGGTTAGATCAGAAAAGGGATAGAGCTTCCACAAGGCTTTCTCTCTTTTCCCGCTCATTCTGGGGGAAGCCAGCCACCATGTCATGAGGACCCTGAGAGAGTCTTGAGAAAAATCCACAAGCAAAGGAACTGAGACTGTTCACCAAGGGTTAGCACCAGCTGGACCAGGTCTAGCCTTCAGATGATTTCAGCCTCATGAGAGACCCTGAGCCAGAACTGCCTTTCCAAGCTGCTCCCATATTTTTCATTCATTAAACTATGAGAGGTCATTAATATTTATTTTTGTTGTGAACTCCTGGGTTTGGGGAAATTCCTTAGGCAACAGCAGACAACTAACACAAGTACGTATTCTCCTTCGCAAACATCATACGTCCATCGAAAGACAACTACAAGAATATCCAAAGAAGCCCCATTCATAACAGCCCAAATGGGGAACAATTTAAATGTCCATCAATTGAATGGATAAATGATGATGTTTTCTCCATTGGGGTGCTGGATCTGCATCCACTTTGTGAAAAATCACCAGGCTATCCATGTAGAATTGGTGCACTTTTCTCTATATTTGTTATGCCTTCAAAAAAGGATGTTGCCCTCCACTCCTGCCTACTTTCAAGTAAAATACTCAAATGCTGTGGGTGTAAAATAAGGTCCAACGACTATGCCCAGCAACGATGACCACTCTGTGTATGTCTGATAAAGGAGCCAACTACAAGGGAAGTGCTGTCTCAAGGGTCAAGCTTGCTATAGTACAGTCTCTATACTGCTGCTTCCCCCCAATTCCTGCCCTCACAACCCCCCACCCCCCAGCATAAATTCAGTCACTGGGATCCTGAAGCAGAGGCATCTGGTGGCCATGAGGCCACTAAAATGCTGTGGAAAAATTCATGTCTGTTTACTCATGATAAAAGTATATCACATTCTCAAGGAAGGAGGGCAGCAGAAACTCGCTATGTATTAAGTGCTTTGCTGATTCTGGGTCAAAGTATTTTCATCAATTTAGGCCAAAAGTGGAAAAACAGAGAGACTCCTCTGCTACTCTTCCCCTGCATAGGGGCTTTGACCGTGAGTGTGGGATCTTGCTGGCTGCTCATAGCTGCTTTTCTATATTCTGTGCCTTGGGCTATTTCTGAGGGAGGGCCTGTAGGCTGGTGGGAGCTGGCCTGGGGGCAAAACTGGCTGTGGCTGGCAGTCTGGGAGACACCTACAGTCCTTCCCTGGGACTCTGGTTTCTGCCTTCCTATAAGTCCGGTGCTGAGGAGGACAGGGGCTCTGGCCATCAGAGGGTGAGGGCCTTAATGCTTCTCCCCGACTCTGGTTGTCTTGGACTCATCTTTTCATCATCATTGAAAATGTTACTTCCTCAGGGAGGAAGCCCTCAACTGGGTAAAATTCTCCTCTGAAGGTTCCATGAATACTTCTCCATTTGGAAATTCTCAAATACTTTGTCTCTCTTTTTTTTTTTTAAGGCTGCACCTGTGGCATATGGAAGTTGCCAGGCTGGGGGTTGAATCAGAACTGCAGCTGCCAGCCTATGCCACAGCCACAGCCACAGCAACACCAGATCTGAGCCCCATCTATGACCTACACTACAGTTCACAGCAATGCTGGATCCTTAACCCACTGAGTGGGGCCAGGGATGGAACTTGCATCTTCATGGATGCTAGTCGGGTTCTTTACCGTTGAGCCACAATGGTAAATCTCATTTTTTTAAAAAAATTGTGCTAAGAATACTTACCATGATATCTACTCTCTTTACAACATTTTAAGTGTCCAATATAGTACTATTTATAAGTATAATATTGAACAGCAAATCTATAACACTTCCCCATCTTGCTTAACTGAAACTTTATGCCTGCTGACTGTAACTGCCACTTCCCGCTCTTGTGAGCTTCCGACAACCACCATTCCACTCTTTGATTCTAGGAATGTGACTATTCTAGATTCCTCATATAAGTGGACTCATCTGGTATTTGTCCTTCTGTGACTGGTTTATTCAACTAAGCATGAAGTCCTTAAATTTCATCCATGTTGTTACACATTGTAGAATTTCCTTCTTTTCTAGGGCTGAATAATATTCCACTGACTATATATATATATCACATTTTTCTTGATCCATTCATCTTTCCATGGAAACAGCTATTGAGAATAGTTAGTGCTCCTATGAATGTGAGAATGCTAGTGTCTCTTTAAAGTCCTTATTTCAATCCTTATGGGTAAATATCTGAAAGTGGGATTGTGGGATCATATGGCAGTTCTATCTCTAGTTTTCAGAGGAACCACCATAGTGTTTTCCACAGTGGCTGCATGTTTTTGTACTCCCCCAATGGTGTGCAAGGGGTCTAATTTCTCTACATTCTAGTCAACACTTGCAGTCTTTTTGTCTTTTAGGGCCTCACCTGTGGCACATGGAGGGTCCCAGGCTAGGGGTCCAATTGAAGCTGTAGCCGCCAGCCTACACCACAGCCACAGCAATGTGGGATCCAAGCTGCATCTGCTACCTACACCACAGTTCACGGCATCGCCAGATCCTTAACCCACTGAGCGAGGCCAGGGATCAAACCCACATCCTCACGGATACTAGTTGGTTTCATTAACTGCTGAGCCATGATGGGAACTCCAATTTTTTTTTGATCATAGTCATCCTGACAGGTCTGAGAGATATCCCCTTGTCGATTTAATTTGCATTTCCCTGATGATTAGAGACACTGAGCATTTTTTATATACCCATTGGCCATTTGCATTTCAAAAACACACCTGTAATCTGACCATCCTGCTCAACTTTACCTTGTTGAGAGCATGGGTCCATGCCTGTTTGGGTTTACCACTTGCCATGGGTTGAACTGTATCCCCCTAAAAGCTGTGCTGGAGTCCTAACCCTCAGTACCTCACAATATGACCTTATTTGGAAGTAGGGTCATTGCACATTTTATCACTTAAGATAAGGCCATACTAGAGTAGGGTGGGTGGTTAATCCAATATGACAGATGTCTTCAAAAGAAGAGAGATGCCTGGGAGAATGCCACGTCATGACAGAAACAGAGATGGCAGTGATGCATCCATAAGCCAAAGAATGTCGAGGATTGCCAGTAAACTCCTAAAGCCAGAAGAGACAAGGAAGAGTCCTCTTTCACACATGTCAGAGGGATCACAGCTCTGCTAACATTGTGATTTTGGACTTAATTTTGCCTCTAGGACTGTGAGAGAAGAGATTTCTGTTGTTTCAAGTCACCCTGTTTGTAGTACTTTGTTATGTTACGGCAGCCCTGGGAAACCTCGCAGTCCAGCACGGTGCCTGGAACATAGCAGGTACTCAGGAAGAATGAAGGCTCTCAAGCTGACTGGAATCCCAGGCAACTCTGTGTGTGCCTTTAGATTCACCAACTGGCTGGTCAACATCTTAGCTGTGTCCTCTAAACAACCACCCACCCCCAAATTTCAAAGCCCCCAAAGCTCTGAACACTACGAGGTTTTCTTCAGTGTGCTGAAAACTCTTTGATGGCAAAGTTGGACCTGGATGGACACGATGCCTTGACAGGTCACATCTCACTTAGTATAAATATTTATACATTGTATTGCAGCAATCTGAGCCTGTTGGATTATGGCATTTCCCTCAGAATTTACTAGGGGGACCATAAAATATATTTCTAAAATGCTTCAATTTCTGGATTCCCAAACACACCTGCCCCAATGCTTTCGGCTAAAGCACCATGGTCCTATACATGGAGAATGGTAAACATGGTCACCATGGGTTCTTTCAGCTTCTTAGGCTTGGGGTATTGGCTTCACAGTTAGGATCACAGCCAAAAATGTTAGGGAGACTAGTTCCCTCAGAATTCTCTCTCTATACTGTTTTCTTTCCTCTGAGCCCTTCTTTTTTACATTACTGTTTCTTTTTGCCAAAACCTGCTTTCAGGGAAGGCACTATAAGTTGACAGATGACAGTGATGCTCTGGAGTTTCAGGCTGGGCCTTTCCAAGCTCCTGCCATTGACTCCTGACCAAAGATAAGCAGGAGACATAAGGTTACCTTTCAGGCCCCAAATCTGGAATTACTCTTCCTGTGCTCTGCCCAGAATCAGGTGTATTTGGGTTGCCTGTCTTTATAAATGAATTTTAGATTTTAGACTTGGTTTCCCAACTCCCAGTTTGCTTTGCTGATGGTGCTGGAGTTCTGCTCAAAGTCCAACATACTGGAATGTGGTCCTGTCACTATGCCTGTATCTGGCCAGTTCTCAGCCTTGGGCAGGGCAGAGACCCTTAGCCATGAGCCAGAGGCCACGATGTGACAGCCACATATCCAGAAGACATCATGATTATTGCCAATAACAACAGTAATACTAACATTTACCAGTGTTTACAGTGAGCCAGGTACAGTGCTAGCTACTTTGAGTTGCCTCCTTTAATCCCTTCCAAAGTCCTGGGAGACAGGTACTGTTACTATCCACATTTTAGCAACAAGGAGTGGAGGCTTGGAGCAGCTAAATGATTAATTTGTCATGGCCTCAAATGCCTCCTGCCAGACCTCACACAGATGTCAGTGCCATCTACATCATCTTCAAGTCTCCCATGACTTGGATATATGTGTGCTTAGGACGGGGCTGCTGTCTATCACAGTGGCTACTAGGACTGGGGATTTAGAAGTCTCGGCTCTTCATCCTCCCAGCCTCTTTTACCGAGGTCCCAGCAGGACTCAGAGCTAAGCTTGCCCAAGATGTAGGATACATTTTTACATATTACTGTGGTATTACTGATGTCTTACTTACATCAGTCCTAGGAAGACGGTACTCCTAATATCAGATCTCCCGTTTCACAGGGCGATACAGGATAGGGTCTGACCAGCTGAGCAGCTTAGCTAAAATTCACACAGCTAGTAAAAAGGGGCATAAAGATTCAAACCCAGGCAGCCTGGCTACTGAGTCTGAGAGACAGAAGTACTAGGTAGAACTATGCTGCAAATTCTAGGATCATCAGTGCTTACAACTTCAGAAAATGGCAGATGACAAAATGACAGATCTGTTCCTAACTAACAGAAACAACCACATGGATGCTGCCCCGGCTCATGAAAACACTTGTGGTTGTGTTTCAGTGAAGCAGCAGTGGGAGTTGGCAGCCAACAAGCAAAGGCAAAGTGTGGCTACCCAGGCACGT
This sequence comes from Catagonus wagneri, assembly GCA_004024745.2. NCBI lineage: Eukaryota > Metazoa > Chordata > Mammalia > Artiodactyla > Tayassuidae > Catagonus > Catagonus wagneri. The sequence goes on along the minus strand of PVHT020000022.1, from coordinate 21,788,278 downwards.
TTGTTTTTGGTGAAGGTGGCCATCAGAGATGTTCTGGGCAATCAGGGAGCCACAGTGGTTGGTGCTTCCAAGCCACTGTATTTGTACTAGCTACACAGAAGGAGGAATTTTTGCTTTCCTTTGGACAAGAGCTCATTATGTCATTTGCCAAGGTTTTGCTCCCCTCTTCTTTCAGAGATGCCTCCGGCAACTCACTGTTTATTGCTGGTGCAAATGCACATAATTTCTAAGACAGAAGCTCTCCACCCCAAGCTATTATCTTAAGAACCTTTTCTTACCTTGGCTTTTGCAGCAAAGTAGAGGCTGTTTCTCTATCCAAAATTTAAAAATGCAGTTTTTATTAGGAGGCAGACTACCATAATAAATTTCGGTTATTCATTAGATGCATTCTTTATCCTTATGTGAAATCCTCTGACTTGACATTTCTGCCCAACATTTCTATCCTGCAATATTTTTTTAAGGTCCCCCTAAGATATCTGTTTCCTTTACAATGCCTCTGAGGTCATGACATAGACAGCAATCTGGCAATAATAAATGAGGCACCATGGAGGGTGGCCAGCTCGAGGTTTCCTAACGTAGAGCAGAGAATCCTCTCTTCATCAGGGACACTGGCTACGACCCTGTCCCACTTTAAGGTTCTTGGACTATTACTGGTGGCTTCTAATTTATCTCCACACCTTCCAGTTTCTAATCTACCCACAGCTCGGAGCTTCCAAAGTGTCAGTCCAAAAGGTGACTCTGTTCACTTTACTTCCTCTGATTATAAGCCTCCATTGAGGTCTGAGTTGGGCTTTCACAACAGCGGGGACCAGTGTGTAGGAGGGCCCAGTTTTGGTCCAGTGTGCCCAGTGGGATCAAGGCAGTGTTTTACAGCTGGAGATGAACTTTCTAACTGGCTTTTCCTCCTTCATCCTCCTTCCTTCCTTCCTCTGCTTCATAGGATTGAACTTTAGCCTGAGGCTTGGTAGGGAGTGGTCCGCTGGCCTGTGATAGGGCTCAGCGCTGGGCAAGTATAATTGAGTGGCATCAGTGTGGTTGTTTCTACTATTTAGGACTAGATCTATCATTTTGTCATTGTCACTTTCTGAAGCTGTAAGCACCAGGGATGGCTGGGAATCAAACATTTAGGAGGATTGAACAAATACATAAATATGTGAAGTTGAATGGGAGTCAGATTTCTTTTTACCAGGGAGAGGAGTTACAGATGCAGAAAGTGGGAAGAGTAAAATAAACCTTATAAAATTAGATTAGTATAGAAAACAGTGTGAACTCATGACTTTTAATAGATACCTATATATCTATCAACAGACATACATGTGTATACAAATATACATATGAATGTTTATAATATTTCCTAGCTCTTTCTGCTAAGATGCCTAGAAGTAATGACATCCTAGTGGTATCAAGTATACGAAGTGCCCAGATACTGGTTTCTAAATATCTCTCCACTAAGAAGCCAGTTCCTGTGAAAATGGCTCTGGGATAGGGGCTGGGAAAATGGAAAGTGAGCCTGGAATACACTGGACTGGGAAACTGCTTGAAAAATGATGGGATATAAATTGAAATGACCCAGGGGCCACTTTGAAGCGGCTCCCACTGGCCGTATCTTGGATAATTTGATCATAATCATTTTTTTTTAATGGCCACACCTGTGGCATATGGAAATTGTTCGACCAGGGACTGAATCTGAGCCACAGCTGTGACCCATGCCATAGCTGTGGCAAGGCCAGATCCTTTTAACCCACTGTGCCAGGCCGGAGATCAAAACTGTGCCTCCAAAGCAACCCAAGCCACTGAAGTTGGATTCTTCCCTTTTTTTTTTTGCCTTTTTTATGGCCGCACCTGTGGCATATGGAAGTTCTCAGGCTAGGGGTCGAATCAGAGCTGCAGCTGCTAGCCACAGCCATAGCCACAGCAACGCAGGATCTGAGCCATGTCTGTGAACTACACCACAGCTCACAGCAATGCTGGATATGTAACCCAATGAGGGAGGCCTGGGATCGAAACTGTATTCCTAACTCGAATTAGTTGGGTTCGTTACCACTAAGCCACAATGGGAACTCCATGTAGCTGGATTCTTAATCCACTGTGCCAAGGCAGGAACTCCTGATCATAATAAATTTTAACCCTTTGAGTAAAACAGACATTCATGAATAAATAAATAATAAATATGTAAATAAGAGAAAGCTTTACTAATAATCTAGAAGAAATGATAGCGTTTAGAAAGTCACCATTTGTCAGCCATAATAATAATCATTATAATTGATTCAGGCAAGAATCATCGATAAATACTAACACTGGTGAGTGAAAGGTTGGCAAAGAGTAGAGTATTTACTTAGCCTTAGATTATCTCCTCATAAAATACTTATTTGTTACTTAATATTAATATGATCAACATACTTGTTAATTTTGTAAGTATTGGAAAACTTGGTTGGAAGTTTCCAAAACTTGGACTGACACTGTCAATAATGAAAGGAATAGAACACCATTCATCATCTCCTGATGCAATGCACTAAAAAGAACATAGTGTACTTCTGCGGTGCCTCTATCAAAATTCAAAAATCATGTGGGAACATTAAGGAAACCCAAACTGAGTGACATTTTACAAAGAAATTGGCCTGTGCTCTTCAAACACATCCAGGGTATGAAAGACAAAAAGAAACTGTCCCAGACTGAAGGAGTCTAAAAAGAAACAACAACCAATGGCAACACAAGACCCTAGTTTGGATCTTGGACCTATGAAGGGTGTTGCTGGGACAACAGGCAAAATGGGAATGGAGTCTATGTGAGATGTGGTACAGCATTCATGTTGTTTCCTGATGGAGGGTTAGTTACACCATCGTTTTCTGTGACAGCATCCTTGTTTTTAAGTAATAAACACTGAAGTGTTCAGGTGCATTATGAGATATACCTAAGATTATTCTCAAATGGTGCCCACATTAACAACTATGGAATTGAGGCGGTGGGTATAAGGGAACTCTATGTACTGTTTTTGTAACTTAAAAAAAAAAACAAACAAAAAACTGAACTTACTTCCAAATAAAGGTTTTACAGAACATCCACTGGCTCCCTGTAACCCCCAGGCCAAGGGTCAAATCCTTGGCTGGCCTTTAATGTGCTTCACGAAGAGTATACCTTTCTGGTATAATCTCTGGTCACTCCCATACTCAGTTTTGAGTACCCAGCAGAAGAGAATGGCTCTTCTCTGGCTAACAGACTCCTCTGCCCCTCCAGCTAGCTCCTAAGCATCACTCTCTTCTTTGAATACTTTTCCGATACCCCTCCATGAGGCAGACCTAGACCTTTCCCTCCGCAGCACAGGACTCTCTCTTTCCTCCTAACAGCGTTCTTTTCTTCCCTCAGCCTCATGCAGTTATTTGTCTACTTATTTATCTCTCTCCCTAGCCCCTAATGGTTCCAACATATGCATCTTAATGTCTTTAGCACCTACTCCAGTGCCTGGCACATTGTGGTGGCATCTTGGCCTAACAGACAAGACTTTTGTCAGGCGTTGGATTCTCTGTGAATGAACCGTGCTCTGATACCCTCTAATTGCATAACTTTGAGCAAGCTACTAAACAATTCACTCATATTTAAAAAGGGAATAACAGCAATACACACTTCAAAGTGTTGTTAGGAGGCTTGAATGAAAACATCTATGTAAGGGGATTAAGCACAGCGCCTGGCTCAGATTAAGGGCTCTATAAACATTAGCTGATCTAAACTCCTATTACTGGGTGCTCAGCAAATATTTCTTAAATACATGGATGGTTATTGTGAGGATAGAGTTTAACAAGTCGAGCGAAAATTCTGCCTGGAGTGGGTCAGTCAAAGTAGCCACGGGTTACGAGGCTAAGAGAAAGGACGTTTGTGACCTGCCCAAGTTAATCTAGTGCTTAAGCATACCCTGCTAAGCCCTGTGACAGATACAGAAGTGGGAAATGTGCTTGCCCCCTTCAGCATGCTTTCGGCACAGAGGGGGAGAACTGACAAACACCCAGGAGATGTAGCAAACAGTGTTAGGTAAGAGTAACGAGCTAAGTGCTAAGCTATTTGGCTGAAGCATGAATACTGCAAAATTTCAGAAGACGGGCCGTGTGGTGCTCATAGCCACCTGTGTTTCTAGGAATGATCGATCGTATATCATAAAGACTGTTCATCCACATTATCGCGTTTGATTCCCCTAACTCAGAAGTGAGCCAAGCAGGAGTTCCTGTTCTGGCTCAGTGGGTTAAGAACTTGACATAGTATCTGTGAGAAAGTGGGTTCAGTCCCCGGCCTTGCTCAGTGAGTTAAGGATCCGGTATTGCTGAAAGCTGCGGCATAGGTTGCAGATGTGGCTCGGATCCTGTGTTGCTTTGGCTATGGTACAGGCCAGCAGCTGAATCGACCCCTTAATTTGGAAACTTCCATGTGCCGAAAGGGCAGCTGTAAAAAAAAAAAAAGAGCAAAACACCCTTCACTACCTCCCTTTTATGGACCAGCAAGCTGAGGCTCAGAGAAATAAGCACTCTCCCCAAAGTTGGGAAGAGAACCCAGGTGACCCCTACTTTCCTGCTCAGTCACTGAGGATAGGAGGGAGTCACGAAGAACAGACAAGTCACGAGAGGAAGAGCAGACAAGTTGAGAAAAGCAGTTACACTGCACAGCAGATGATCTACTATAACCTCTGTGTTTAAGAAGGCTGCTTATAGGGGCCTAGGAGAAATAAAAGATCAAACCAGATGTCAGACAATAAAGAGTGTAAATATGCTGGAAGGCCAAAAATTAACCAAAAGCATATATGATAAAGAGCATCGTGAAAATCAGGGCTCTCTGCATAAAAGAGAAGCTTGCATGGCTCAGGAAACAGGAGATAGAACTGTGCTTCTCCTGGAAGTTGGCCTGCTTTGCATGAATTTTTGGCTCCATAAAAATAATTACAATCAAGATCACCAAACACCTGAGTTGGCAAAGCACTTATTTTCATGGAGAACAGTGTGGTCGAATGACTACTTTAGCCATGGCAGCTTGCCTCACCTTCTAAAAGATTTCTTTAAAAAGAAAAATCAAGGCTACCAACATTGAAAATGCCTTTTTTTTTTTTTTTTGCCTCACCCACGGCATGCAGAAATTCCTGGGCCAGGAATCAAACCCTCGCCACAGAAGTGACCTGAGCCACAGCAGTGACAATGCTGGATCCTTAACTGCAAGGCCGCCAGGGAACTCCACAAATGACTTTTTGTTTTGTTTTTTTTTGCTATTTTTTAAAAAGATTAATGAGTAGCTCTTGAAAAAAAAATGGCATTTGCAGCAAGATAATTTACTCTCTCTTTACTAGTATGCCATTTGCTTTAGACCTGCTTCTTTGACAGAGCAAGTCAGTCTGCAGAAGGGCCCTGAAACTAAGCCCAGTTGTACGGAGTATCTCCAGCCTCAACCTCCCCAACCTGAAACACTTATCCCTAAGGCATCCCACTGTCTAAGAAACATACACATGATGATTTACCTACAGGTGGCTTGATTCAATGAAAACTTCCAGGCTCTGCTTCTCATTTTCTGATCACCCTGTTTTCTGGGTACTAGTACATGAAAATGAGATAAAATTTCTGCTGGCTGTTACGATTCAGATAGGATTCCTGAGAAACAGGTTAGTAGGGTAGTTGACCTGCCAAATTACCTTAGAGGTGTGAGATTTCAGTTGGCTTGCTTAGAATTCCAGGTAGAAATTTACTTCTAAAAATTGTTGCAATATATATGTATGATTGGGTCACTTTTCTGTACTGTAGAAACTGGCACAACACTGTAAACCAACTACATTTTAATTAAAAAAAAAAATGGGAGTTCCTGTCTTGGCTCAGTGGAAATGAATCTGACTAGTATCCGTGAGAATGCAGGTTCGATCCCTGGCCTCGCTCAGTGGGTTAAGGATCTGGCATTGTCATGAGCTGTGGTGTAAATTGCAGACACATCTCAGATCTGGCATTGCTGTGGCTGTGGAGTAGGCCAATGGCTATAGCTCTGATTTGACCCCTAGCCTGGGAACCTCCATATGCCACAGGTGCGGCCCTAAAAAGACCAAAAAAAAAAAAGGTAAAAAAAAATTTTGCAGGGCTGTCTTCCTTGTGTTCAAGATCACAGAAGAAATTACTATGATCACAAATACAGGTGTCATCCAGTATTTTTTTTTTTTCTTCCCCAACACCCTCTTGTGGTTTTTATGACAGTTTTCCCTATTTGATCATAACTGATTAGCATCCTCACACTTAAGGTCTTCCATTAGATGAATTCCCTCCCTTTTCCAGAAATAAGCTCTCTCAAAAGAATGAGCTCCTGCCAGGCTTGACCACTTACAGGCTTCTCAATGCACCATTTTTCTCTTTCACAGCTACCAGTTTGCTTCCAAATTTTCCTTCTGGGAATGCTCTCCATGTTCCCAGCTCTAGGTTTGAGTCACACTCTCTTTGAGGAGGGCTTATCTCACCATCCCAGCCCATATCAACTGCACCCTCTTTGCAATCCTCTTGGATTCACTGTCATTTGGTTCCTGTTTATGTATTCTACCACACTGACCACGTAGCTGTGCTAAGCCAAGAGTATCTTATTTGACAGAATTCTACTTGCTTACACGTTTTTTCCTCTAGTTATCATCCCAAATAGGATATAAGGCTTTTAAGACGTGGAACCAAGTGATTTGGAGTTAAGAGCATGGTTTCGCATCTGTCAAATCAGGCCATAAAGATGGCCATCTCTTTATTGATTTACGGATGGCATTCTCCACTAAAACCCTACAAGCCTGAGACTGTCTCCCTATTATGGGTGAATAATATCCTCTCCAAAAGAGATGTTGAAATTCTAAATCCCAGTACCTCAGAATGTGACCTTATTTGGAAATAGGGTCTTTATAGAGATAATCAATTTAAAATGATGTCATAAGGGTGGGTCCTAATCCATTGTCTGGGGACTAGTCAGCCAGTAGGATGCTGAGGCTGTCTTGAAGGGTAAGTAAGAGGAGCCCAAGCAAAGACAGATGTAATTAGAAAGTGTTCTGGGAGGAATGAGCTGTAAGAAACCATGATGCATTTGCAGAATTCCAATTTATCTATGTCCATGCTCCAAGCTGGAAAGTATATTGAGTAGAAAGCCTAGGAAACTCTTGGAAAATTCTGGTTCTCACTCTTCTATTTTCCTTGACGTGATTATGGTGGGCAAGGGAGCCTGGGAAGCCCTGTCATCGTGGCAGATGAAATTCCAATGATAAAACTGACTTAAGTCACTGCAGTTCAAACTCACAGCCCTCAGGACATTGCTGAGCAGCACACACCTCACTGGCTGAGGGCTGAATGCCCAGATTATACCCTTTCAGTCCATCCCAAGGGGTGCCAGGCTTTGGTGAGAATCTTAGCAGGCCCACGGCACATGGTGACAAGGTGCTTCAAGCCGGCTCTCTGCCATGTTGAATCAGACCATAAATTCATTTCAAACATGCTTTGGCAGAGGAAAACAAAAGATGGGGCCATTCCTCCTGGAGAAGTCTCTATTTCTCAGACTCCAGAGTTTGATAGGTTGAGGAGTCAGGAGAGCAAGCAGCTAGCTAATGATGCAGGGCGTGATGAATTCCATCAGTGCTGGGACACACACACACACGCACACACACACATGCACGCGCACCATGCACATGTGCACACATACCATTCACACTACTACAGGCAGCACCTGCTCTTTGCAGTCCAAGAGTGTTCCTATTCACGCAGATGTTCTACCACAGGACAGCAGGCTACCATGCACTCCTAGGCCTCAAGGGTGTTTACTTGAGGAGAAAGCATGAGGCCATTCACAAATGTTTTCACATTTGACCACACAAAAATGACCTCAAATTATCTTTCAAGTTAGGTTCAAAGAGCTCTTCAAGTAGAATGTATGTTTTACTCTTTGATGTTTTGTTATCTCAGGGTGAGTTAAGGGATTATTATCAGGCTAAAGTCTGAATAAATTTAAACCCTCATATTAGGATTTATCCTGGCTTATTAAATCCCTCGTTTGTTTTTAATTATCCGTGATGTTCATTTATGGCTATCCCTGGAACACTGTTTTTAAACATGCTTGGATCTGAATAGTGCAGATGAATGGCCCTAAAGCCCTGAGGGATGCTCATCAAGCAGGAGACATAGGCACATGATGTCAGAGAATCAGACTGACCCAGAACTTCAGATTCCAACAAACCAGGGGCAGGATCTATTCCCACTTGGCTTTATAATTTTGGGCCAATTATCCACTTTACATGTCAACTTCTTTATCTGTAAAATGGGACGGCAACTGCAATACTAACTTCCAATAGTTACTGGATGGTTGTTATGTACTAGGCACTGTTGTAAGAACTTTACAAGCACTAACTCATTTATCATCATGGCAACCTAAGATAGAGGTATCTTGATCATGCCCTTCTATGTATGGATTAACTGAAGTAACATGACAAGGTCACATAGCTAGTTAGAAGAGATCCCAGATTCAATTCTAAGTGGTCTGTCTCCAGAGTTTCAACTGTGTTCTTACCTGAGAGCCTCTAGCTTGCACAGATGCTGGAGCAAAATGCCACATGGTAGCTGCCATCATTATCATTGTTGTTATAATAATTATTTCTCATACAAGAGAGGTCAATAGGAAGAATGGTCTTTGGGGTTCTCTTTTTGCCTATTTGTGGTTCCTTGGAATGCCTGCTACTATATACCCAATCAGAGGAACTATTTTGCTATTCAATTCTGCTTACTTTATCCCGCACTTAACAATAAGTGACAGTTTGGGTTCATGCTGCTCAGTATTCTCCAGGCCACAGAGAACTTTCTAGCTGCCCTCTGATCCTCAGAGCACCTTACCTATTTTTCCAGTTAAAAAAAAAAAGAGAAGCAGTACAACAACCTGGTCACTAAATTCTGAGAAAGAACAGTTGAACCCATATGACTTCCCAAAAACCATGGAGAGGATTTCTATCCCATGACACATGGAAGTCAACTGAATTTCTAATTCTGGACTACCATTCATTCATACCAGGTTACCAGAAAAACCCTCATGCTCTATGAATGCATCTACTTTATTTTTTCCACTTGACTATTTACCCTCTACTGTCTACTCTCAAAGAGTAAGAAATGCTTTTCTTATGGATCAGTATGCTGTCTTTGAAAAGGATAAAAGATTTCTACGTGAGGTAACTGGTACCTTCTTAGCTGTCCATAAAATACTTAATTCAATTTTATAGCGTTCATGAGGTACAGAGAAAGAATAAAAATTTCAACAGTTTGGAAAGAAAATCCTTTCTTATCCTAGTGAAGAGTACATTATGTCTACCTTTAACCATCTGAGTCCCCTCCTCTGCCACCTGATTCCAGTTCTTCATGCACCTTCAGCACCAGGAAACTCTTACGCAGGGCTAACTTTTCAGTAACCAGGTCCTCTTTAAGTGCCTTACATATATTAACTCATTAATCTGCACAGAATCCCTGTAGGTATTATTTCATCCTTATCCTACAGACAAGGAACCAAAGACAGAAAGGGGTTAAGTGACTCACCCAGGGACACACAGCTAATAAGTGACAGAAACAGGATTTGAACTTAGGAGTCTAAGATCCTACATTTGGACTTGCTATTTGAGTTTTTGGAGTCCATTTTTTTTGTTTTTTAATGGGAGTTGCAATGTTTATTTCAGGTTCTCTCTCTCTTTTTTGTATTTTTTTTTTCTTTTTTGCCACACAGGCAGTATGTGGGAATTCCTGGGTCAGAGATTGAACCTACACCGCACAGCAGCAACCAGAGCCACAGCAGTGAGAACACAGGAGCCTCAACCTGTTAGGCCATCAGAGAACTCTGTTTATGATAAACATTGAGCTTGAAGTTGAGAAGCTTCGTACTTTTCAGGCTTCTAGCTTGAGCTCTGCTAGCCATGGCTACTTGGGCAAATCACTTAACACCTGTGACCTGTCTTCCTTCACAGATAAGCTGAGGGAAAATTTACATTCTGGGATTCTACAACCCCAGTCCCTGAGAAAGACTCATTTGTAAAATATTCAGGTTCTAGACAAGTCTGTGAGCTAAACTTTTTACCGCTCTGGCTTTTGAGAGTGTAAAGAACGAAGCCCTGCTGCCATCTTTTGACACTGGTAGTACTAATAGTACTGACCGAGCCCACCAGACAGTGATGACAATTCGATGTCCACCAAGGACTTCATGTGACCATGATGCCTCAGTCACCAGAAGTGAAAGACTCCAGCTGCTGGTAACTGGTTGGCAAAATTGGGAAAAATGAATCCCAATACTTGAGGACTGTGGGCTCAGAGTGAAGTCACTAAATTTACCAGCATTACCTGCTGTGGGGCCCAGCCATGGGAATTTGGAGTGAAAACCTACCCCATGCTGCACCTTCTGAATCATCTTTTCAGGTACAGAGTTCTTTGCATACAAATAGGTGCATTTGATGTTCAGAAAGCCCATGCATTTCAGATACAAGTCTGTCCATAAAGGAGGGTTTGGGGTCCCTAAATGCAATAAAATAGCAAACAAACGATTACGGATAGACTTAAAACGTTGGGATAGGCTTACATTTAGACTTTACCTATGCTCAGAGAGAAAACAGGATGGGAATTTTACAGATTTGCGGATGAAAAGATGCAGCAAGATGTCATAACCCAGTACCTAAGATTTCAACACACTCCCTTCCTGTGTGTCAAGAGAAAGGAGTACAGTCCACGGGCCCACTTTCTAGACCTAACTATGCTGCTGCAGCAAGACCGTGTGTGGTGAAAAATCAGCCTACCTCTTGCCAACCTTGTTCTGCACAACAACCCTCCTGGAGAAGTTAAGTATGCAGGGGTGAGCTGGCAAACAGCACTTTTCTTTTCTAGATCAAGGGAGGGTCAATCCAGCCCACATGTGGTTCCACTTCACTCCACCATGGGTCAGTTATATCATCAACCTCCATTAAATGAAAGAAGAAGTGCGTGACATGCCCACTTTCACAGAAGGTCTTTCTAGGTGTGCCTGGGATGGGCCTTCAGAAGGCTTGTGGAAGCACAAGCAACATAGGATAAAGAGGAGAAAAATGAAAGCTTTCCTGGCCCCCAAACTGTCATCTTACTTTCTCTCTGCAGTTGCAAACAAACAGCTTACCATCAGCGCCAAAGAAAAGAAAAGGGCCACCAAGTCAAGTTTGACAGCGGGGTGCATCTTGTGATCCACTATCAGCCTCTCCCCCACATCATAATTTTGGCATCAGTTTCCTCACAAAAAGAGCATTGATAAATCGTATCTGTCTAGTTGTGGTGAGGTTTACATCAATAAATATCTGGCTGATAACAGTTTCCTTCTGTGATTTTCCAGAGCTTGATGAAGCTTAAAACTGTACAAGCTCTGGGCACCACAATCTTTGATTTTGCTGGCTGGCTAGTCTGTAGGAGTTGTGGCAGGAACAGTGTGGCAGATGAGGGTGGGGTGAGCAATAGACCATCCACAGAGATCTTCTGTAATTTCAGGGAAACACCCCAGTAAACACATCAGTGATGCATAAGCTTCATTTAATTCAGTTTTTCAAAGAGCATCCTGGACATACTCAACAACGATCTACAGAATCCTCCCACATACGCTTTTTTTTTCAGATGTTATTAATTTTATTATTATTTTTAAAATTGAAGTATAGTTGATTTATAATGTCACGTTAGGGTCCAGTGTATGGCATAGTGATTAAGTTACACACATATATGTGTGTATGTATATAAATATATATTCTTTTTCAGATTATTTTTTAAAATATTTCAATTTTTTAAAAATTTTTAGGTAATTCTTATATTGTACTCAATTCTTTTTTTTTTTTTTTTTTGCCTTTTTTGTCATTTTATGTCCGCGGGTTTATGGCTGCACCCGCGGCATGTGGAGGTTCCCAGGCTAGGGGTCTAATCGGAGCTGTGGCCACTGGCCTGCGCCACAGCCACAGCAACGCAGGATCCGAGCCGCGTCTGCAACCTACACCACAGCTCGCGGCAACGCCGGATCGTTAACCCACTGAGCAAGGGCAGGGATCGAACCTGCAACCTCATGGTTCCTAGTCGGATTCGTTAACCACTGCACCACGACGGGAACTCCTATATTGTACTCAATTCTTATATCAAAGTACTTGACACTTTTAGATCTCTGCCAATCATTATATTCACAGCATGTTAGTAATTTGACTAAAAAAAGGTGGAATGGTTTTTATCCATTCTGCCTCTGAGAAGAGAAAAACAAAGGATTAGGTTCTAATTATTTTGCTCAGACACCCTGACCCACAGAACAAATGACGAACCCATCATCTCAGTAGGCTTGCCAATCTTTGAGTTGAACACAAACCTTTTTTAGAACATTTAAATTTTATTTATTTTTATTTTTTTTTTTTTTATGGTCACACCTGCAGCATATGGAAGTCCTGGGCTAGGGGCTGAATCAGAGCTGTAGCTGCAGCTGCAGCTGCAGCCTACACCACAGCCACAGCAACACCAGATCCAACATGTGTCTGCAACCTACACTGCAGCTCACAGCAACGCAGATCTTTTAACCCACTGAGCAAGGCCAGGGATCAAACCCACATTCTCATGGATACTACTTGGGTTCTTATCCCCTTGAGCTACAATGGGAACTCCCAAGAACACCTAAATTTCAAGCACAAGGAAAGTATTAAATAAGTTTTTTTTTCACAAAGCAGGATTTAAATACAGTATTTGAAAAGATGCTTCCCTCACCAAAAAAAAAAAAAAAAAAGGTCGTTCAATCTGAACTATTATTTTTCTTTTGAAGAATCAGGCTTCTCCATCTCTTCCTTCATAGGTTATTACAAAATAATGAACATATTTCCCTGTTCTATACAGTTCTGTACAGTATGTGCTATACAGTATGTCCTTGTGGGTTATCTATTTTATATACAGTAGTATGTATATGTTAATCCCAACCTCTAATTTATCCCTCCCTCCTTTCCCCTTTGATACCTATAAGTTTGTTTTCTATGTCTGTGGATCTGTTTCTGTTTAGTAAATAAGTTATATATTCCACACGTTAGCGATATCATATAATATTTGTCTTTGTCTGGTTTACTTCACTTAATATGATAATCTCTAGGTCCATCCATATTGCTCTAGGGTGCATTATTTCATTTTTTATGGCCGACTAATATTGCATTGCTTTTTTTGTGTGTGTATACATATGCCACACCTTCTTTATCCATTCATATGTTGATGGACATTTAGATTGTTTCCATGTTTTGGATGTTGTGAATAGTGCTGCAGTGAACACTGGGGTGCATGTATCTTTTCAAGTTAAGGGTTTTCATCTTTTCTGGATATATGCCTGGGAATGGGACTGCAGTTATTATATGGTAATTCTGCTTTTAGTTTAAGGAATCTCTATACTGTTTTCAATAGTGGTTACGGTAAATTACATCCTCACCAACAGTGTTGGAGGGTTCCCTTTTCTCCACACTCTCCCTAGCATTTGTTATTTGTGGACTTTTTAATGATGACCATTCTGACAGGTATGAAGTGATACCTCATTGTAGTTTTGATTTGCGTTTTTCCAATAATTAGCGATGTTGAACATTTTTTTTCATGTGTCTATTGGCCATCTGTATGTCTTTGGAGAAATGTCTATTTAGATCTTCTGCCCACTTTTTGATTGGGTTGTTTGTGGGGTTTTTTTTGTTTTGTTTTGTTTTGTTTTTGGTATTGAGCTGCATGAGCTGTTTGTATATTTTGGAAATTAATCCCTGGTTGGTCATATCATTTGTAAATACTTTCTCCCACTTTGTAGGTTGTCTTTTCATTTTGTTTATGGTTTCCTTCACTGTGCAAAAGCTTTTAAGTTTAATTAGATCCCATTTGTTTATTTTTGTTTTTCTTCTCATTACTCTAGGAGGTGGAACCAAAAAGATATTGCTGTAATTTATGGCAAAGAGTGTTGTGCCTATGTTTCCCTCTAAAAGTTTTATAGTATCTAACATTACATTTAGGTCTTTAATCACTTTTGAGGATTTTCTTTTTTTATGTGTGTACAGTGTTAGAGAGCATTCTAATTTCATTCTTTTACATGTAGCTGTCCAGTTTTTCAAGCACCACCTATTGAAGAGATTGTTTTTTCTCAATTGCGTATTCCTGCCTCCTTTGTCATAGATTAATTGAACATAGGTGTGTGGGTTTATTTCTAGGCTTTCTATCCTGTTCTGTTGATCTACGTGTCTGTTTTTGTATCAGTTACCATACTGTTTTGATGACTGTTGCTGAAGTACAGTCTGAAGTAGGGAGCCTGATTCCTCTAGCTTTATTTTTCTTTTTCAATATTGTTTTGGCTATTTGGGGTCTTTTGTGTTTCCAAACAAATTTAAAAACTTTTTTTTTCTAATTCTGTGAAAAATGCCATTGGTAATTTGATAAGGATTGCATTGAATCTGTAGATTGCCTTGACTAGTACAATCATTTTAACAATATCGATTCTTTCAATCCAAGAACATGGTATATCTTTCAATCTATTTGTATTATCTTTAATTTCTCTCATCAACATCTTATAGTTTTCAGAGTAAAGGTCTTTTGCTTCCTTGATAAAATTCAACAGCCATTTATGATTAAAAACTGTTCAGAAAGGAGTTCCCTTCGTGGCTCAGTGGTTAACGAATCCAACTAAGAACCGTGAGGTTGCGGGTTCGATCCCTGGCCTTGCTCAGTGGGTTAAGGATCCAGTGTTTCCATGAGCTGTGGTGAAGGCTGTAGACACGGCTCGGATCCCGTGTTGCTGTGGCTGTGGCGAAGGCCGGCAGCTACAGCTCCTGTTAGACCCCTAGCCTGGGAACCTCCATATGCTGCAGGTGCGGCTCTACATGAAAAAGGCAAAACAACAACAACAAAAAAAACTGTTCAGAAAGTGGACATAGTGGGAACATACCTCAGTATAATAAAGACCATATATGACAAGCCCACAGCGAACATCATACTTAATGGTGAAAAGCTGAAAACTGTCCCTCTAAGATCAAGGGCAAGACAAGGATGTCCCCTACTCTCACCATTTTTATTGAACATAGTTTTGGAAATCCCAGCCACAGCAATCGGAGAAGAAAAAGAAATAAAAATAATTCAAATTTATAAAATAAAAAAAAAAATCCAAACTGGAAAAGAAAAACTGTCACTGTTTGCAGATGATATGATACTATACATATAAAATGCTAAAAATGTTACCAGAAAACTATGAGAACACACCAATGAATTCAGTGAAGTTGTATGGTAAAGGATACAAAATTAATATATAGAAATCTGATGATTTTTATACACTAACAATGAAAGATCAGCCAGAGAAATTAAGGAAACAATCTCATTTACCATTGCATCAAAAGGAATAAAATACCTAGGAATGAACCACATATACTTTTGACTCAAAGGAGAAACCCATGTCTGGCAGGTGGGGTTTTATTATTTCCTTTTAGTTTACTCCTTAAACCTCAAAACAGCTTGAGTGTTAGTTTCCAAACTGAGATTTCTCCATAATGTTACTGTTTCTGTGTGCTAAGCCAATCTTCCAATGACATCTGCACGGTAAATAAGTATTTGCAGGACTGATTACATAGCGGTGCCCTGAAAACCAACCCTTTGGGATATTTCACAGGACAAGAGATGAAGAGGTGGCTTAGAAGATAAAAGGAAATTAATAAGTTGTTGCCTGGTATTTATATAACACCAAGTTTCACAGATCTCAGAGAACTTTGCAAACCTATAGAAACCAAGACCTCTTGACCCTTAGTTTACAGCTAAAGGAAATGGCAGGATATAAGCGGTCCTTTGGTTTTTCAGAGTTTTCTATTGTTACCTGAAGATGCAACACCAGCACACTGCCCTGTGTTCTAGGTCCCTCTCTTGAATCTCCTGAGCCATCAGAACTTTCTGAGGGCAGCATGGTACCTCAGAGAGGACATGGACGTTACAGATTTATGATCAAGCTTTAAGTTCCTGTCTCTCCCATAGGGACAAAGATCCAACAAAGCTAGCAGCAAATAATCTGATCTGTTTTAAACAGCTGGCATAATTGCTATTGAATCACATGTTGCTGGGACATGAATACATCAGCTCCCTGGTAATTAATTGAGAGCAACCAGAGATACTCCTATAATACAGGAAAATCAAGCACTTCTAGGCTCATCCTGAAGATGGAAGCGGGACGAAAAGTAGGACATAAAGCTGTTCCAAGGGCTTTTGCAACATCTGGATGGGGACTTTATGGGGGAACATCCAAGTAATACACCAATAACATGTTTGATTAGAATTCTAGGAAAAAATACTTGGACATCCATAAGAACAAGAGACTCAGCTCGGTGGTCACCTTCTCTGGGCCACTTTCCCTGATCAAGATTAGGTGAGTCACCTCAGTGTTTCCAGAAGACAGTCATTGATATTTCTGCCATGGCCATTGTGACTATGCATTGTCAGGATCTGTTTGTGTACTGGCACCTTACCTAGCTGTTAGTGCCTGGCCCCAGGGTCTATGTCCTAGACTTGCTTTTTTTCAGATCCTACAGGAATTTAATAAACGTTTTCTGACTTGAGCTGGATTTTCCTTAATTATCAGAAGATGCCCCTTTCCTTGGGGGCTAGAGCTAACAGAAAGAGATTATCAGGGACCACGTATTCTTGGTTCAGACTAGACAGCCCCTTCCCTTTGTAAGAGAGCTTCTCTCTCCTTCCTTAAGGAAGAAAGATGAGAGCCCCAGCTCCTTTAAAGGCATATAAAGCCACCTACACCCTCCAAATCACAAGTCCTTACAGAGATATATATTTTTAAAAAGCACACACAACCCCCCCCCCACAGCTAATATCTGTTATTATTCACTGAGTACTTAATCTGTGCTAGGTGCTACACTAAGCCCTTAACATATATACTCTTACAACAATTATCTAAGAGTTAAAGATGAAGAATCTGAGGCTCTTAAAAGTTAAACCATTTGCATAAGGTCAACAAGCAAGTAAGTTGTATGAACTGGATTTTATCCCAGATTTGTTTGACTCCCTAGCTCACACTCTTGCTGGAATGAAGGACTGAAGATCAGTCACTCACCACTTGGTATGAATAGCTTAGGTAGTTTTGCTTTCCTAATTGTTAAGTGGGTTGAACTGAATGAATTGGTCGAGGGGAGAAAGAGAGTTGAATGAACTGAGGTCTTGGCACAAGTGGTAGAGAAAAGTCATCTGGGAATTTGAGTAGTAAGAAGTCAAGGTCATTAGGATGATGTCTCTAGGGGAGAGAAGAAGGAGGTTGTAGGAAAGAATAGAGAAGAGAATAGCACAGAAAAGGAGGCAGGAATCCAGGGTCACATGGGGGACACTGGAGAAAGAGAAGTATGTGTGTGTGTGTGTGCGTGTGTGTGTATGATAGTAACCGTGTTTGTAATTTACAACATGAATAGGCTATCAGCTCAGTATAAACCAAGCCCATGGTTGTTAATAGCGGCAGAGCAAAGACGCAAAGCTCAAAGGCAGCCACGGATGTCTTCCAGATTCATAAGCCCAGGCTGTATCCCTCTGGATGACTTAGTATTTCTCTATAAAACTTTCTTAGAAACTGAGTGCTTTGTCTAGTGACTCAGTGTTGGATTTTAAAGACATTCCCTTTACGTCTATTTGATTTCTCTTGAGCATGGTTCATTTCCTACATATTTGGCTTTGCCCTGAGAAGTGTGTGCTCTAATAAATTTTTCACTATCCCTTAAGCGCTAGATTTAACCAAGAGTCTAGTTCTATCCTTAGCAACTGAAAGTATGAGATGAGAGTTATCTGCTGGAGATCAAGAAAGAAGAGCCTTTTAACTTATCTGTGATCTTCACTAGGTCATAAGCTACTAGGAGGCTGGGAGGACTGGGTCTTGTCATTTCGGAAATTCCCAGGCCTAGAGCTTAGGGCCTAGAATAGGATAGGGGATGGATGGATAAAGGGATGGAGGGAGAGAAAGAGGGAGGGAGAGAGAGTGGGATGCAGGGAGGAATGGAGAGTGTATAAACGTCACTAATAGAGGTAAAGGCTGAACCACAAGCTCTTTACTAATGACTTTGGAATTAAATATATGTTGTTCCAAATCTGAACCTGTCACCAGTTAGTTACATGATCCTTCTAAAGACTCAGTTTCCTCAGCTATAAAGTTAGGACAGGAATAGTAAATCCTCATAAAACTGTGGGAAAAATTAAACAAAATAATGTATATAAAATGAAGAGCAGAGTGCCTGGCATACTGTAAGCTCCCAATAGGTGGAAGCTGGTAGGGAAACCCTGTCTTGCTCAAAGATGGCCTGTGAAGATTAGCAAGGACACAGGGGCAAGATGCCTTTAACTTATCTGAGCCCTGGGTTGGATTTTCCTTCTTTCCTTCTTTCCTTTACTCTCTTTTCTATTTCCTTACTTCCTCTCTTTCCTTCTCCCTCACACACATTTGCAGAGACAACTGGTGAGGAATAAAATTATTTATATAAGCTTTCTGATTTCTTTGTGAATTTTCACAGGCTACTCTGACCGTCAGGACACAGCTGCTCATTTCCAGGATTCACACCTCACCTGCCCACGGGCCTTACTTCCTTCAATCAAGTCACACAGGATATTAACTTTTTAGGAATATCTGGCCTCTGTCTCCCCTGCTCCCACTTCATCATCTCATTGCCGTTCTTAAAAAAAACACTCCTTATTGGATTAGGTGTTAAAATAAAATGGAATATCCCAACAACTGCTACCCTTGGCAGGCGGATAGAATCCAGGTGAACCAGCTGCTCTGCTTCTAGTTCTGGAACTGCCCAAGAGATCAGGCAAGGCTGTACAAAAAGCTGCCTTGAAGCTAGGTTCCATTCACACCCTCCCTGTTACTTTGCTCACATGCTAGCTGGTTAAGAAAATTTAGGAGTAAACTGCAATGATGGGCTCAGAGGGTTAAGAACCCGGCTAGTATTCATGAGGATGTAGGTTCGATCCCTGGCCTTGCTCAGTGGGTTAAGGATCCGGCATTGCCGTGAGCTGTGGTGTAGGCCAGAAGCTATGCTCTGATTTAACCCCTGGCCCGGGAACTTCCATGTGATGCACTTGTGGCCCTTAAAAAAAACAGACACACATACAAAATAAAAGACTGCAATGACTATGCGATAAATATGAAGGTCTTTTTGTATCACGGTTTTTCTGAACTGGGAGCTAAGGGTGACAGACCCTTATTTTTTGGAGGAGTTACTCTATAAAGTAGGATCTGGCTGAGTGTTTTATGAATGTGACCATACTTACAGCCCCTGCCCTCTCTGGTTCAGACAATTATGTTTGTTTTACAATTAAGAACAACTGAGTCTCAGAGAGGTTAAAGTAGCCAACCTAAGGCCACAAAGTAAATAAGGGAGCCAACATCTCTCTGACCTCAAAACCCATAATTTCTCCCCAATTCTAGTCTCTCTATTTCCGGTACAGAATATTTAGCATTAGCATTTCCAAGTCTCCTATGTTTCTTGTCCTGAAGTCATCCCATCCCCAAGAGTTGGAGATTCTTATTAGGAAAAATAGGATATCTGATGAAAAAAAGTCATGCTAAGACGACAATGAGCTACCTCTCCCAGAGTCATGCCCACCATCAAAGTAAACTATGGCTTCAGTATTTAACTATTTAATTAACTATTTGCTAACAGTGGAGTAAGTGTCAAGTTCTAGGCAACCTGTGTAGAGGGTCCTTTTTGGCTCTTTGAATGCCATGATGCCTCCAGCCATCCAGAAAGGCAGTTGTGTCTATCCACACAGACAGAGTCAGCAGCGGTGAGTGACAGAGAATGCACCACCGTCAGTGGTTCTAGCATAGAGCCAGTTGCTTGTGTTTGTGTCCCTCTAGGCCCCTGGGAAAGTTACTCCGCAAGTAAAACTAGAAGCCGCATGAAAAAGCAGTGAGAAGCTGGAGGGTCTGGGAGCTGTTGGTAACCCAATGACAATCATTCTAGGCTTTGTGTCATTAACACAAATACCAAAGAAAATTCCTTGTGGTCCTGGTAGATAATTAGGCAAATGATGAAGCAAAGAAGAAATGGTGAAGGTAAGAATAAAGGAAGAATACTGTTTCACCACAGGAAAGGGAGTAGCTGGCTGGACTCTGCTTTATGACAGATCTTTCCGTAACTGTGGCACGTAACCTAAGAGCTTTCTGACCTTGGGCAGGTGCTGTGACTTTGGGCAGGAACCATATTTTCAGAATGATGAACTTTCTGAGTGGTATCTGCCAGGTTCCTGGGCACAAATCAGAGCATTCTCATTTCACTCCTTCATTTTTCACTCCCTCATCTCTTTTTCTCTCCTCCTCCAGTCTTTTTCCTCCTTTTTATTTTCCAAGTTTAAGAAACATAGTAACAGAGCAGGTTTCTAACACTAAGATTACAGAAAAGCTCTTCATTTTAAATTGCAAGAGGACTTCTCTCAAAATTTCCAAAGAAGGACTCGGGTACACTTAGGCAGCGATAATTCTCATTTCAAGGCTTTGGCTCAATCATTGCTTGCCTTTAAACTGTTACTTCAGGACTGTAGAACTACTGGGTTATAAGGAAAGGCACAAAATGAAAGTAGAAAGGATTTACTTTAGGAATCTCCACTCCTGCTGATTGATTTGTAAGCTGGAAGGTTTCTGAACTCTAAAACTCCCAGGTTTCATCACCATATCTGCTGCAGAGAGCTATCTAGTGGTAGTATTTCCATCCCCGTGGTGCTTACGAGCAATGGGATTGATGACTGGTACAGACAGGTCAGCTTTTGGAACAGGGAAGAACAGGAGAGTGTTTAGTTTCATAACCATCTTTCAGAACGGTAGTACTCAAAGTACCTAAGATTAAAAAAAAAAAAATGTAACAGCTTCTCCAAGACCATTCTCTCATCTCTGGCTTTACCTGCTTCAGGCAATAGAGGGGGTTGTTCATCCCTATATCTCCAGCATGATGCCTGGCACAAAGTAGGCACTCAATAATCACTTGTTCAATGGAGGATGAACGAAGAGAAAATTCCTGTTATCTTAAAGGGCACTATAAAATTCTAAATTGAGGGATGAAGAGGCATTTTGTAGCCTTTTAACATGGACAGATACCATTAAGGTATTCTAGAAACATTCATCATTTCTGTGTTTGACCATCCTTGCTGCCTGAACGCTCTCACCTACATTTTTCTTATGGAAATGTTAAGTCTTGTTATCCCCTGTAGACTTTTCAGGTCTTCTTCACTTATAGTTAAAGCCAGTTCCTGTTTTGTGACTAACAGAGGTGCTTTGTCTCTGGGAATTAAATTTGACTCAAGATATTTTCCTAATAGAATGCACTTTTCCTTTCATTGCCTTCAAGGAATCATCGACTGTCAGAACTGGAAGGCTTCAGGGATCAACCAGCAGCCCCTCTCATTCCTTCCTTTGTGATCCCCTTGCCTGGGGCTCTAGCCTCCTGCCAGGTGGACAGGCTGAGTCTAATCCTACTGGGTTGGATGTGGAAGCAAACAAAATGCTAACACACCTAAGACAAGAGGTCTTTATTACTTTCAATGAAAATACAATGGTGTAGATTACACAGAACACACTATTTATTTATGACACTATAAGAGAAAAAGTGCAGATGCCTCTAAGATCATAAAAGCTAGCCACTGCTACTACTCTAGTTCTGTTGGATGAGCAGCCAGGGTCATCTTTCTCCAGCCAATCTGTCTGCTCCACTCCCCTGTTTCACTCCTTTTTTTTTTTTTTTTGGTCTTTTTAGGGCCACACCCACAGCATATGGAAGTTCCCAGGCTAGGGCTCGAATTGGAGTTGTAGCCACTGGCCTACACCACAGCCACAACAATGCCAGATCCAAGCCATATCTCTGACCTACACCACAGCCAATGGCATGCCGGATCCTTAATCCACTGAGAGAGGCCAGGGATTGAACCTGTGTCCTCATGGATACTAGTCAGATTAGTTTCCACTGAGCCATGAAGGGAGCTCTTCCTACTTAACTCTTCTTAATGGCTCTCTATTGCCTACAGGACATAAAGTCCAACCACTTAAGCAGACTGGGCTGTCCCGGAGCTGGACCCTGCCCACCATCCAAAGCTACCTTTCATTTCTTATCCTTTTCTTTGAGGTTATGCTTTGCATTCTGCCTGTAACATTTCTTCTCTCTCTTCCTCACCTGGTAACTCCTTCTCATGCAGGATGATTCAGCCTAGGTATCACCTCCTCCAGGAAGCCTTCCCCTCAGACTTTCGCTCCCCTAGAACTCTGTGCTTGCCTTACTCACAGCAGATACTGTTTTGAAATCTTCTTCCATTAACTGGTAACTCCATTAGAACAGGTTTCATCTGCTAATCATCAAATATAAATATAAGAATCAAATATAAGCAGACTGAGAATCAAATATAAGCAGACTGCTGTGCATGAAGACACCCAGTGCATCTTTATGTTTTACTGAATTCAAATGTAAAATAATGCGACAACTAAATCTGTGTTTGCAAAGCAACTTCGAATACCATCAAAGTTCATTTCACAAACATCTGCGGTTGATAGAGCAGATGATGTGGAACCAGGAAAGAGCTCTCATTAGGAGAAATGAGGATTTAGACGTCATACTTGTGACATCTACCATCGTTGATGTCAAAATACTGCTGGGAACAATTCTGAACACTAGGCCAACACAATCCTGGGTAGAGAAATAGCAGAGGCTGCCACTGGCCCAGTCAGGTCCAACAGTTAAGAAACAGGTCTTGGCAGGTTCTTCTGTTGTAACTTGCCCATTGGTGGAAGAAAAGTGAGAGAGTATAACTATGCATCTGGATTTATCAAGGAGGATGACAATAGTAATAGCATTAGCTCTCTAAAGGTACCTGAGTATGGCCTCCAAATCTGGACTTAGTTTCTGTGGATTCCAGTGAGCTTTTGGGGTGCTTTTGCTTTAAAAGTTAGTATGGATGGATCCCAAAGCCAGCATATGGAAACTCTGGGAACACAGCAGAAGATAAACCAATATTTTGAGAGCATGTTGAAACAGTAACCTTTAAAACAAGTTGTCAAAGGGGATGGTGCCTGTAAAGCTTTGAAAGCTCCATCAAGTAAATTAAAACATGGTTGTGTAAAAAGGCAACACCTTCTGCTGTAGCCATTTTAGGCTACTATAAAAGAAAATTAGAAATTGGAACTCATGTGCTGGTAGTCTGCGTGGATTTTGTTAGTGTACAATAAAAGAGGCATTCTAAAGTCTGCTTTTAAAGAGGAGACTCTGTGACCTTTAAGACGTTTTTCCTTAAATTTCTCGTCTCAAAATAGGGCTTCTCAAACGTCTTTTACAGTTTTATAGTTTGCTGGTCCTTAGGAACCACCCCAGGTCTGAGAGGAGGGAATGAGGTTGGGGGGGGCAGAAACCAAGTAGTGTTCCTGGAATTATGGGCTCCCCCCACTTCACTGTTTATCTATTCTGCACCACTCAGCTGTTCTCTGTTGCAGAGAAATAAAACTTTAGTTTAAAAAGTATGTTAGAACAAAGCTGCAGAAATTGCCTGGAATTTCCTTCATTTTCAGCCATCTGGCTTTCATTGCGTCCTTCTTTCCCCTCCTCCATGTACGTTTACCAAATCTTTTCAACACACACTGGCCAAGCTATCAAATGCTTATAATTAATAACAGTCGGACTCCTTTTTTTTTTCTTTTTTCTTTTAAGGTAGTGCTTTCTGGCTCTCCTTGGGCTGCTCATGTCATAGCAATTATAAACCAGGGAGACGGTTGGTAAAACTTCATTACTAAGACTTAGTTGAACAAGAGAGAAAATGGAAACAAATTTAAGTCCTGAGGATGAACGAAAAGTGTTTCTCACCAAAAATGAAAGGGGAAGAAGAAAAGACTTTTCCTGAAGGCCTACTGCAATCCTATTTCAGAGAGGAAGAATATGAAGATCCAAAGAGGTGTGTGACTTCTTAAAGGTCACATAGCTAAACATGACAGAGGAGGATTTGAACATAGGTCTTAATCTATCTGTGGGTTTTTATTTTGGTGATCTTGGGGACAGAGAAGATCTTGTTCTTTTTAAGTTTTTTTTATTAAGTTGTAGTTGATTTACAATGCAGTGCCAATTTCTGTTGTACAGCAAAGTGACCCATCATACATAATATATACACATTCCCTTTTTTATATTATTTTCCATCAGTGATAGGGAAGATCTTTAGTGCATATTACTAGGGAAAAATCAAGTTGACAAACTATGTATACATATATTTGTATATGTTCATACATGCATAGAAATGCACAGAAAAAGATATATGTAGGAGTTCCTATTGTGGCTTAGCAGGTGACAAGCTAGACTAGTATCCATGAGGATGCAGGCTCGATCCCTGATAGCAAACCTGTGGGGTAGGTTGCAGACATGGCTTGGATCCGGCATTGCAGTGACACAGAATGGCTGCTGTAGCTCCGATCTGACCACTAGCCTGGGAACTTCCATATGCCATGAATGTGGCCCTAAAAAAAAAAAAAGAAAAAAATGGATAAAAATGGATATATGTATATAAATGCATAGAAGAAGGTCTGGAAAGGTTCATACTGAAGCACTAACAATGGTTATCTCTGGAGAGAAGAATGGCATGGAACTGCAGAGCATGGTGGTGAAAGGGGGAGCGTGTGCCTTTCCTGATTACTTCTGCTGTACCTGAATGGTAAAGAATGAGAATATTCACATATTACTCATATAATTATAATGCTCAGCTTTTTAATTAGGAACAGGAGGCTGACCTCTTTCTAATGACTGATCTTAGGTCCTTTTTAGATATTTCTCCCTTAAGCATGTCTAAGCCACCTGTGAAGGTAGGCAGGGTCCAGGGGTGGGGGGCTTCTAGGCATAATTTGCTCAGATAGTGGTAAAGGTGCTTGAAATAATTTTTCTTCCTTGTACTGGTATGTTCTTTGCCATCAACTTTGGTGCAAAATTCTCATGATTCTCAGCTCACAAAACAGACATGGTCCTAATTTCTTCTGACCGATTTTAGGCCAGGTTGTTAAGAGATTAACACCTGTCCTTGATATACTATCTTCTATCTCTCCAGACAATCAAATTTCTCCCTGGAGAATGCTAACAATTCCTTCAACCTCCATCACACCCCCTCTCTAAATGCTTGTCCTCATGTTCTTACTTTGGGGATATTTTGCCATACACGACTGCTAACATAAAGGATTATTTATTCTAAGGCTATTTATGTTTCACAGGTATGTAAAGCCTTAAATAAAGAGACATTAATAATAATAGCATTTTCAGCACCACATTGTGGGTGGGAGAGAGGGGATAAGGAGGATGGAGAGAAGAGAGCACACTGAGGTCTCCCCAGTTATTACTGGGGTCTAAGCATTACTACTTAAAAATTTGGCCCTACTCCTTTATACTCATCTATTCAATACAACACTAAATAAGCACCTACTATATGCCAGACATTATGCTGGGTGATAGGGGGATAGAGAGGAGGATTAAGACATAAAACTGATAGCAGGAACTTTAAAATCTAGTCCTCTTTCATACAGATGGCTGGCAGGCACATGAAAAGATGCTCAATATTGTTAATTATTAGAGAAATGCAAACTAAAAGTGCAATGAAGTATCACCTCATACCAGTCAGAATGACCATCATCAAAAAGTCTATAAACACAGAGTTCCCATTGTGGCTCAGCGGGTTAAGAACCTGACTAGTATCCATAGGGATGCAGGCTTGATCCCTGTCCTCATTCAGAAGGTTAAGGATTCAGTGTTGCCACAAACTGTGGCATAGGTCGCAGATGTGCCTGTGGCATAGGATGGCAGCTGCAGATCCAATTCAACCCCTAGCCTGGGAATTCCATGTGCCACAGGTCTATAGACAATAAATGCTGAGAGGGTGTGGAGAAAAAGGAACTCGGTGGGAATGTAAATTCCTGCAGTCACTGTGGAGAACAGTATGGAGGTTCCTTGAAAAAACCTAAGAATAGTTACCATATGATCCCACAATCACACTTTTGGGCATATATCCAGAGAAAATGCACCCCTACATTCATAGCTGTACTATTTATAATAGTCAAGACGTGGAAATAATCTAAAGGTGACAGATGAATGGATAAAGAAGATGTCAATCTAAACAATCTAAAGGTGACAGATGAATGGATAAAGAAGATGTGGTACATATATACAATGAATACTACTCAGCCATTAAAAAGAATGAAATAATGCCATTTGCAGCAACACAGATGGACCTAGAGATTACTGTACTAAATGAAGAAAGTCAGAGAAAGACAAATACCATATGGTATCCCTTATATGTGGAATCTGAAGAAGTGATACAAACGAACTTATTTATAAAACAGAAATAAATTCACAGACATAGAAAACAAACTTATAGTTACCAAAGAGAGAAAGTGGGGGAGACAGATAAACTGGAAATTTGGGATTAACATATTCACACTACTATATATAAATTAGGTAAACAACAAAGACCTACTGTATAGCATAGGGAAATACACTCAATATCTTGTAAGAACCTTTAACGGAAAAGGATCTGAAAAGGAATATGTATAATGTATATAACCGAATCACTTTGCTGTACACTTGAAACTAACATAACCTTGTAAATTAACTATATTTCAATAAAAATTAAATCTGCATTAAAAATATAGTACTCTTCGGAGTTCCCTTCGTGGCTCAGTGGTTAACGAATCCAACTAAGAACCATGAGGTTGCGGGTTCGATCCCTGGCCTTGCTCAGTGGGTTAAGGATCCGGCGTTGCCGTGAGCTGTGGTGTAGGTTGCAGACGCGGCTCGGATCCCGCGTTGCTGTGGCTGTGGCGAAGGCCAGCAGCTACAGCTCCTGTTAGACCCCTAGCCTGGGAACCTCTATATGCCGCGGGTGCGGCTCTACATAAAGGCAAAAAGACAAAAAAAAAAAATATATATATATAGTACTCTTCAATCGATTACTACTTTTTGAAGTGTCCTAAAAAAATTCAGACAGTCTGTACACACGCATGAATGCACACATACAGACACACACATACACACACAACCTGGACCGACTGGAATACCTCCTGCTTGATAACACAGCCTTTTTGCTGTGAATAGCCAGGCATGAGCAGATGTCCATCTAACCCCGGTGAAAGCTGGACATGTGCTTCTGACACCAGCTCTGCCAATCACACAGAGGAAATTAGAGGGTGAGTTTCATCTTAGAAAGACAGCCTAGATCAGACATGTCTTCTAGGGCCTTTGGTATTTCTTCATGTGATCTGATACCTCTGACCACACACAAGAGAAAAAGCAGCTTCCTAACTGGTGGTCAGTAAGACAAACACCTTCCTAGGAAAGCTATTTCTCTTAACCAGTACCACCACCTAAAGACACGACCCAGTGACCAAGACACAGACATCACTTCCATATATCCCACAGGAAAAGCTATTTTTTTTTTTTTAACACATAGACATTCAGCACAAGGCAAAAGCCCAAAAGCCAGTGTACAGAAACTTGGAGCCCATCAGGGTACACACCAAAATGTGCAGGGAACACACTAAAATGTGCGGCAAACACTGATCCACAATAAGAATCATGAATTCAAGATTTAAATTAGCCCCAAATGAATAGGTGCTTCGGAGGCAATACAATTAGGTCTCTTAAACACATTTTCTCTTTCATACACATGATATCACCATTCCAAAGGAGAGATTTTACCCCCAGATGTCAGGCAAATACACAGGAGATGCACCTCTACACATTTAGCACTTTTAAGATGAAACTCTGCTTTGGCTCTTGGATGGAAGGTGAAGACAGCAAGTCATATCAGGTCACTCTGGCCCCCTTTGTTGTTTTAATTAGCATCATTTTACAAAGGCTCAGTTGTGTCTAGTTGGCTGAAGAAATCCCTGGCTGTGCCCAGCAAGAGGTCCTGCCTGTCAGTCTGATGGTTGGCAGGTGGAAATCAAAGCACTGAGTTTATCTGGGGCAAATGCAGTAATGTTAAGTCGGGCAAAGGTCGTTGACTTGGAGTCAATCAAAAGGTCATAGAGTAAGTTGGGTTTATTTAATTTAAGCATAGTTAGTACTTGGAGGATGGAAGTAACATCTTTTGTCCTATTTCTCCTGCCGCCCTAGGAAGGAAGGGGTTTAGTGGTTGTAAACCCCAGAAGATGTTCAGTTTCTCCCGGGTAGTGACTCCTTGGCATTGCCCTCCACAGCTCATCAGAGCATTTTGTTGTTATTACAATGCTGCAATGTGCTTAGAAAGACCCCCATGCTGGTTTTTCAAGTGATGGTAAATAAGAAAACAGAAATGATATCAATTATCAGCACAGAGCAGCAGCAGCAGTAGCAGTCTAGTATTTCTGTCTCTCGAGACAAGAAGAGTTATGGGATTATTTGAACGGGACAGGGTGACCTTGGATCATCTGGTGCAGCTAGTTAGGGGCAGACATCTTGCCCAGTGGCACACAGCTAGTGGGTGGCAGAGCTAGGATGGGAAGCCAGGCGAGCCAAGGCCCTTGCAGGCTGTCCCAGCTGTAATCTTTCTGCTTCTTCCTGTTAAGGAGACTGCATTCAAATAGAGGGGGCTTGGACCCCTTGCCCATGCAGTGAGGTCTTAGGTTCACTGGAGAATGGTGAGGTCAGGACAGAGATGTTGGCAGGGGTAGAAAAATCTCAGGATTTTCTTAGCCCAGCCCTTGACTATTTTACTGGCTGCTGCTGTCATGGGAGGGGTGCTGCTCCAAGCAGTGGCTGACTGATTTTCCAGCTGCCTTGGAGAATATGGCACTCACAGCCCTCTTCGCTTCTGTACCTGAAGAGGGAAGCCAGACCCACCCTTCAGACTGATATACAGGAAAACTCTGGTGACAAAGAGGAGAGTAGGTTTGTGCCCTGATCTGATCCAAGGAGACCTACAATATGTATCCTCTAAGTCCCAAAGAAAGGCCCCTAGGTGGCTGGCAAGTGAGACAAGCAGCATTAGCTTGACCAGAAAATTATCCTTAATTCCTACCAGCAACACACGGCTTCTTGACTGAAATTTTGCAGAAATAGAAGAAATATTCTTCAGAAACAGCAACCCCCTCCATATCTAGGATATGACCTGGGAACATTCTTCACCCCATAGGCAGGCTTGAAAGTCTGGCTCTGGCTCTTTCAAGGTCTCCGTTTGAAACCAGCATTGTGGATGAGATGGTTTAGCTTCCAGAGACTTGCTGTAGACAACTGTCCAAAGACAAGTCTCTCCAGACACTATAACATTGTGTGGACTGAAGCAGTGATTGGACTAAGACTCAAGGTTGGATAATAATGAGACCCAGGCACGGGTGAACAATGAAATGCTCTAATTGATTTTCTGCATGTGGGTTGACACACGCACCCCAGAGCATGCTATCGTGAATCTGCATGCTGTGTGCATACGGATTTCACAGCAGATCCATTATACTACCCAGATGCTTCGGTTCCTGCAATCCACAAGCCAAACCATTACTAGCATGCAAGGGCTTGGGACACAGGCTAAAATGTGGCAGAGACCATAATGTAACGTCTGTGGTCAGTTCATATTTCCTCCAGGAGAAAGCAGCCATGTAGCCTGTGCACATATCAGCCACACCACCTGGCTTTGCTTCGGTGCGCGGAGCCTTCCGGACCCTGAGCATGACCACTGGGCTGGAATTCCAAAGCCCTGGTTTCAATTAAATTTAAGCGGATTTGACTGAAGGTTTAAAATGGTGCTAATTGGTTTTCAAAACACCAACGATAAGCATTCAGTAACAACAAGTATTCAGTAACAATAAGCATTCAGGTCTTGCCCACAGACAGACGCACCCCATTCTGAACACGCTCCTGGGCAGCAGGGTGGCCAGAGCCCCCCTTACCTTGCTGGGCAGGGATCCAAACTGCAGGATTTCAGGAGCTGGGGGGGCCGCCGGCTGGTCACGCACAGGTTCTCATCTGCGGGCTCCCGCGTCTGTTTGTTCAGGCAGCTCACCACAGCCTCCTGGACACCTGCAGACAGATCACAACATCAGGCCCGAGTGGGCGTGGGATGGGGTGAGCGGGTGGAGGCAGGGCGGCTGGTGGGAGGTCTCTGGTCCAGAGAACCGGCCGCATGCCTGTCAGGCAGTTTAAAGCCTGGGACTGCCAGGGCTTGTCAGGCATCACTCCATCTGCAGAAAGCACTCAGGAGTTTGTGCCCCTTAAGGAGGGCAACTCCCCTAAAGAGGAGAGGCTGCTGCCAGCACTGTTGAGATGTTTAAAAAACCCTGCTACCCAGCTATACGGCTGCCCATGTTGAAAACAGAATAACTTAATGCAGAAAGAGAACAGGGTGACCAAAATAATGGCCCAAGACCTTCATATGTCATATTTTAATCTACGGGAGATGACAGTATTTGGAAGGCAGGTCCAGAGCCATGTTTTGTTTTTTTTTTTTTTGATTTTTTTTTTAAACGAGGTATAGTTGATTTATAATGTTTCAGGTGAACAGCACAGTGATTCAGATATGTCAGGTTCTTTTCTCTTATAGGTTATTATAAAATATTGAGTGTAGTTCCTTCCCTGTGCTATACAGTAGGTCCTTGTTTGTTACCTGTATTATACATAATATAATGTTAATCCCAAACTCCTGATTTATTCCTTCTCCCTCTTTCCCCTTTGGTAACCATAAGTTTGTTTTCTACATCTGTGAGTCTATTTCTGTTTTGAAAATAAGCTCACTTCTAGCTTATTTTTTTTTAGATCCCATATATAAGCAATATGATATGATATTTGTCTTTGCAGAGTGGTGTTTTAATATACCACATTCTGTAAACTGCTGCATCTTGCATCCAGGGCTTTGCTGGATTCCTTTTGATTCTGGTTCATTTCTTTAGTGACCTAAGGCAGCTTGGGAAGTTCGTACAAAGAAAGGGAACAAGAGGCAAAATGATGTCATCCATGGCAGACAATCTTTTCTACACCCATGGAAGGCAGTCTTTCCAATGCCACCCTCATGCCCCTGTCCACAGAGCTAGTAAAACTGGAAGTTGAGGAGTGATTGGCACATGGTCACTCGGTGGATCTTCCAAGATGGGGTGCAAGATCCCTCAAGGGGACTTTTATGGAGCAGGGAACACATATCACCCATTAATGTAGTGTCCAGATACTTCATTCTGCTTCTCACAGTCATATGAACGAGAGCAAAAGTCATCTGGGTCAACATTAATATCCAAGTATTGAGGCCAGAAGTTTGACATGCCCTAGTCAATCCTCTCCAGAACTCCGTGAAGCAAGCACTATTTTTATCCCCATTTTATAGATCAGGAAACTGAGGCTCAGAAGCCTAAAAAGACTTGCTAAGGTCATATGGTTGGAATGTGATGCTGCAGTGGTTGTGCCTTAGCACTAGAGCTTCAGTGACTGACAACATGAGCATTTAAAAATACCAAGGGGCTGCTATATCTGCTGGAGATCTTCAGGAATAACCTAGACATGTGTCTGGAATTATTTCAGCAGAATTCAATTTAACAAAGAAGAGAGACAGGACATTCTTGGTAATTAGCTTCCAGTTATTCATAGCCATATATATATTTAAAGATATGTACATCTAAAGATATCTACCTATTGTTAAATATTTGTATAAAACTACAGTAGAGTATGTGACAATCCATATAATTAGTTTTAGATATAAATGCACATACATTCTCTTTTAAAAATTTTCTGCATTGCTTCAGGAGTTAGTACCTGATATAGTACAACTGACCCACCACCTATTGGCCTTGTTACTTCCCTCCTCCTAACTGCTCTATGTTTCTCTAAGAAGTTATCACTTCAATCAACAGAAAAATGCTTCTTGAGGTGATATTACACTAACTTAGAAAAGTCACTCAGCAAGACCACTATTTATTTTTATTTTATATTTTTTGGCCATGCCCACAGCATGTGGAAGTTCCTGGGCCAGGGATCAAACCTGATCCACAGCAGTGACAACACTGGATCCTTAACTGCTAGGCACCAGAGAGCTCCAAGACCACCATTTATAAATATATATGGAGGGTTCTTCCCCTGGGGCATTTTGGTGTATGCCAGAAATTGACACAACACTGTAAATCAACTATACTTTAATAAAAATAAAATAAATAAAAAAGTAAGTCCCATTTACCATGTTAAATTATCATTGTTTATATTAGCTAAAAAAAAGTGACATTTTAAAGCCAGAATCCGACTTGCCTTTTCCCCTAGTAAGTCTGATAAATCAAACAAAAAAAAAAAATATCAACCAGTCACAACGTTTACTCTGTGGCCATGAATGCCGCTTTTCTTTTTTCTAAGCCTTTTATGAGCTTCAGAAATTTTCATTTAAATATATCATGGCCAGCTCAGGGTGGAGCACTTGAGATGTATGGTAGACATTTAAGGTATTCTATCAGATTCTGTAATGCTGACTACAGGGTGTTCTCCTGGTTGCAGCTGGGATGAGCCACTTGAAATTCATGGTATGATGATATAGGAAAACATTTCACAGGAAAATGTTGATATAATCACTGATACTTCCCACTGGAATAGTCTGGCATTGTTGAGGTCATGACGACAAGGTGCTGGGCGAGGCTAACTATTCCACGTGGAATCTGGAGCTGTGGTTGGGTTCGAAATTAAGTGTTCAATTCATTTGCCTACCTGGGAATACACCAGAGACTCTTAGGGTTGCTCTAAAATGAAATATATTTTGGCTTTAGTCAGCTATCGAAAACCCTATGATTTGAGTCGACAATCCCTGAGGCAGAAAATGACCACAGACCTTTTATCACTTGCCTTTCTTGAAAGGGCTTGGTTTAGAGGCATGGAGTGAGGTGGGGTGGGTGTACAAGTGACGTGACCTGTTTCCACTTTGTGAAACCCTTGTTTATGGAATTGAAGTCCTTTCAAGACTGCAAGGAATGGGGTCACAAGGGCTCAAGTTTCTGAAAAGACATCGGTAATCTTCTGACTGAGACACGAAGAACACATTTACATGACCAATCATCCTAGCTCATAAAAATCAGCTTCGGGGGTAGTCAAGCGCTGAGATTAAGAAGCATTCTGCAGTTACTACATTCTAATCCTATGCTTTTCAGAACGACGCCCTAGGCTTCCGCAACACTGCGAGGTTCGGTCCGGTTGCCTCAGCATTCCTAGGTGGGGCCTGGGGTCCGGGAGGCTCAGGGCCGAGCTCTGTCGTAATTAAGGAGTAACTGGGACCAGCCCTGCAGTCAATGCACAAGAAATTTTTGCGGCATGAACGCATGAAAGGCCTCAAGGGCAGGGCATTCCAAAACACAGCATGCAATTTGGGCCAAGGGGTGGTGGGAATGGGGGCCTGAGGGAGCAGCCCCGCAATGGGGGGAGGGGTGGGGAGTGGGGGAAGGGAGGCGCATGAAGACTTCACCTGGGTTCACAGTATATGTGGCTCAGGGGAGTCAGAGGCTGGGATGTGAGTTGTTGGCTCATCCAGTTTGTGTTTTTTTCCACATGGGCTAATTTATGCACTGAGAAGGATAGTTTAAACCAACACAGAACACATACTTAAGTATGGTCCTCTCTGATTGAGTTTTCCTTTCTTGACAGGAGCAGAAGAAGAAGACTTAAAAGGAAAAGAGAGCAAGAAGCACAGGATTTCACCTTGTATTCTTGCCCAAGTCAATTTCAAGTTTTCCTCAGCAAGATTTTCATGTTGATTTTACCATCTAAGGAGGTCAATATAAGAAAGCTGCTCAAGTTCAAATCTGCTCAGCTTTACCACACCTATCAGTTTATATATGGGAAACAAAAATATAACCAGGAGATGACAGTGGCACGGAGGACACAGATCTGAACAGGGTAGGCTCACTTTCAGTCTTGCAGAAAATGGGATTTTCAGTATTTATATCTCCCAGAGTAACATAATTGTTACATGATATTTGATGACAGCTGGGAGAAACGCAGCCACCAACTACAGCCTAAATAACTAACGAGTTCCTTCTGGTTGCTACCTCTGCTAGGTGAAAGGTTACTTTTGTGTCTGTCCAATTTTATCTCTTGAGACTGCAAAACCAATAAAATTAGCTCTACCCGTTTTATAACCCCAAACTGATGTAAAATCTATGTTAATCCTGAACATTGTTGATGGACTTCAGCAGGAATGATCAAAAATATCTAAAACCTGGTGGGTTATATTTTGGTGAAAGATCAGAGTTGGTAATACAACAACATGTTACTGCCAAACAATGACTTCAAAATATACATGTCTCGAATACCGAAATAATTTTTTAGTGTGTATGGGCATCCTACGGATGATATGCCCCAAGCATATTTTCACCACTTTGGAATTTTCAACTCTAACATTTTAGGCAGAGGTATATTACCTTGGCACAGTAACACAACTGCACGTAAGCATGCACAGTTGTTGACAGGTAAAGAGTTAAGACATTTCAGTAACTTTACCTTGCCATGGATATAAATACGTTCTACAAAGGCTCTCGGTTCCTTCAAGCAGAGATCAATTGTATAGCAAACATACAAATCTTATTTCCAAATCAATATCTTCTGAAAACATTTTAAATTAAAAACATTCCACCAACTCTCTACACTCAGAATTTTACACCCCCCAGTTGATCAGTAGAGTGGTCAGAATATGAAAGATAAAGCTATCTGGTTATTTATATATTCCATTACAGCATCGTTTTCCCCATCTGCTCATAAAGTTCCAGGCTGGACTTGTAACTGAGAATCATAACTGAGAGATCATAAATAATCTTTGTTCAAAGCACATTTGTTTTAGACCGACGATCATGATTATTTGATTCAGGTGATCATGGAAATTGGGGCTACATACACAGCATCTAAAGTCTTGAGTCACTTGCGATATTGGAAAGAAGAAACTGTGGCCACTGGCAGTGGCCTTTTCACCTGGCCTCTCTCCTCCTGCCTGGGCTCTGAGATCACCAAAGCGTATTTAACACTCTCCCTCAGTGAGAAGGGAAGAAAAGATGTCCTCATTATGAGTGGAGAGCACCGCAGGATCATAGATTAGCCGAGTGCCAAGAAACTGTCCTCCAGAATCAGATGGGAAAATTTAGGTTTTAAAATAATAGGCTCTCCATTAAAACACTTAAGAACTCCACAGTCTGAAATTGGAAGACTTAGAAACAAAGGAGAACCTCAAGGTCAAGACTATTAAATGCTTATGAAACAACCCAAATGGAGAAAATTGATTCTCTGCTCCAACTTGTCCCACTACCCATTCCTTTTCAACCACACATGAATAATTTAGGCACATGTATTCTTCCATTCCCAGTAAAGTCCAAAGAAGATTTTAACAAAAAGTTTCCAAAATGTCATGCTTTAGAAGACAGTTTCAGGAAATAGTTTATATATACATATATATACACACACACACACACACACACACACACATATATATACATATATATGTATATATACACCCACATATGTGAAAATAAATTTGAAAATAAATTTAAAAATAAATTTATAAACATATAATTATATTTTTTTAATTTATTTATACTGGTTAAGTAAGGAACTTTGCTTAGAATGCAGAAACTTAATGTGACAAAGGGGGGAACTGACAGCCAGTGAGAGGGATTTGACAGGAAATCAGCCAGACTTCCCTCGCCTATCAGAATCTTTCTTGGGAGTAGATGTGGAGAGTGAATCTAATGTATTTTTTTTTTTTTACAGTGCTATGAAAGCTCATAATCTTGAATTAATTGTTGATTTAAATGCTGTCTCCCACTACAGTTCCAATCATAACACCTGAAATTAAAAACAAAAAAACACCTGGACTGTCTCTAAGAGAATCAGGTCAATACACACGGAGACATTTACCATCATTTAAATAAATTCATTCAGTGACTCTCTAGGGGCTTAAAGAAGCGAGGTATGATGGGAGGATCCTAGACAGAGAAATAAACAGCAAGCCTAGTCCCAACTTCCCTCACTAGCTGTGTGATCTCGAAAAAGTCACTCAGCTTCTCTGTATTCCAATTTTCTCATTTGTAAAACGGCAGTGGGGTCAGACTTTTTCAACTCCTTTCCAGTTCCAGGTAACCACAGTGTTCACTGCGCTTAGACACCCTTTCCGTTTGTCAAGAGATATTACTTTGGGGAGCCACTGGGTCAACGAGAGGGATTGAAACCTGCCCCTGAGACCGGCAGAATGTTCTGTCATCTTGGGTCTTGGTTCGCATCACATGCACTGAGCCAAGGGCAGAAATAAATAAAACTGAATGCTGAGAGCATCGCCAGGTCGCTGTCAACTGTGTTTCTTGGTCAGAGGCACTAGGATAGAGTGCAAAACATCAGAATGACAGCTGAAAGCAAAAGCATTAGTTGTGTTGGCCACTCACAGCTGACAGTCTAAAAGCCTCTGAAGCCCAACGCAAAATACATCTGTGTTTCATTCAGCCCGCTTTACGTTGAGAACGGCTTCCTCCCCACTACTTGTCATTCTTGCGCTAGAGGCAATCACATGACACAGTAGCAGGCAGGGAGAGAAGTGAGAAAGGACGAGAAGATGGAAGGATCCGAGGCAGAACCCCGTCTTACCTCCTCCGCAGGACTCAGAGCACTTGGTGAAGCCCTCGTACTCCCAGTCGTAGAGCTCGTCAAAATCCTGCAGGCCACCCAAGAAGCCATCTGTCTCGTCGGGGTTAAACTCGGGCACCTCCCCGTGGCATGGTCCTGCGTAACAGGAGCGCTGGGATGCCGGCCTGGGCCCTTCGCATTCGTCCACTGGCAGGTCGGCCACGGACTGAGAGAAAGACAGGAGCACCTGGCACCTGACCATTCGCACCTGGGTCCCCACGCCACAGGTGACCGTGCAGGCCGACCAGGCCTCTGGGATGAACCTGCAGGCCACAAGCAAACAAGAGGACAGCATGAGAAGCCCCAAGCAGGAGGCCGTGGGCACTGTGGACGGCCACATGCCACCTGCCATCTGGGCTCAGGGCTGTCCCAGGATGTGAGTCAAGCTCCACCACGCTGTCCTGTGATGGGCGCTTCAGTGTAGCTCATGAGCTCGCTGACCACTGTTTCTGGATTGGTTTCTTCTTGAGTGTCATGTGAACTCCCAGCTGGAAGACATTCCAGCTCCAGACCACCTGCTTTCTCCCTGCTTTTGCCCCCATGGTGGTAGCTCTTCAGAGCGGGGGGCTGGTGTCTTCTCTCTCCATCTAAATCCCAGACTTGTGCCTTCTTGCAAGATGCTGGCTATTCTTAACAGCAGACTAATATTGATACTAAAAACTATAGCAAAATAAGCCCTTAGAGATATTTAAGGAAGTATTTTTTTTTTTTTTTAGTCTGGATTTCAGATTCTGTAACTTTCTTTGCTTTTCTGCTCAATATGCTTCCCAAGATTTGTTTATATATAGAAAGAGATGATTTTTTTTTGTAAGTGTCCAAGAATGGAGCAAAGCCTTGTTCCTCATGCATTCTTTGAATTAGTCTGGGCGGCGATTCTTTTTATATCATAGAGAAAAGCCATGCTACAAATTTAAATCCACAGGCATGTCACAGCAAATGAGGGGCTCTGCATTCAGACAAGTTTGTTCAACAGCCTCCCCACGGAGAGAAGCCACTTTAGTGAGAACTCGGTTTCTCTCTGAGTTTCTTTAGAACGTAGGACAATATCCAAATTCCAAAAACAAAAAAGGAGGCTTTTTTTCCTCCCACTAATCAACAATGGCCATAACTATTATGGCCTTGAGAGGTGAATAGGGAAAAAAGCCCAGAAAGAATCACTAACATTTTCAAAAAGTAAGTATAATAATCTAGAGAAAGGACTTTGGACTAAAAAAAAAAAAAACTTTTTTTTTTTATTTTTCCACGATCCTACTGTTTTCTCACGGGGAGTCGTGCTGAGGAGGCATTCAAACCTGGCTCTTTAACCTTGACTTTGGCAGAAAAGGAAAGGACTGATAAGAAGGTTATAGCATTAAATCCCAGCAAGTGCAAATGGTTCCTATCTAGTTTAGGGAAACTGAAATCTAACAGGAAACCAACCCAAGTTTTCAAACTGGATGAAGCACAACAAAGATA
This sequence comes from Catagonus wagneri, assembly GCA_004024745.2. Classification (NCBI taxonomy): domain Eukaryota; kingdom Metazoa; phylum Chordata; class Mammalia; order Artiodactyla; family Tayassuidae; genus Catagonus; species Catagonus wagneri. The sequence continues at coordinate 21,750,234 of PVHT020000022.1, read as the reverse complement.
TGGCCGGGGCCTGAGCCTGGGCTGTGTGTGGAACAAGGGGACTGGCCCAGAGAGACAGACCCTCGGTGTCTGAGGCACGGAAAGAGGCCCTTCAAGAAGGGTCTGCAGCTCAAGAGCTCTGAAGAGCCCCTCCCTAGGATGAAGGTCACGTACAACCCTGTCGGGAAAGTGGGCAGGGGAGGAAGGGCCACCCTGAATTATTCCCGAGGTACTCTCATCACCGTGTGACCTCCCTCTTTCATTTTTGAATTCCTGACTCCATCTTCTGGCACCTAGAAAACGTGGAGGGAAAAAGTATCCTAAAAGATTAAATTGTTCTCTCTTTTGGTAATGCTAACTGCAGCATTTTTTTTTTTTGGTCTTTTTGCCTTATCTAGGGCCTCACCCGTGGCATATGGAGGTTCCCAGGCTAGGGGTCTAACACGAGCTGTAGCCGTTGGCCTTTGCCACAGCTCATGGCAACGCCGGATCCTTAAGCAAGGCCAGGTATCGAACCCGCAACCTCAAGGTTCCCAGTCGGATTCATTAACCACTGAGCCACGATGGAAACTCCAGCACTTTTTTTTTTAATATAAAGCCAAAATCTGCAATCAAGATAAGTTTAACCCTCTTATTACATTCACATGTATTTGCCTGGGTCCTAGAACAAGAATCATGACAAAGCACTGAATTTTACAACCTGGGGGTGAACAGAAAGGTAAATATGTACAAAACTATTTTGTATTTAAGAGAAATCCCAAAGCAAATGATAAGTCTGCCAACTTTGACAGTAGTGATGAGTAATGGTTCTTTAATAATAGGGTGCTGAATTTTTTTCTCAAATAAAAAAGACGACAAGATCTTAAAAAGAACAACACCCTCTTAGCTTTTTCGGTACAGTAAGGATAACTGTTGTCCGCTTTAATAGTCCTCTTCAGTGACTATTACAAGAGAACAAGGACCAAGTAGATTTTAGGACATATTTTAGACTATTTTAGACTTTGTGGGCCGTGTTTGTGGACCTTGCTGTGACACTCAACTCTGCGAAAACAGCCATAGGCTGTTTTCAAAATGTATATAACAAAATGGGTGTGGCTGTGTTCCAATAAAATGTTTACAAAAATACAGACTTATAAAAACTTGAATGGGGGGGATGGCAAGGGTGGTGGAAGGGTCTGAATTTGGCCTAAAGGCTGTAGTTTTCCCACTCCTGTTAAAAAATCTTTAGAGGACATATCAAACACACTGAGAGTCATAAATGATCTCCAAATTTATTTTAGGTCTCTATTTCCATTTTTCTCCATATATATAAGCTTATAAGAATGATAACTAGCTAAATTGATGTGTTTATGTTTTACCTTCTGGATAAAAAGTGAGTTCCAGATGAAATCTAGAATATAAAGGATGCTCAAAGGAAACCCTCAGCTCTCTTTGCCTATAACATGAATCGTTTGCATTTGTCTCTATCGAGGACCAGGATACACCATAAGCAGAGTAGAAAGGGCAGGCTACCAAAGCCCATAAACTCCTTGCAGTGATTGAGACTTTTTGTTTTAAAGCAGTGTCAAAGAGAAAAGAAAAGAAATGTGTGTGTGTGGGTGTGTGTGTGTGTGTTTGTGTGTGTGTGTGTGTTTTCATGCACGTGTTTTTGACTATCTGGATACTTAGGGTTAATCTACTTTATGTCTCCCAAGTGAGAATCTTATCAAGTGTCAAATAACCTTACTGGCTTATCTCCCAGTCCACTATCCTTAGGTCTTCATCAAGTTCACACCAATTAAGAACAATTTGGTCTTGAAGTAGAGCTGTCTTTTGGCAGTCACTTTAATTTCTCTGGTGCATACATTGGATGATATAATAATCTCTCTCAATGAAGGCAGGAGATTACATTTCAAAAGGAAAATATCGAATAGTGCAAATGGTCAAATGAATAATAATTGTTTTTCATATGAAACTTTCCCCCGCCTCCTTAGATCTCCCAGCTCTGTATTTACTATCTTGAGCTTTCTGGCCACAAGTGGGAGGAAGCAAGGTCAGGGAGAGGGCAGTCAAAGGAGCCAGGAGGTTTAACTGTAATGTTTAGAAGACTCATCTTGAGTAGTTCTTCCTGAGTTAAAATCTTTAAAGTGAAACCTTTAAGATGGAGTCAATATGTGTTTTTAAAAATCAATATGGTCATAATTTTGGAGTACAAATGGACAAAGTATTCTTGGAGTTTAATTTGGGTAATTTAAAAATTCTTTGGCTTAACAGTACTATCGTAGGAAGAATGAAGAATGGCTTGGATAAGTGAGTTCTTTAAAAGATGGGCTTGAGCTTCAGAAATGATTGATATGATTTCTGCATTTAGTTTTTCCATTCCCAGGATAAAATAAACAAACAAGCAAAACCCTGGTGAATAAGTAATTTATGTTTCTGTCTGGTCTTCTGTTTGTAAGCTTCACTGTTCATTTCACTAACAAAATGCTTATCCTTTAATTAGAGGTATTACCACATCCCTATTAGGAAACAGAAAACAGTGATAATAAAATTCACTTGTAAAATCCCCAAGTGGTTTAATTTATTAGTGGCTCTGATGGAGTCAGAGTATGGACTGAAATAATAAAAACAATCATTTCATTAATATGATGCTTAAGAGAAACAATTCACCCTTGATTGCTTTCATGTCACTGTAGATACTTACCAGATTTAGCTCTAGTTTTATACGCACATGGTCTAATATTTAACTTTTCCTTTTCTCCTCTTCCTTGCCTTTCTCCTCCTTTCATATGCATGTTTGTTTTAAAAAAGTCATTGGGATTATTCAAAATAAGAGTAGTGTTAGTGTGATACTGTTACCAGGCTCACCTCATTCTTGAGTCTCAAAATGCAAATTGAAACTTGCAGGAAATCACCTTAGAAAGACAATGTTGGTTTATCTTTCAGTCTTACAACATGTGAGTTACAAGTTGATAGGGGTTTTGGATTTCTTTGATTTTAGGGTGAAGGGAGAGGAGGGAATGAACTGAATAGGAAAAAAAATACAAAAACTTTAAAATGGACTCCCCCCAAAAATAAAATGGACCCAAATGATTGCTGGGTATTCTGTTCAGTGTATCCTTCCTACTTATTGTAAAATTTAAAAAAATTTCATTGACCATGGTTATTTTCTTACTGTGTACATGCAGAAAATGATTCTTGCCCATAGAAATGTAGATTAATAGTGTCTAGTGGAATGCAATTGACTGTCCTGTGGATATATCTACTTTGCCTGCATTTGTAAATTCATTTCTGTATTCTTATTTGCCTAAAATATGTGTGGTTCTTTTAAATTTCCTTTGAAGTGGTTGTAACTTTAATTAATGAGGTAAATACAATCTTTGACAGATGTTCATTTTATACTCACATGGGAATCATGGCTATTTCTTTTCTAAAATTTTCTCATTTAATTAGTGGTAACAGATAGATCTGGAAAGTAATACACTGGAAGAATAAAATACTGTATAAGCAATTCGATACCAAATTAACCAGAAAGTCTTTTACATAGACATGTCATTTGGGGGCAAAAAATAATCATCATACATCATTATTAAAAATGGTAATTTATATTATCTCCTCTTATTTTTATTTATTTATTTATTTGAGTTTTGCACAGTTGGTTCTTATCCTGATTCTGGAAAATCTTTGAGACAGTAAAATCTTTCATAAAAGGGGCAGTTACCTAAACCCAGCTGGGCATTTGGGCATCTGGACCAAAGAGGCATTTGTATCTATGAAAAAAAAAATTTCTTCTGGGTTGGAAAGGAACTTGGAAGAGGAAAGGGAAACACATTCTGTCATCTACTTATTTATTCAATGTCTCTCAATGAAATTAAAAGGGAAGATTTTAAGAAGCCCTCCAAATTAGTAAATAAAAAACCTTTGGAATGCTACAAAGGGAAGGCAACCTGTAAACTGAGTCACTTCAGGAATTTTAGAATTACTTATAAAATCTATCACACTAAGACAAACATAAAACTATTATTAAAAAATATCATGAAAGCATTAATGTTTTGAGATAATACTTATCCCAAATATGCCTCTACATTCACTTAGAACCACACCTAAATCAGTCCAAACAAATGAGACTCTAACTTATTGTGAAAGTTCTTTAGTCAAGGATACTCGATCTGCATGTGGAATTATGAAAATATTTCTCAACTGCTGTTGTTAGCTGACAACTCTCTGGAACTGCAAATAATTCATGCTGGTTATGCAACACCTATTGAAGTCTCCCAGCAAAATTTCACATAGGTGTCCAGGACACCCCTCTACAAAACATCCAAGAGTGCCACTTTTTGTCATGGGTCTCTCCCATCCTTAAGTATCATGCCTGAGTTGTGGGTCTTCAGCACTGTAAAACTCCTGATCATATTCCCAATAATAGAATGGTTCTATAAATTAAGATGACAAACCAAATGACAATTTTTGTGTAGTCACCAACACAATTATTTGAAAAAAAAATTCAGTGTCTGCCTCATCTGGTTCTGCTCACCGCTGAGGTGAAGGAAGGCCTCAATTCCATAACACTTTAAGGCAGCACTGGGAAAGCTATATTTAGTGGCATTTTCCCAGGAACTGATTTCATTTTCTCATGATAATAATGCCCTTTTGGATTCTTGGAGAAACAGCTGGCTTCTGTAAGAATGCCTGGCTGGCTTTCCCATAGATGCTCAGGGCTAGAAGCTGGGGAAGAAAGACAGACTGCATTAAAGGGCACATTTTTCTTTAAAAGAGACTTTGGACTAGAAGGAAATGCTGCTGGAGATCAGAGTTCTCTACAAGTTCCAATGAGTCAGAAATGACTGGGCTCTTTCAAAGCTAGGATCCCGTACATTTGAGTACTCTGTTAAGCTCATGGTGTGGATCTGATCTAGCTTCTTCTGATAAGGTTCTAGATAAGATCTTAGAAGGAATCTAATTAAAGAAGGGGCACTACTGACCATCAGGAGGTTGTTTGTCTTTAACAGTAAGAGAAAAACCATCAGAAAGACAGATAATAATCAGTGTTTGGCCTCACATTGTCTTCTATTCCTGACAAATCTGTTCCTCACTATCTTGTTTTCAGTAGCATTCAGCACACCCCATCGTTCCTTTTTTCTTGAGTCACTTTCTTTTCTTGACTGACATGACATGAGACTCCTGGTTCTTGTTTTTCTTTTCTGGTCACTTCCTTCTTAGGCTCCTTTTCTAGAACCCTCTCCTCTCCTCAAACTTTAAATATTACAGTGCCTGAAGTCTCATCAATGACTCTTGGTTTCAAATACCACCAAAGTATAGGCAACTTCTAAGTACGTATTGTCTAGTCTAGATCCTTTGCCTGAGCTTCTCATGGAAACTTTTTTTTTTTTAAATTGTATTTTGTGTGTTACTCTTTGAAAGGAATAAACATTAATTTAATGTAATTAATCTAGTCATCAAAAATTACATAGTGCCTCTTATGTGCTAGCCTTGATTCTATGTGCTTTATAAATAAAAATGGTTAAATCCTAACAAGAACCTGATAAGAACTGTTATTATCTCCATTTAAGATACAGCTGATGAAAAAACTGAGGTATTAGCCATATACTTAGTAATGTTTCATGTTCTTAACCACTACACATAGATATCTCTCCTGATTGACATGTTCACTTGGATATTTCAAAAGTATTTCCAACTTAAAATGTCCAAAATGGAACTCTTGATTCCCCTCCTCAGCATCTAATCCTTTCCCAATCTTCTCCATCACAGCAAATGATTCAACCAGGCATCTAATTGCTTACATAAAAATGAGGATTTATTCTTTACCCCTCATTTCCCCTGATTCGTCACATTCAAGTGATTCTCAAATTCTATTAATTCCCCCTCAAAAATATATCTGCAATTCATTTACTTCTCTCCATCTCCACTATTACCACCTTGATATAACAACAACTATAAAAGTAACAGCTGAAAAATTCACTGTGTTTTAAGCATTTCTACATGTTAACTTGTTATAACATTGTTAGGGGATGGGTACTATCAGAAACACTGTGAAACAAGATTACTGGTTTCCTGTTAATGGACTACCTAGCTTTCTGGGTCTGTCAAAGTCTATAGAACGTAAGTCTTTGGTCTACTTTATAACTCCATAGAGAGGAGAGTTTTCTTTCAGAGGTCTGGTGATGATGTAGATATTTCTTATTATTCCTATTGATATAAATTTTTTTTCTATTCATGTCAATGCAAAAGATTTTGTCTGGTAGAAAACAAACATTTCTAAATCCGATATTAGGACTGGTTTTAACATCTTACAGGTTCCTTCATAATTCATGAGCTAAAAAAAATTTTGACATGTGCTCATTTTATATTTACAAATCATGATTTTAACTTTTTGAAAACTGTATTTTAACAACAATCTTTTCATTCCAATTTCTAGATGATAAAATTGAGACCCAGTTAATTCCAAGGTCATCCTGCTAAATAAACTGCAGAGTCAAGATTCAAACCATGGCCAATTACTGTGGAATGCATGCTTTCATCACCTCACTGTCCTGGCTCTCAGACTGCCATGGAAGCCAGATCACTGAGGCTAAACTGGCTCTCTCCTGGACTACCACAATAGCCACTGATCTCTTTTCTTCTTCTGTTAGCCCTTATTGATTCAGTCTTCAAGTTGCCAGGGGCCTCTTACCATGTAAAGCTTTTAATTGTTCCTGCTATACTCAGACAAAACAAAAACAAAAACAAACAAACAAACAAAAACCCAAGCCTCTTGCCAAGGTTACATTATGCCCTTATCCATCTTGATACCCTATCCTTGATATTCCCCACAGTCATTAGCTTCCAGATACCCTAGTCTTCCCTCATTTGCATAAAGGAGTGTAATTCTCTCTTGACTCAAAGCTTTGGCATGTGTGGGTCACCTTCCCTGGATGACTCTCCTCCCTCCTCTCAGCTTGGAATAACTTCCACTCATCCTACAGGTCTCAGTTGACATGTCCCTTCTCAGAGAAGACTTCCTTGATCCCCAGACCCATTGGGGAACTCTGTTGGGTTCTCTTAGAGCACCTCTTCATTTTCTCACAACAGTGATCAGTCTTTGATAATCCAATGTGAATCTTTATGGAATAACTATCTCCTTTACTAGACCCAACCTCTATGAGACGTAGGATGTCACATAATACATGCTCAATAAATACATTTTTTTCTGATGAATAAATGAATGGATTAAATAGGAGGGTAAGAGTTGATGTTTATGAGTGCCTTAATACTGTGCTTATTCATGGCCCCAAAGATTGAAACCAAGTTAGAGAAAGAGGTAGTGGCCTAAAACCTCAAAGAAATTAAACCACACTTTTTGATTTCAGGCATTGGCATGGAAAATCCAAAACCTTTTCCTATTTTAGAAGTTTCTTATGGTCTTTCAAAAAGTGATTGTGACCAAATTTTGTAGCTATAGTGTGCTTATTTATTTATATTCATTTATTTTTTTTTTCATTTTTTGGTCACTCTGCAATATATGGAGTTCCTAGGCCAGGGATCAGATTCAATCTGTGGTTGTGACCTAAGCCATAGCTGTGGCAATGCTGGATCCTTAACCCACTGTGCTGGTCAGCGGATCGAACCTGTGCCCCAGTGTTCCCAAGACACCACTGATCCCATTGTGCCACAGCAGGAACTCATTTATTTATTTATTTATTTATTTTGTATGTGTCTTTTCAGGGCTGTACCCATGGCATATGGAGGTTCCCAGGCTAGGGGTCAAATCAGAGCTGTAGCTGCCAGCCACATTCACAGCCATGCCAGATCCGAGCCATGTCTCTGACCTTACACCCTAGCTCACCGCAACGCCAGATACTTAACCCACTGAGTAAGGCCATGGGTCAAACCTATGTCCTCAAGGATGCTAGTCAGATTTGAGAACTCCTTATTTATATTTCTTATAGCTTCCCTTGGGCAGTATGAGCTAGTTTCAGATTAGTCTTGATGGGATTTGGATTATCATGTAACTTGAGGTGAGTTTAAAATGTGTCTATCATTCTTCAGTTAAATCTCAATAAAAATGCTGTTTTATAGAATAAAAGGATTTGGGGGCAGCTTTGAGCCAGAGGCTGCCTTCATCAATTTGTACATGACTCTGATTGAATACTGCCTTATTATACAACCAGCCACCCCAAAGTGAAGATTCTGCAGCACTTTGGAGTTGTTCCTAGGTTAGAGGAGCCCAGAAAGAGCTACCATTTTTCTCTCTCTTTAAAATTCAATATACACAGAGATTTGGGAAGAAGAGAAGACAGACCACTAACTGCGTGTAGCAAATATAGATGGAGACAAATTACTCTCTTCACAAATAAAAATATAAGGCTATGACATTTGTTTCAGACCCATCTTTCTCTCCATTGCTTTTCTGACCTATGAGAACAGAACATGACTGAAAAGTTTCGTTTTCCTTGAGGTTAGTCAGGTTATTTAAAAAGCCATGTCTCAGAGACTAAACTGCCATTATAGCTTAACAATGCTATCAGTGCATTTGAAGTTCTCAACTTAATAAGAGCATGCAGATTTTAATGCATAGTATTTTTCCTGACTTTGATGAAAATAAAAAATACTGTAAACTCAGAATACCTTTCACGAACCATTTCTTCTTCACATGGAGTGGAATTAGTTTATCTTGCAATTTTGTAAAGGTTCCTTTCCCTTAATTCAACAAGTTTGGCAGAACTTTCCAATGAAAAGTTCAGTTCATTAAAAATGACCTTAATGGACTTAACATAGATTGGTGGTGACAGGGTCCATACTTTTTGGCACACAAGGATCCCATTAATTTGTCTTTGCCACTCTCTAGGGCTCAGCTGAGCAATAGTTCAGATTTAGCTCTGAAAGTAGCTACAGAATGAACATTAAGTGGAGACAGTAGGAGGGGCTGACAAATTTAGAACTTCTTGGTTTGCAGTAAAGGCTTTTCTAACAGCTACGTAAAAATGGCTCTGTCTGCTCCCTTGAATTTGTTATTGATTTATTTTGTCTCGGTACATGCTGGAAGAAAACTAGGGGGATCCACTGAATTGTATGCAACATAGTGTAGAGACAGGATGCTTTTCTATCTAAGCATTTTCTAAACGTTCCTCGGTTTATTTTTTGCAGTTGGTTATACAGATTTCTTTTTGTTCAGATAAAGGTACCTAACTCTTGCACCTTAGTATGAATTCTTGGCCGAAAGCGAAGTGTGATGCTTATAAGTGAGTCTTCAAACAGTCTCAGAAGTAAGTCAAGAAGAAGAGAGCAGGGAGGTGGTTTAATCGGGGAACCATTAGCTGAGTTTGGGGTTAACTGTGGTTATTTGCAGTTCTCTCATAGGCCATATGACACAATAAGTATGAGGCGGAGATAACACCTGTCTCGATTTCTCTATTTGTAAACAACTGATTTTTAAACATTTTTACTTCCTTAAATATTCTCTAGGAAGATGAATGATGCTGGAAAAGGCCCAATCATAACCACAGTTAACACCTAAATAGAGTTTCCTACAGACCAGGTGCTTTACATATTACTTAACCCTCTCAATAGCCTTGTGTTGTAGATGCCATTTATGTTCATTTCCCAAAGGAGGAAATTAAGGCCTAATGGGGTTAAGTGACTTACACAGGGGCCCCTGTTACTACTGGGGGATCCATGATTCATACCCAGGAGGTCTGTCCCCAGAGCCCACCCTTTCCACCACTGTACACGCTGTCATTCTGCATGCAGCTGTGATCAATAAAGTGCTTCTTATTTTGATTCCAGCAGGGTTGTGTTCTTGTTTGAGCATAGGGATACACAAACCTACCCTCCTTGCCAACTCACAGAGTTGGCAGCATGATCTATCTGAAAACATTTTTCAAATTTTAGGAAATCATATGGGGTTTCTATAGAAAAAGAACCTGTTCTCAACATCTAGGTAAGAATCAATGAGGTACATCTACTCATACAGAATATCAGATCGTTTGCTCTGTAAAAAGATCCAGTAATCTTTCCTCCAGTGCTAGTTTTGGAGTCAGAATCAGATACACATAAATTCTATCATAATCCACCAAACACTAGTTCACATTTACATTCCCCCCCAAGCTTTCGGTGTCTATTATATTCTTTCATTTATTTCTCATATTTGTGCAGTATTACCATCTTCTAGCTGAACTATGCTGATAACTATAGCTCAAAGGAACATATGGAAGAGGAGAGATTAACTGATTAACTTCCTGTCCAGCAACAGTAGGGAGCTGTCTTTCCATGTTCTAGTTTTATTTTTGCTCCAGAAATTAAGCTGTCAAACTGGCCATGATGTGTACTTGGCTTGAGGTAGTCATGATGCTTATGCAAATGTCCCAACAAAGACTGAAAGAAAAAGTCTACAAGTAGGAGACAGGAAATCAAGTCAGTGATTTCTTTAGCTTCTAATTGATTAAGGAATATAATTTTGATCCCATGTCCAACAAAAGTAAAACTTTGAGGGGTTTACAAATTACCTAGAAAGCTATTCTCATGTATTTGTTAGCAGAAGCAACCAACTGGCATTTCAATGATGTGTCCTAAACCTAACAACGTGGAGTTCCTGTTATGGCTCTGCAGGTTAAGAACCCAACATAGCATCTATGAGGATGCAGATTTGATCACTGGCCTCACTCAGTGGGTTAAGGATTCAGTGTTGTCACAAGCTGCAGTAGGTTGCAGATGTGGCTCAGATCCAGTGTTGCCGTGGCTGTGGTGTAGGCCCCAGCTGCAGCTCTGATTTGACCCCTAGCCTAGGAACTTGCATATACCACAGGTGTGGCCATAAAACAAAACAAAATAAAAGCAAACGAACAAAAACCCTAACAATGCTCTCATCAGCTGGAGGCAAATTCAGAGAGACACAGCTTAAATAATAGCAGAAGAAAAGTGTCCATCACTCTCTCATCTCCCCCTTTCTAGTGCTGGGATGGCACCACTACTACCCTCAGGGAAAGGAAGCTCTCCCAGAATTTTTGTAGACATCTATCTCAAACCATAACTCTTTCTGTGTTAATTGGGTAGCAGGGATTTCTATGGATTTCTCAGCTGACATCCTCAGAAGCAAGTTCACTTTATCGTGTTTATTTACGAGGTTGTTTGTGCTTCGCTGATTAAAGCCCTCCATCCTTTAGTCTCAGTTTGGGGCTGGACTATGTTCATATTGCCCTATTCCATCAAGAGAGTCAAAAATATGTTGCTTAATATACTTGATGCTGATTGTCAGGAAAGCCTGATAAAAACATATGTGTGGATTAAGGCAAATTATGGCCACCAGTGAAAACTCAGGTTTTTTATTTTTTTAATACAATTTTTCCTTTAACTTTTTATGGCCATACCTGTGGCTTATGGAAGTTCCTAGGCTAGGGGTTGAATTGGAGCCCATACCACAGCCACAGCAATGCAGGATCGGAGTTGCATCTGTGACCTAAGCCACAGCTCTCCACATCACTGGATCCTTAACCCACTGAGTAAGGCCAGGGATTGAACCTGCACCCTCATGGACACTGTCAGGTTCTTAACATGCTTAGCCACAGTGGGAACTCTGAAAAGTCAGTTTAGAGAGCAGGACTCTCACAGTGGGTTAGGAAATCATTTTCTGCACATCACAAAAATATACTCTTCACAATATTCCTAGCTTTGTACCATATGAATCAAATACATCATAAATAAACCAGCCTGTTGCGAGGAAAAAAACAACGTCTAAAGCATTTGAAATGAAGCTGCAGCTTCACAAGATGAATCTCACAATATTAAGTACATTATGATCACATGACCTATGATTGATATTATTTCAGCTATTCTATGAAACTGATAGTTGTGTTTCTAACATTTACGTGGCATTTAGTTTAGTGGAACAACAATGCTGGTATGTAATGTACTCCCTGTTCTATAATGTTTCAGTTATTTCTTGGCAGTCCAATTTTCAGTCTTTTAGTATAGTTTTCTTCTAAACATGTCTTAGAGTGGTTACTTTTCAACATATTTTTGGCTAGAGTGCTAACTAATTAATTTTTTTTTCATTGTGAGGTTACTGAAATATCTAACATTCAATAATGGCATCTCTATCTACTAAAGACTTTAAGCTTTTGATTTTCCCATAGTATTTAATGACACAGCTGGTGATAATATTTTTATTTTACATAAGAGGAAATAAATGATATTTGCTGCCTTATTACAGAATGTTCCATGTTAGCTGTAGCCAAGGCAAGAGATAATAGTTCTGGACCACTGTTAACTGTTTCTCTTCTCTGTATTAGTTCAGAAGTGACACTCACAGCTTCTAAACATTACTGTTTAATTTAAGCAATGTGAGTCTCCTCAATGGGGGGAAGGAGAGACTTGCTGATAGTATATCATTTTTTCATTATACTGTGGAGAGTAATTACAGGTTGCTCCATACATTTAGAAACTAGTCTATGTGGTTTAAAAGAGAAAGAATTAAGACCATGCAAAATTAAGTTTTAAAATTCAAAGTCAATAAAAAAAAATAATGTGACACGTAGGACCTTTCCTAGGTTCAGCACGTTAAACATATAAAGTGTATTAAAATGTGGAAACCATATACCTTTCATTACATTATTCTATAGCTGTCATTTATTTCATTTCGGTATAAAAGTAATTATTGTTCTGAGCCTAACAGTATATATTTCCTTTGCCCAACACTAGCACTCCAATTACAATCAATTCAGATTAATCACACCAAGATGGCAATTCCATTACACTAAGACAAAAATTTCATAATCTAATATATGGCTACAGTTTCAATGTTGAAACTACTTTAGGGATTTTATTAAGATTAAAGTTAAGCATAATGTATCTTAATTAGAACTTCAGTGGAAAACACTCATTACAAAATATGGTTGACCATGGCCCACATAATGCTTCTTCAGGAGCATTAAACTCTACGTACAGCTTTCATTGGAAAGATATCTAATAATGGGAGAGATGTTTAACTGTTGGTATAAGAGGTTTTAATTACAACTTTGCTATATTATTTAACATCAGTCATAATGTATGTTTAATTGTTGGTATAAGAGGTTTTAATTATAACTTTGCTATATTATTTAAGTCAGTCATAATGCAATTTTAAACACAGAATTTTGCTTTAGCCCAAGTGACAAAATATAGTGTACAGGAGAGCAGAATTTATTTAGGTAAAAAAATAGCTATCTGGCTTTAAATGTATTTAACCTAAAAATACATATAAGGAGTAATTAGCTCCAATTACACAGCAGCTTTCTGTGTCTTAAACAGGAATTTAGTGGATTAAAGAGTTAATACCCCTCTAAAATGAACTGCTTCTTTCCTCTCCAGTAGCAAGAAGGCCTGTCAAGCCAGGTACCGGCAGGAGAGAAACAAAAAATTTGAAGCCTTTATAGATTCACATAAAAGTTGTACTCTAATCTTTAACCACTGCCTTTCCCCCAAAGTTGTGCAATGGTTAGATGCTTTTGCTTAAGGCCTTTTCTCAAAAAAAAAAAAAAGAAAAAGAAGAAAAAAAAATTGCTGCAGCAACTTCATAGTACAGATATAACCTATGTTTTGCTTCTTGTCTTTTTAAGTAAGAATTGTCTTACATATAAACTACTTTTCTAGGTACCATTTCTTTATAAATGAACTTTGGTCATTGTACCAATCTGTATTTTGGATTTCTTTCTCAATCTCTTGCTTTTTGAGGTGTGATTCAGGAACACAGTTTTGGGTTCATATATGATTTAGATTCAAACAGGATGACTCAGAGGAGATTCCAGGCTGCTTTTGAAAATCCAGATTATAATGTTAATTTCTACTTTCAGTAAAATTTAAACTGAGTTGAATTTGGAAAACACTTCGTATTTTGCACACTATGCTGTGAGCTCTTGGAGGGAGGTAAACATAACATGACTTCTGTACCAATGCATAGCACTGAGCCTGTTACTTGTGTTAAATAAATGAATCTAGAAAATCATCAATCAGAAAAACTGCTTTGGTCATTGATGAAATTCATCAACAAAGTGCTTTCCTAAATTCTTAAAAATGACGCCACAGGAGTTCCCGTTGTGGCTCAGCAGTAACGAATCTGAGTAGTATCCAAGAGGTTGAGGGCTCGATCCCTGGCCCAGCTCAGTGGGTTAAGGATCTGGTGTTGCTGTGAGCTGTGGTGTAGGTCACAGACATGGCTCGGATCCTGTGTGGCTGTGGTTGTGACACAGGCGGGCAGCTGCAATCCAAATCAACCCCTAGGCTGGGAACTTCCATATGCTGCAGGTGCCCCCCCCCAAAAAAAAGCCACAGATAGGCCTATCAGTATATTCTAGTAGAATCAATATGCAGTTACTGCTCAGTTTGTCTATGTTTCAATCTCTCTTCCTTGTTTCCTCTTTGGAAGCATCTGAAAAATCTGTGCCTATTGTTCTTACAAATATCATGGTTTTAATCAAACTGAATAGGTATGAGACTCTGATCCAGTGGGGCAAAGACCTGGTACCCATCTGATGCCAGTCTCAGCAAGAAAGGGAAAAGAAAAGCTCATAAACTTCCGTTGCCCTTGGATATATTTCACTCACTCTTTCATTTTTGTGAGTGGCTATATAGCAAAATGGGAAGATAGGAATGTTAAAAGATGTCCAGGCTTTCAATCAAATCTATGTTACAGAATCAGATGTCACCTGGACTTTCTCACCTTTGGCCTCTCGACAAGAGAAAGGAGGGGGTCAGAATCTGGAGAAGAGGGTAGGCACTACACTTTCATTTTCTTAGTTCACAAGTGAAAAGAATTTAGAGAGCTATCCTAAGTTTTGAGAACCACTGAAATTGATAAATCTCCAATGTGACAGCTCCAAAGCACCATTTCACCCTTGCAAGTGGAGTACAGGAGTTCCCGTCGTGACTCAGTGGCTAACGAATCTGACTAAGAACCATGAGGTTGCGGGTGTGATCCCTGGCCTTGCTCAGTGGGTTAAGGATCCGGCGTTGCCGTGAGCTGTGGTGAAGGTTGCAGATGCGGCTTGGATCCTGCATTGCTGTGGCTGTGGCGAAGGCCGGCAGCTACAGCTCCTGTTAGACCCCTAGCCTGGGAACCTCCATATGCCGCAGGTGCGGCCCTAGATAAGGCAAAAGGACAAAAAAAAAAAAGAAAATCTAGTACATTTAGTTCAGAACCCATGAAAGCCAAAGCCAGGGAAATACTGCTTTCTTTAAACCAATCAGCTTCAAAAGTAAAACAACTTGTCAACTTACGAAGGTTCCTCTGACACAGCAGCTCCTTCTTCAAGTTCTTGAGCTTGTTTGTACCACGGCAGCTTGGCCTCTACTGGAAGTTTTTCTGAGAATTAAGTGCATGGACACAAAAGAGGAGAGGTTAGAATCAACTTAGAATTTCAGAGAAATTTCGTTTTCTCCTCATCAGTTCTTGATTTTGTACTAACTTAAAGTTACAATGTTGATAAGTGCAAATAACAATTTTTAGGTAAATTTCTGCCTGTGATGACAGCTATATGAAGAAAAAACAGATTTTTAAAATATTTAATAACACTAGTCTCTGTGTATATTAGTCTATTATGCTGAAGAGCAAAGGAAAGTTTTTATTATGAAACTCATAGTACTGGGAGCTCATCATGTCATCAAGTTATCTTTTCACTATTACATGTTGCAAAGATAGAGCACTATTTACCTTTTAAAACAAAATACAATGGATGGTATTATGATCCTTTCATAATTCTATTGTTTTCTTCTTACCTTTTGGCTAAGTATGATGATCTATGCCTTACCGTAAAAAACAAACAACTGTCACTCTAAAAATCACAAACATTACTTTAGATATCTGACTCATTCAGTACCATCCCAAGGCCCACTGACAATTGGAACACGAGCAACTTAAGGCCTACAACCGTTAATTTGACCTGTTTTACCTATTTATCTAGCTTTGGTCAAACAATTCAAACAAGCTTCCTAAGTACTTCCTGGAAAAAAAAGAAAAATACTGTGGAGAAGAAAAAGAAAGGGGGTGGTTATAACTGCTCCTATAGAAGTAACTGCCAAGATTCTCATTCTGACATATTTCTTAGGGTCATTTATAGGAATATTTGCCTTTATAGTATGAGCCAGTGAAGCTCTATCACCATTTTACAACATATAATTGTAAAGATGAAAGAAATATATCTATATATGCATAAGCCATAGAATTATATGGCACTTTAATGACGTTTAGAGAGTCAGACTCACTACTCAGTTGTGAAAATCCAGATTTTATTCTTGATAGTTAACCACAAACTGCCTTTCTTTCTCTGACGTGGCTTGGTAAAGACAAACGAATAAAGAATTGACTATTTGAAATTAGGGGCAACTCTTCTCATCCTCTGTGAAGCAATTCTTTATGGTCAGAAAAGAAAGCAGGTAAGAAATATAAAACTGGCAAAGCCAAACAACATGGTTCCAAATATTCATACATCATTTTATAACTAGCCCAACTCTCCCAGATAAATGGCTCTGTCAATGGAAGCCATCTACAAAAGCTCAAACCATCCTGCCTTTCAATAACAAAGCATTCAGCTTGGCACTAATAGTAGGCTTGTAATACTTTACTGTCTTTTTGAACGAAACCCTGTCAGCAGTACCAATGGCCACTTCCTCCTATATTTGAGGATGCTAATGACCCTCAAGAGCTGAAGATTACGTTTGTGGAAAACATTATATGCCAAGCATATCTGTCATTTCTCTAGGAGATGGACTAAAAAAATATTGCTGCTACTTATGTCAAAGAGTGTTCTGCCTATGTTTTCCTCTAGGAGTTTTACAGTATCCACTCTTACATTCAGGCCTTTAATACATTTTGATTTTATTTATGTATATGGTGTTAACGAATCTTTTAATTTCATTTTTTTTACATGTAGCTTTCCAATTTTCCCAGCACCACTTATTGAAGAGACTGTCTTTTCTTTTTCTTTTTCCTTTAAAAAAATTACTATAGTTATCCTCCATCATGTCCCATCACAAGTGATTGGATATAGTTCCCTCTGCTATACAGCAGGATCTCATCACTTATCTACTCCAAATGTAACAGTTTGGATCTACTAATACCAAACTCCCAGACCATCCCATTCCAACCACACCCCCTTTGCAACCACAAGTCTGTTATCCATGTCCATGAGTTTATTTCTTTTCTGTGGATAGGTTAATTTGTGCCATATATTAGATTTTGGACATAAGTGATACCATATGGTAGACTGTCGCTTCTTCATTGTACATTCTTACCTCCTTTGTTGTAGATTAATCGACCATAAGTGTGTGGGTTTATTTCTGGCCTTCCTATTCTGTTGCGCTGTCTGTTTGGGGGCTATACCATACTGTTTTGATTACTGTAGCTTTGTAGTACAGCTTGAAGCCAGGGAGCCTGATTCCTCTAGCCCTGTTCTTCTTTCTCAAGGTTGTTTTGGATATTCAGGATCTTTGTGTTTCCATATAAATTTAGAAATTTTTTGCTTCAATTCTGTGAAAAATGCCATTGGCAACTTAATAGGGGTTACATTGTATCTGTAGATTGTCTTGGTTAGTACAGCCATTTCAACAATATTGATTCTTCCAATCCGAAAATATGCTATATTTTTCCTTCTGTTTGTGTCATCTTCAGTCTCTTTCATTAGCATCTTATAGTTTTCGAGGTCTTTTGCCTTCTTAGGTAGGATTATTCCTAGGTATTTTATTCTTTTTGATGTGGTGGTAAATAAGATTGTTTCCTTAATTTCTCTTTCTCATCTACAAACAGTGATATTTTTACTTCTTCTTTTCCAGTTTGGATTTCTTTTATTTCTTTTCCTTCTTTGATTTCTGTGGCTAGGAATTCTAAAACTATGTTGAATAAAAGTGGCAAGAGTGGGCGTGCTTGTCCTGTTCCTGGTATTAGAGAACACTTTCAGCTTTTTGCTGTTGAGTATGATGTTAGCTGTGGATTTGTCATTAAGGCTTTTATTAGGTTGAGGTATGTTCCCTCTAGCTCATTTTCTGGAGAGTTGTTTTTGGTTTTTTTTTTTTTTTTGGTCTTTTTAGGGCTGCATTTGTGGCATACGGAGGTTCCCAAGCTAGGGGTCGAATTGGAGCTACAACTACCAGTCTACATCATAGCCAGCAACACAGGATCCGAGCCACATCTGAGACCTACACCACAGTTCATGGCAATGCCAGATCCTTAACCCACTGAGGGAGGCCAAGGATTGGACCCACATCTTCATAAATACTGGTCACATTCATTACCACTGAGCCACAACAGTAGCTCCTGGAAAGATTTTTTTTTTTAAATCATAAATGGATGCTGAATTTTATCAAAAGTGTTTTCTGCAACATTGAGATGGTCATAGGGTTTTTATTCTTCAATTTGTTAATGTGCTGTATCACAGTCATTGATTTGTGGATACTGAAAAATCCTTGCATCCCTGGCATAATACCCACTTGACCACAGTGTATGATTCTTTTAATGTATTGTTGGATTCAGTTTGCTAGTATATTTTTGAGGATTTTTCCATCCGTGTTCATCAGTGATATTGGCCTGTAATTTTCCTTTTTTGTGTGATATCTTTGGTTTTGGTATTAGGGTAATAGTAGACTCATAGAGTCTGGAAGTGATCCTTCCTTGCAATCTTTTTTCTGAATAATTTCAGAAGGATAGGTGTTGAATCCAGTTTAAATGTTTGGTAGAATTCATCTGTGAAATCAACTGTCCTGGACTTTTGCTCGTTGGCAGTTTTTAACTTACTGATTACATTTCAGTACTGGTAATCGGCCTGTTTATATTTTCTATTTCTTTCTTAGTCAGCCTTGGGAAATTATTCCTTTCTAAGAATTTTTCCATTTCTTCTAGGTTGTCCATTTTATTGGTGTACAGTTGCTCATAGCAGTCTCTTACTATCTTTTGTATTTCTGTGGTTTCAGTTGGAACTTTCCCTTTTTCATTTCTGATTTTATTGGTTTGAACATTCTTTTTTTCTTTTTTTTTTTTTTGAGGAGGGGGGTGCTGTACCTATGGCATATGGAAGTTCCCAGGCCAGGGACAGAATCTGAGCTGGAGCTGCAACCTATGCCACAGCTGTGGCAATGCTGGATCTTTAACCTACTGCACTGGGCAGGGGATCGTACCCTTGCCTCCACAGTGACATGAGTCCCTAGAGTCAGATCCAGAGAATTCCTCACTGCCTTGATTATTAACAGGAAGCAATATGGATAGTAAGCCATAAATATATTTCTACATATCTCTATGATATCTCTTTTTGAGCAGAGACATCTGATTTTTTTCAGTAAGAGTTTTCCACTAAATTTCTGCCTCAGGAGAGAATTATATCAATACAAAGTACTTAAAAACAATGTGCAAACATGACCATTTGAAAGATTTTTAAAAAGAATGAAGTCTATTTAGTAAAGTCTAATTGACAAAGAATAGTTACTAAGAACACTTGGGGTACTCGGAAAATATTCCAAGGAATTAAAGACAGCACTGAATACACACAACAATGACAAGACCGGTTACAAAGCTTCTGTCAAGTTACCTTTGGGTTTATAGCAGGGAGTGGGTATGATGCATTCCTCTTTTATATGGGGCTTGGTTTTGGGGCTACAGCCTCCGGTGTGCATTCCTCGATGGTCAATGCAGAGGACCACACGGTACCTGAGGCCCTGGCCACATGTCACCGTGCACTGGAAGGAGAATGCAAGAGAAGAGACTCATGGCAAAGTCTTGTTTACTTTTCTTTATTTCCCACCTGAGACTTTTAAAGGACAGCTTTCACAGAAGGAATCCTGGTGGATTTATACCACTTATTTCCAGTCATGGGGTCTTTGTTCTATTTGGCTATTTCAGGGTGAAACTGGCTGCAAAATTAAGCACTAGCAATTTCTTAGTTTTGGATTAGTCAGTCAGCATTTCTTGAGCACCTACTGTGTACAAAGTCCCAAACCAAGCAGCAAAAAGAAGGAGAAAAGAAACTGTAGAGTGCACCCAATTTTGATTAGCATTTTAATTTTATTTAGTCACTTCGCTATTGACTGTTAGGTCCTAAATATGGGAAATGCAAGCTACCATGTGGAGATTAAAAAAAATTAATTTCCATCATAGCTAATTTACATTGCAGCATGGTTGACCCAATTAATTAGGTGACATGTAAAAATAAACATTTAAATAAACTGACTCAATAACCAGATGTAGACAACACCTGGTTCTACACGCCTGGCAGCAAGTCTAGATAGAGAGAGATGCCACAGCTCTGATCTGCTACCACAAAGCCACAAGGCTAAGGGCATTGCCTTTTGCACGATGGCTTATTTCCTCCTACTTCCATCCCCTTTGCCATTTCGAACCTTTTTGCACTAGCAGCCAGGAACTCTTCAATAAGATTAATTATCCCCCTTCCCTCCATTCTGATTAGGGTGCTATTTTGTCTTTTTGCAATGAATAATATACATAGTTTTTTAATATACATAATTTTATCTTCACCCACTCAAGACACTTTTTGGATAAAGACAAAGAATAAGAAAAAATGAAACCAAACTTTTGGTCTACTGAGCTCGATTAACAGAATAGCTTACTTAGCTTCAGGCTCAGTCATTGAGACTCAACAACTAACTCTTGACAGACATTTGCCACCCCTTGCCACTTAGGCAACCTTATGGGGAGTGATAGAGGTTTCTTCAAGTAACTTGAAGAAAGATGTGTGTGTGTGTGTGTGTGTGTGTGAGTGTATATATACATATATATATGTATGTGTGTATATATATATATATATATGTATGTGTGTGTGTATATATATATATGTATATGTATATATATATATACATACATTTTTTTTTTCCCTGCTCATTTGCTTTTGGCTATGCTCAACCTGAAGCAAGTGCTAAACCCCTGGAAGGGATAGGCTTCTAGATCCTTCAAGTGGAGAAGTGGGGAACTGCACAGGATGGCCAGTGGGGTCATGATGAGGAGAGGGAAGAGTGGACTTACTCTCCTAATGAACAAAGAAAGAAGGCACAGTTACCGGAGACCACTCCTGTGCCAGCCATTTAGGGCAGTCAAAAATGTTGCAGGGCTGCACGATGGGCATCTTAGGGGTGTACATGCATTTCCACTCTTCCACTGAGGTGACATGCCCTTGGATGTCCTCCTCCACACAGGAAACTGCCCGGCTCTGGATGCCCCCCCCACACGAGGAGGAGCACGCGGTCCACGGGGTGGCCTCCCACCTACAGAAGCAAGGGGAGTCATCAGGGCGGACACGCACACTGCCAGCCTCCTCAGTGAACTTTCCCACCAACCCCATTCCCAGTGCCCATCAGGGCAATCAGGTTTTGATACGCTATGGTCCAGAGAACCAGGAGCAAGCTACTGCCTGAAATCTGCTAAGTCAGAGAGAAGGATTCAATGCTGGCAGAAGTTCTCTGTAAACACTGAAGCTCTACACATATGTAAGAAATTACTGTTTGAGAGCTGTCTACAAGGATATCTGCGGTGTCTGTAACCTAGTCAAAAGAGGGCTCTTTAGTCCTTACAGTTTCAATACACATTTTGTGTGTATGTTTGCATGTGCATGTACATAATACTTACATTACTGTATATTTTATAAATAAATATTCTGCATCTGTCTATCAATAAATATCTATCTCAACACTAAAACTGGTTAATGAGTCAACACTAATAATTTGTGCTTGGGCTCATACTTTTCATTTTCTTTATTTTAGTTTTAATTTTTTTATACTTTTCATTTTCAATGCAGTACTTTATTACTTAGCTTCTGGATGCTTTTACATGATGAACAAATGAAAGATCAAGGTTTACCAACCATGCTTTCTCCCTTACTACTATAGTCATCAATTTGGAACTACGTGGATTCAGTGTAATTCTAAGGTTCAAACTGTACCATGATTAAGGAGCCGAAATGTTATTACAGGCAATATCTACTTATTCCCTAGCTTTTGGTGGTTATTTAAAGTTAGCATTCCCCCAGTAAAGAACTCCTGAGATTTTGAAGAAGTCTGGATTTGGTTGAAAGGCTGATGGCATTAGAATCTATAGATACAATAAAGTAAGGGAAAAAATAACATTGTCAATATCATTTAAGAGAAGTTCATTGACTTTTCAGATCTCTCTACAGTTCTGAAGCATCTGGGACCAGATACAGAGAGATCTCTTTGCTGATTCTTTTCTCTCTTCCTGTAGCTTTAGAGGATTTTTCAAAATAGAAATATTTTTAAAAATAAAAACTGAATTTTTAAAAATAGGGATTGTTTTTCTTGCATATATAGTCTGCTTGTTGGTGAGGATTTCTAAGAAACTTTTAGATTTCTACTAGAATTCTGAGAGAGATTTTAATGAGAGAAAAGAAAATGTTGCCAAGTTGATCCACTTGAATAGTTAAATTTAAAAATACCACACAGGCATACCGTGGAGACATGAATTATTCTCTAGGTAGAATCTCATGTACATGGTGAGCCTGACTTCTTTTCTGCCCGAGGCTGGATAATGTGTGTTTCCCAGTTACAGAGAGCTTTCCTTCACATTTTCTCTGCACTGTTGAAGCCCAGGCAACGACCGTTATCTCTACTGCCAACAGCCTAAACCTGCCGCCAAATACAATATTTTCCTATGCATACTTCCCCAGGAGACATATCAGAAAATATTGTTACGGGGAAACTGAGGCCCTCTGTTTGGCCCTTTGGAAACTTTCTGTTCTCTTTCAAGAGAAGGAAGCAGCTCTGTAGAGAGTTTCTCCTCGAAAAGCGTAAGAGCAATTCTCATTGGTTTCCATGTAAATCTCTGGAGAGCGTCCCTCTGGAGGTGGAATGCAGGTTTGATTCAGACTGAACTTGGGCTGAAGGTATAAGTACTAATTCGCATTGGACTTGATTTGACACTGAACTGGGAATATGTTGTTGAATGAACATTTAATCTCTTAGAACATTAAGATGCCATAAAGCGCACATTTTCTAATTGGTACTCTAACGTCCCTAAACTTGTCCCTTCTAAAGAGAGAGAGTGATTAATTTCTGTCTTAATACTTGGACCTGGTCCATACTGTAATTTCATAAACAGTCAAAAGTATGCTTTTCAATGTCAGTGATCACGGAAGACAAATGATGATACTATTATTCTAAGTATTTATAGTATGTTTCCAGCAGTCAACTATAGTTCTACACGTGAAAAATTATCATGTGAATCCTTGCATAATAATAGTGTTATATGGAATTACAAAGCGAAACATCTCAGTGCTTTAAAGAAAGCATAACAAATGCTGAGAGAGGACATCAATTAGGATATCTTAAAACAGGGACCCAGTAAGTATTTGGAAAAAAAAAAGTATATCCAAGAATCTTGTCCTGGAAGAATAATAGATGGCTTCATATACCATCTATTTTAACTCCTTTGGGTTTTAATTTTTTTAAGTACTCAGTTAAAGTACTTAAGTGCTTAGTTTAATTTTTAAGTACTCAGTTAATTGTTTAAGAAATTCTCAAATTTAACGATTATGTGAAGTTGCATATATTAATTATGAATGAAAGATAATTCATCAGGCTATGTTTTTAAATTATATTCAGATACGTGTTACAGTCAAAAACTGAAAGCAAGAAAAAAATCTAAAAATTCATTAACTGTGTTTTGTATCTACACTTGTGATCTTAAACCCATTTAAGTAATTTCAGTAAGTAAAGCTTTCTGCCTTGATCAGTAGGTAGCTGCCCTCTGAGAACCATTTCTGAGTCTCAACTCTTAAGAAATGAAAACATTTTTGTAGAAATCACTTCCCTTCACAAAGGCTTTATTGATAAAGCAGAACATCTAGATTTAGAATTAGTTCAGTAACAGAAGTACATGGGGTAAGTCTGTTTCTTTGCTTGTTGTCCCTTCCCATTGTGAGGTATGGACAGGTCAATGTGCGTATAAGATAGGCTGCAAACAAACATCAAGGACATTCATTTCTATCTATCATTGAGAATAATGAGCTTCAGGCACTTGGGGGAAATCCCAACATATAAGAAATCAAGTTTAACCTAAGACAGGCATTAGTCACACCAGAGAAAAATAAACAAAAGAGATCACAGATACGAAAGAGACTTAGGAGTGCCATTGCAGGAAAAATGTAAACTCCATGTTCTCACCCCTGACATCCAGCTATGTCTTTCACACAAACAGATAAACACGTGTCCTATGAATACTTATTTTACAGATACAAGAAATTGAAATCAACTGAAGTCTTGGTTCAATTAAATTAATCTTTCTATATTTTCATTCCATTTTTTTTTTGAGGTTTGGTTCTGGTTCAGACCAGCAAAAGGATACATCATTCTTTAGCATTCTAAAGTCATTTATTGTCTTTATCAATATAGTCATAGGAAAGTGGGAGGGAGCTGACCAATGAAGTAACTAACTCTTTAGGGGGAGAAGTTCAAAACCCCAAACAATTATATATACCATAGATCAAGTGCACCTCTCTGTGTAATACCATTAGAATGGTGAAAAGTGTGTTGCCTGCCAGTCACTATTTAAGTAGAGGCCAGATGACAACTTGAATTGGTTTATGTTTGTGTGTGTGTGTATACATGTGTGAATACATCTGCAGTAAATACACATAGATGCATGTTTTTGTAAATACATGTGTTTGCATATGTCTGGCAATGGGTGTGAATTTGGTGGGGGAAGAGTGGGAGAATGAAGCATCATTGGGGAGCTGAACTAGGAAATCTCAAGGTCCTTTCTGTACGTCAATTCATTAAGCACTTGAAGATTTTCAAAAAAACTTTGCTTTATTTTACAATTCAGAATAACGTTATTTTCTGGGCTTTGTTTAGTTTGAGATTCAGCAAAACATTGTGGCTTATTTCCAACTCTTTGTGATCTGATTTAAACCTTAGGTTCTAAATAGTAGCTGGCTCTCTGCAATCACAATGAGCAAAAAGAATAGAGCCAAGGTCTTTCTTAGCACAGTGTTGACTTCAAACCCAAGTCTAATTTCTGCTCTTTGGGGAGCCGTTTCCAATATCGTAGGCCAGACACTCAGGAGCTAGTGTATTTTTCAGCTTCTCCAGTTTTCTGATGAATATATTAATAAAGAGAATAAGTTATTTGAAAAGTCCCTCAATCCTTTAATGATTTTTTCTAGTTGTAAAAAACATTATACTTTAAAAAAGCAACATAGTGCATGGAATTTTATGTTTTGGAAAAAAACCCTCCCCTTCCTACCAAATGGTCTGAACAATAAGGGCATAAAAAACTGCCTTTTTTGTATTTAATTATAATTTTTGGAACAAAAAAAGGATATTCAAAGCACCTATGCAGAGTAATACCACATCTGGAATTCCACATTTGCGGTATTGGGATAATAATTCAGGCAGTGTTTGTTTAACAGTTAGCAACAGTGCTTTAATGACCAGGGTCCTATTGCAGAGGAAACACAGAAAAGGACAAAGGGAGTGAAAGAAAGACATAACATAAACCCATACACTGTATCTAATCAGAGTGAATTACTGTGTCCACTCCAGCGTAATCCGACCCTATCTCAAAACGGTTTCTGAATGACAAGTTTACAGTCTGAGCAGGCCAGTGTTATTCAGAAGCAGAGCCTCAGAATGGATTGCAAAACATAATATCTACCGTCTTATTTTGACAGAAAAAACACAAAATCTCTATATGAATAGGTATAAAAGAAGCAGAAGACTGATTTACTAATTCTAGCATCAGGATGATAGATTTACGTACCGAGGAAGGGGATGGTAGAGGTCATAAGGCATGATCTGCTTGTATCCGTCACTGTTAGGAACAATAATGCCAACCCTCTGAGTAGAAGGTACACACAATAAAATAAACACTAAATGATTACATTATACAAATCTTTTTAGACAAATGCAAAACAACATTAATAAATTTTCTCTAAAACAAAAAACAACAACACTAAAACAGTTCAATATCTTTAGGCAAGCATGTGCTTGAGGATGGGGAGAGTTCTTTGAAAGGGCACCGTTTGCTATAATTAGTTCTCTGATCCAAGCAGGAAACAGCAGTGGGAAGGGTGGTGGCAAGAAAACTTGGCACCTCATCATTAACTATGACACAATAAGCTTGTAAATGTTCTTTAATCCCCCCAATTATACATCCTATGAGGTCATTATTATCATTATTAATGTTACTTCCAGATGCTCACCAAGCAATTACAGTTACTGTCTCACTTCTGATGAAAGAGAGAGCTCTATATAAGAGTATGTACGTGGGCACTGACAATACTGTGTAACGTGCATTAGCAAATAGGTAATGCACTCTTGGCAGATCTATGGATTTTAGCAATATCTGGAAAACAGCCACTTGTTTATTTTATAAAGGAAAGGGGAACTAGTGAATATAGTAGACAGCTGTCAACAAAAGAGAGTTCCCTACCAAAATAAAGGTAGGGAAGTTAAAATGAGGCAATCAAGATGAAAGGTCTTTTTTTGTGGTCTATAATATGCGATATAGCGTTAAGTGCTGTTATGGTGGTGGTTGTGATTGTTTTTGATTGTTGTTAGTGCCCTGGCAAACCTGTGAGATTTAGAGACAAAGACTAAAGGGGACCTAAGAAATGTTGTTTTAGGCTGCCTGGCTAATGGATTCACAAGAGATAATATTCTAGGCTATCTGGGAATCTCCAGAGGCCTTTAGGACTCCAATAAAGTACACTAACCCACTTCACTGATTTCAAGACAAGCCTCCATTGGCAAGACATTCTTCTTGCTGAGCCCCCTAGCTTGGAAGATTTATGGCTCATGAATCTCATATAAAAGGGCCAGTAGAAACCCTCCATCAAAAGTGAGAGACAGAGGAAGCTCAATGGATGCATGTCACGTATTTGCTGGAGCAAAGCATGTCAGGGAACGAGCAGAAGACACCTATTTTGCAACTGACGAATGAGAGCAAGTACGTCTTTTGAAAACTAAAGGAACTCATGTTTTCTATTCTGGGATAAATGGATGGGTATATATGTATATATCCATTTTCAACAAAAATGTCTGTATTTATATTTAAATAAAGAAATGAAGATTCTCTTTGACCCCATCTTTGACAGAAGATTATATAACATGTTCGTTTTATATGTCTAGCAAATCAAAGCTTTTGGGTAGAAAGAGTGAGCCAGGTATACCGTAGAAAAGAAAGATAAAACATAGCACCATGGACATCATGACAGAGAAGGAGGAAAGACAAAGTGACAAAGAGGGTAGTTCCTGAAGAAATTAAGGTAACGAAGAAATGAGAGAAGTTAAGTTTGAAAGAAAATGGGAAATGAACCTTTGAATATAGGCTTACATTCCCAAGAGGGACAAACATTGGAAAACTAATTCAATTATTTATCTCACATGAGTAGATTTTCTTCCTTTGTTTGTATGGCTAAAGTTTTGGTACTCATTTATATGACTAAATTATCATACTGCATGTATGTGAATTATCCTTAAGTAATAATGTTCATGAAAACGGATGCTGCCTGTTGAGGAAGCTCCAAACCCTGCAGCTATAGCACGAGAGTGGGATGAATATTAACCCAAGTTTTCTCCCTGTTTTTCCAAGTTAGAGAAACTTCCTATTCTCTTCTGCCTTCTTTGGACAAGAAACTGGATGTAAGAGGTTTATCTTGCTTTTTGCTAGAATCATGTTATCGCTTGCCGATAATTCTTATGCCTAGTAATTAAGAAAATTTTCATTTTAAAAGAACTGTATTTGACAAAGTTCCAACCTTCCAAAGTTCTTCTAGTAACTTCGGTCTGAGAGTGGTTAATTAAGGAATATATAGAACTGACTTTGCAGTTATATTTTAGCTAACCCTAATATCTTTAATCATGCCTCCATTCAGATCTAAATGCAAAAATGCATATCGCTGCCTTCTCTCCTGAAAAAATTTATAGCTATGACTTGTCATTCTCTATATTAGAACAAACTGTTACAGATTTCTGCCAACTGATTTATCAGCTGCTGATGTTTAAAAGGGAAGCAGTAATATTGAAGGAGACAGGCTAGAAGAAAAGAAGGGGAATAAAAGAGGGAGTTACAGAATTCAAGATGTTGGACTTTGCATTGGACTGATTTAGAAGTTATGTTTTTGTTTGAACAAGGAGCTTTAAACCTGGATTCAGCAAAACGCTAGCTATATTTGTCTTTCTATGGCATAGGTCATGGTGAAGACTCATAAAATGACTCTATGGCACCTGTGAAAACAGAAAGATATCAAAACAATGGTGCTCTGTCCAGTCCTGTTAATGCATATTCATGCGCATGGGCTTGATTCTCTCTTGGGGTTCATGCCACGGCCCTGGCTTTTCACCACACTGTCACAGAGGGGCAGGCAATACTGCCTAAACTTAACTTTCAATTGCTTCCTTTTAGTTCACCCAATCTTTTTCTTCAGCAAAGTGTACCTATTGAAGAATGATATAAAAGGATGTCATTTAGGGACTTTAACAAGTTCTATTCATGTTTAGGTCTTGCTTTGTATGCATATGTGTGCACGCATATGTACGCATTCAGACACATGTCTGAATACATGGGGAGTGGGGAAGGAGGCAAAAATGATTTTTAAAAATGATCACAAAGGGATAGTATCATAAGCAGTTGGCTTGGGAGCAAAGCCACTCCTCCTCCATTGACTTAACTATTCTGACCACTCATGCACTTCCTACACTGTTTAGTGACTTGATTCCATTGAGATTTCCCCAAATCAGGGGTCGGGGCGGGAAGAAGGGAAGATGAGAATGAAGAAGGGTCATTTTGGACTTATGTGGTACAGGGAGAAGAGAGACATTGCATATTCTCTTTGCAAAATGCACACTGTGCTAAACTGCCCAATGACAGGAGAATGCTTCAATATTCTGAGGGGCTCAGGTAATGAAATACTATGCAGTAGATGATAATGAAGTCTTTTGAACAATTTTTGATGACATGGAAAATGTTCAAGTATAATGTTAACTGAAAAAATCCAATACAAAATAGAATATACAATATAATCCATAATACTAAGAAAATTCACATATTCATGTATCAATTATACACTAATTTTTGTAAAGTCTCTCTCTATACATGTGTGTTTGTGTGTACATATGTATGTGTACACATATGTATACACACATATGTGAATTGTTTGTTCCTGATGTTAAGATTATGGGTGCTTTTTTGCTTTCTCATTTGGATGCTTCTCTGTTTTCCAAGTTTTCTATAATATACAGCCACATGAATTAGAACATTTAAAAACAATGTGATTCCAGTTTGAGAAAGTATAAGATGGAAACATTTAGAAACATGACATAAATGGATGTAATGAGTCTATCACCTGAATTCCGGTGTGTGGCTTAAAGATGATTGTCTTTGTTCTAAAATCATCTCAGACGCTATTTTTAGAACAATAGCCCCAACTTTACAAGCCAAGCCATGTTCAGGCTCACACTACTCAGGTGTGAAATTCACGTATCCTGATCAACCCCTCTTTCTGAGAAAAGTCCGAATGTAACGACCACCTGATTTGCAGGGTTCTGGGTTCTTTCTACAATGGGAATGAATCAGAGGGGGTCGCTTTCGTGGCTTCACCCATCCCTTTTGATGCATCTCTCATGACCTTGTGCCTCTTCTCCGGGGCTGCAGAGCCTCACTCCTGACTTCCTGCCAGCTGGATATGCTCTCAATCTGTCAAGCTCAGGGTGTCCAGACAATTTGTTATCTCCCTCAGCAAACTTCTTTTCCTCCCGTGATCACTGTTACTATTCAAGCACTGCCATCCTCCCAGCCACCCAGGGTAGTGCAGGCCATCTTTGCTTCTTCTCTTTCCTGTGTTCATTACATACATCAGTTCTTCCAGGTGTGACCTCTGTGACATAAATGTGGGCCCTTTCGCATCAGTCTCCTAACAGATCCCCCTGCCTGTGGGCATTGCCTCCTCCAATCCAGACTGCTCACTGTGGTCACAGTGATGGATGCTTTACTTCCCTATGATGCCCTCAACACCCAACGAAATATCTTAATCAAGTGCTACCTCTGCTAAAGCCTGTCCTTATCTTGCCTCTCAGCATCTAGCCAGAAAATTCTCTCTTCTTCTCCCAAATACCCACAGCACTAACCCCCCTCGTTACTTTTAACTATGTAATGACTTCTAAGTATAAGTTTTCTTTAGTTTAACACTATGGGACAAAATCCATGTTGGTTCCTTTTTGTTGTTTTTAAACTGAAGTATAGTTGGGTTACAATGCTGTATTAAACTTAGAGCTACGGTAAAGGGATTCAGTTATATATGATAGATATAACACATAATATGTATATATTATATATTATGTATATATCCTATCTATCTATCGATCTATACACATTTTCAGAGTTTTTTCCCTTATGTCTTACAGGTTCTTTACTGTATCTTTTTTTTTTTTTTTGCCACGCCCATAGCATGTGGAAGTTCCTGGGATCGAACCCACAACATAGCATCTACCTGAGAGTGGCAGTGGCAACGCCAGATCCTTAATCAGCTGCTCCATAAGGGAACTCTGTTTACCATATCTCTTAACAGAGTCTTCCTGCACAGAGGTAATGAATTCACTCAATGAAATCATGCCACTGATGTGCAAACACAAAAGCAAGCAGTGCAACCACATTCCAGAATGAAACCAAGCAAAGAAACAAGAACAAGGTTAAAGAAACTCCCAAACTGGGAGTTCCTGCCGTGGCTCAGCAGAAGCCAACCCAACTAGTATTCATGAGGATGCGGGTTCAATCTCTTTCCTCACTCAGTGGGTTAAGGATTTGGCGTTGCCATGAGCTGTGGTGTAGGTCGCAGATGTGGCTTGGATCTGGCATTACTGTGGCTCTAGTATAGGCTGGCAGCTGTAGCTCCCATTCAACCCCTAGCGTGGGAACTTCCATATGCCATGGGTATGGCCCTAAAAAGAAAAAGAAAAAAAAAAGAAAGAAAAAAGAAATTCCCAAACTGCCACTCACTGCACATTTTAGTCCACTCCTTCCTCTTTGCTAGCTCTGCCATCTGTGTGAGAGGCTGTTTTAGAGGGTAAGTTGGCAGTCTAGGAAGGTTGCTCTGGCAGGCAGAGGTGGCTGGGTGATCTGGGGCAGAGAAAGGACAGCTTAATGGTATCTGTGTGTTAACCTGCTTGGCTTAACTCTACATCTCTTCCATTGGGTACCTCCCAGAAATAGCCAAGGCAGCTTTTTAAAAATCTTCTCTTCCCTTTCTGTTTCACGTGTCTTTCCAATATCATGCTGCTTTGCAACTGTAGGACTCAACGTCCCCTGGGCAGTGATGTGATCCAGAGAGTAGCTGATTCTTTTATGCCTTTGTCGTGGCACCTAGCACAGAACTTGGCACAGGACTGGTACTCAATAAAAAAAAAAAATGAATGAAATTGTGGGTAGTGGAAGGAGTTCTGGCACAGAAGAGAGTTAATTCATCTTCTCTCGAGAACTCCAGGGCAAGAGAAACTAATCTCTTCCTAAGTAACTGTTTAGAATGGGGGGGAGGAGAGAAGTAATAAAAACTTGGAAGAGACACAATCGTTTGCTTTTTCACGAGAGGCAGGGTGCAAAGAACCATGGTATAATGAGGGCAAGAACCCCTCTGAGGGGTTGGGGGAGGGAAGGTCTATTTTCCTCTCTGCCAACCCTTCTTCTGTGTGACCTTGAATGTATTACACTTGGACTTCTTTGGTCTTCTGCAATATCTAAGTATTGGATGAAATTGGGAGTTTTAAGATGAAGTAAGAATGGGTACCTGGAAACCCATCTCACAGAGCCCACTCTTTTCTGTCCCCTTCCTGGTAGCTGCTGGGAGAGAACTCAGAGTTCTGTGTACCACAGACTGAAAATGACTGAACTAGGAAATCATATCAAAATCTCTCCTAGTATAAAAGTTGGTGACTCCATGAAACATGGTAGCTTCCCTTTTTATTTAAAGAGGCAAGCTGGGATCTAACAAGTGAGGAAATAGTCTATAAATATGTGACAATTAAAAAAAACCTAGTACCTACTAGGCCATGTTCATTTAATTTTTAGAATCAGACCACAAGAACCCAGCCTGCTTCACTGGTTTAGGATTTGAAAATATTTTAAAGATACATATTCACTTTCTGCTATAAAATTAGAGTTTTTAATCATTTGACCCAAAATAGCATAATTTCCTCACATCTGTATTTCTATGGTAAAACATTCTTGACATTCACGAATGCAATTTCTTTACTGCTTTTAAATAAATGGGACTAATATGTTCTTAGGTTTTGTTTAGCTTTTCCTGTACTGTTCTACTGTCCTCAGTGATTTGGCCACGGTTTGATTTGAGTAAACAGTATTTATACTTATAGAAAAGAGGCTTCGTTAACCTGGGTACACGGTAAATTCAAAGACCCAGGGCACCAAACTTTGCATTGATACAATTGGCAGTTCTGTGCTGGCTGTGGGGGTCAATGGTGGATTTAAACCAAATCTCACAGGTAGCTGAAGGCATCATGCAGAACAAGGTCACCTATGGCACAGGATGGCATAATGTACGAGATACTGCAGAACTAGAGGCACTTAGGTTTATAACCCAGCTTTCTTTTACCCACCCTGACTTGGGGCAGGCACCATAACCTCTTTTGGCTTCAGATTTTTCATCTGTAAGTATAGATGATAATCTCTGCCTAGATAACCTTTTAGGAAAGGCAAAACTGAATTGAGATAATGGATATGAAAGCACTTAAAATTTCAAATAGAGGTAACATTGGGCAAGTTATTTTATAGGTTTGGTTCTCAATAACAATTAGGTGATTTTTGCTGAGTGCTTGGCATCTTGCCAAGAGCTTTATATGCATCATGTCATTTAATCCTCATAATTACTCTCCGGCAGGAATATTACAGTCATTTTACTGTTGGCAAAACTAAGGCTTAGAGAAGTTAACTAAAGAAGTTACTTAGCTACTAAAGTCACATTGATAGATGCAAGTTAAAAATGAGGATGATGATAATGCCTGTTCTATTAATTCACAAGTTAGTTACAAGAATGGCATAAACAATTATATTTTTTAAAAGCTTAAAATGTAATCTAAGAAGTGATTATTACTATTAGTAATGAATTGGTTTGGTGGAAGAACTGAATTGCCCCCATCACTGAGTTACAGCTGATTGCCTGACGATATGTAGTATGTCTATAAACTTGGAAAGGGTATGACCACGCACTCTAAAAAACACTGGAATTAGGCTTTATTTATCCCACCATAAATGCATGAAAGTGCAAATGGGATTTTTACAGTGGTATTTTTCATTGCTTCCTCATTAGCTACTAAAAGTAATATATTTAAATGAGGTTGAGTACAAAGAAGGAAGTCATTACTTTTCTAAATCACTTACCTATTTTAATAAAACAAAAAGAGCTTCATGATTAGGAAGATGTTTCATTATTCTTTAATTGCTATCTGAATAAACCATTCTCTAGTCCTTACACTGATTTCTCCTTTTTTTGGAAAAGGACACTGTCATAAACCCCATGTGGATTAAATGACAATGTCTCACAGCTGATTAAGTGGGGATTTCAGATAATGACACATTGAGATTTATCTTAATTTCTCATAGCCATTTTTTTTTCTTTTTTCTTCTTAGAGCCATACCCACAGCATATGGAAGTTCCCAGGCCAGGGGTCGAATCAGAGCTACAGCCACAGGCCTGTGCCACAGCTACATGATCCAAGCCTCATCTGCAACCTACACCACAGCTCATGGCAATGCCAGATCCTTTAACCCACTGAGCAAGGCCAGGGATCAAACCCACATCCTCATGGAAACTAGTCGGGCTCATAACCCACAGAGTCACAATGGGAACTCCCTCAGGGCTATGATTTCTTTAAAAAATCTGATAATTGTGATTTGCTTCATAGAATTTGTGTCTCCTAGTGTTAAAACAATAAATAGAGAACTCCCTTTCTAGACCCATATGCAATTTTAGAGTTCCATCTTCTCTCATGGAGGAGAAAGTTGATTTCTGGAGAGTAAAGGAGTGTCTCTGAAGTTAAGTCAACATAACCGTGACCTTAGTCATAACAGAGGCAGCAACTAACATTTATTGAGTGCTTATCATGTGTCAGGCACTCTGCTAACCCCTTTAAATCTATTACACCATTTATTCCTCATGACAACTCTGTGAGGTAAGTAGTTATTCTCCTCACTTCAGAGGATGAAAAAACTAAAGCTCAGTGAGAACGAGTAATTTGCCAAAGGCTACTCAAACCAGTGAGTGGCAGAGCCAGGATCCCTAACCAGGCTGTGTTGCTCCAAAGCTCTGCTCCTAATGACATGTACAGTGGTCATCATCATGTCACCACTGGACTAGTTGCTCACCTAGTTAGTGTGACTGGGTTTTACATGCCCACTGTACATACTGCCTCTCACGCTGTAGATTATTTCTCTCAAGTTGCATTAGGGTTCAATGCTGAGATTTTGCGCACACTTTGGTCTGTGGCCAAGGATGACTTACGCAATTTTATGTCAAATTTAATGAGTTAGACCAAAGGAGTCCACTTCAGCTCACCAAGAACAGCTGCTTGGGGTGTACAAGTTTGGGCATTTGCTTAGGACTGATGTTGTGAATTCCTTGAGGGAAGTGGGAAGTCTGGATGCAGTTTCAGTTAAAAAACAGATTTGTTTGCTAATGACAGTGACTGTGATAGTGTGATGAGTGAGAGCTTTTTTCACTTATCCAACCCTTGCCAATTTAAGCCCCCTTCATTACTGCCTTGGGGGAAAAAACAGAGGTCTGTGCCAAAAAAAAAAAAAAAATCTGAAAAGGTGGTTTTCTGATCTTCTCACAAACAACATCTTGCACAATTTCCCCCAGACAGCTTTAACAGTCTTACAAAGTCTCCTAGACTGAGATATGTAAGCCCAAGTGTAGTCTTTGTTATATATAAAGACGCTCTGAAAACATAAGGTGCTTATTAGCTGAACTAAAACGGTGCCTTTTTAGTTGTTGCTGAACCACAGGCATACAATTTGGAGGCTTTCTGGCCACATGATACTTTATCCTTTATCCGAGAGGCCACGATGACACAAACCATTGCAGAAACCAGCAGGAGACTGGTTAAAACAAATAATTTCCCCTCATGTAAAAAAGAAGCTATGAATACAGCATGGCAGGCCCAAGGAGGATTTTATATTTGATAAGATCATAAGTGTCTTAGCTACTGCACTGTTCAATGAATGAAGCAGAAAACAAGTTAAACATGTCCAGCTCTCTGACATCATGGAGGGGCATGCCTCAGGACCAAGCTGAAACAACTACCAGAACATACACCGTACTGGGTATAGCATGTATGATGGGATCAATGATGTCATAGCTTTGAGCCTCCAGCAAGAAATATTCTTAATTTTAGCTGAAAGTCATTAAATTTTTAACATCACTTTCTCTTCCTTTCCATTATATGCATTGTTTTGGCTTCCTTTTTGAGGCTGCTTTTGAATAGGAAACAAAGTATTTTATCACTTCATAAAAATAACTGCATAAATGACACCAGCAGAGAGCAACCCTGCTCTCTTGAGCTGGAACTGCTGCTAGCCAGGTAGGCTCAATGGTTGGTCATAGTGAAAAGAACTCAAATTCTTATCTCAGCAAAATGTCCGATTAATACATGCTAGGGACATTTGGGCTTGCTTTAAAAGAGTGGAAACCAAGAATGCTAGGTCATTGAATTCCAAGTTTCTATTAAATATACAGAATGATTTCTTTTTAATCTATGTTATGAGCCCCAGACAAATCTGGAGACAAATAGAGCAAAAGCACTGATAGCGATTATCCGTGGGCACTGGAGATTATTAGTGAACTTTATTGTTTTAATTATAGGCTTTTTTTTTTTTGTCTTTTTGACTTTTTTATGTAGAGCCGCACCTGCGGCATATGAAGGTTCCCAGGCTAGGGGTCTAACAGGAGCTGTAGCTGCCGGCCTTCGCCACAGCCACAGCAACACGGGATTCGAGCCGCGTCTGCAACCTACACCACAGCTCATGGCAACACCAGATCCTTAACCCACTGAGCAAGGCCAGGGATCGAACCCGCAACCTCATGGTTCTTAGTCGGATTCGCTAACCACTGAGCCACGAAGGGAACTCCTAATTATAGGCTTTTAACTTGTTAACATTTCTGAGTTAGTATTAAGAATGAGAAAAAAGCCATAAAACATAAAAATTATTATGGAAAGAATAGGATAGATGCCAACAATCTTTTTAGCCCCAAAACCACTAGGTGAGTTGGTCCACAACCATGGAAACCAGTAGATATTGTTGGTGAGTGAAATGAGTAAGTGATGTCATTCATTAGTTCAAATGTATGGCATCTAGTTATTATAAAGCAAATTAATGAGGGCAGTGGGGCTATTTTGGTAAACAGGAAAACTGGACATCAAGGATTATGGCTAAGGTTTATCACAACCAGTTTACTTCCAGTTTGGGTTTTACATGTGTACTAATGAGAAAATTTTTATCACAGAGAAGTAGCTGCTAATGGTAACAGTTTTTATAGCTCTCCTTGCAATCTTGGAAACTTATTCTCTCTTTCTAGTTTTTTTCTTTCTAGTTTCCTTCCTCCCTTCCTTCCTTTCTCTCTTTATCTTTCTTTTCTTTCTTTCTTTCCTTCCTCCCTCCCTCCCTCTTCTCTTCTCCTTTCCTTTCCTTTTCCCTTTCTTTCTCTCTCCCTCCCTCCCTCCCTCTCTCTCCTTCTTTCCTTCCTTCCTTCCTTCCCTTCTTCCTTCCTTCCTTTCTCTCTCTCTCTCTCTCTTTCTTTCTTTCTTTCTCGCCACGCCTGAGGCATATGGAAGGTCCCAGGCTAGAGGTCGAATCAGGGCTTCAGCTGAGACCTCCACTACAGCCACAGCAACGCAGGATCCGAGCTGCATCTGAGATCTCTACAACAGCTTGTGGCAATGCTGGATCCTTAATCCACTGAGCAAGGCTAAGGATCAAACCT
Source organism: Catagonus wagneri (assembly GCA_004024745.2). Classification (NCBI taxonomy): domain Eukaryota; kingdom Metazoa; phylum Chordata; class Mammalia; order Artiodactyla; family Tayassuidae; genus Catagonus; species Catagonus wagneri. The sequence goes on along the minus strand of PVHT020000022.1, from coordinate 21,713,311 downwards.
GCATAATCATGGATACTAGTTGGGTTCTTAATCTGCTGAGCTACGGTGGGAATTAAATAGACATAAAGAGCTTAACAATGAGGGCAAAAGTATTTCCTTTGGTAGTAAAATATTTTTCACTATTATTACAGCAATTTTTACAAGTTAGCTTAGCTTGAACAAGTTAAAATTAGTTTTTGTTTGAATACAGTTTTTGGAGTTACCATTTAAAGATGCTTCAAAAGATATAAAATGAAATTTAAAAAAGCACCTCTATGGAACAACAGGATCTATAGGCACAGTTTGAAAACCGTTAATTTAATGCAACAAATAGCTCTCTCACCTCCACTTGTGGGTGAGAAAAGTAACCCAGAAGGGCAAAGTAATAAACCCAGGGTTGCAGATGTATTTAGTGCCCCCTTTTGCTGTTCATGGTGCTTCCCAGTTTTGAGAGGAAGTAAACGTGGCTATCTAAATGGGATTTTGTTGTCAAATAACAGGCCAAAAATCCTAATCTAATACAGGAAAAGTGAAGAAATATCTCAGTGGCTAGATAAAATAAATTTCTTCTTAAATGCCAAAATATGTGACTTTATCTGTTCTTAAAACATGTGTTTTCACTTTGGGGGCTTTTAATTTTGGACACAAAGGTGTTGGTTTAATTTCACTTGTGTCACTCTTGATTTTACTATTAGACAGTTAAATCTGTACTTAGAAAGGGTTCCTTGAGTGTCTGATTCTGCTATGTCTGATGAGAGGGCGGACCTATCTCAGCCAGTCCCTTTATTTCCTTTTCTCAGATCTTTACTTCTTATTTTCTCTTGGAATTCAGAAAGGTTGCTTTGATCTCAGGTATGCAAATGAGCTCAGTGAATTTCACGAAGTACCCTAACCTCAGACTAGTATAACTACATTTCCTAAAGCAGTTTCCTCTTTAACCTCTCCTACAGCTAAGTCTTAATTTTTACAGCTTTGTTTAATTATCTCTCTAATAAAAAAGCAGCTTCCTGACATTTGCTTCTAACCTATTTTTTTCTTTCTCCTTTTCTCACTTTTCTCTCTCTAACAGCCACCTGTCCCAACATTTATTCATGTGCTATAGTAGATGTTTTAAAATAACATAGACATAGAAAAAGCATAAACTGCACAAACTTCTTTCAATGTAGCATGGCCTTTTGCTTTTGAACAATAAGAAACTGGCCAAAAATATTACTCCAACAGAAAAGACAGGTAAAAATCAGAAGCCAGGAAAAAAAAAAGAGCAAATTTTTTCTGATTATAAACACATTCTTAAAATTGTTAACAAAATGCTTCTATTGCACAACTGTTTTTCATGGCCTTCTCTTCATTGAAGTTTTCTCTGAGTGGGGGGAAAAGCTTTACACAGTTGTGTGATGTGTATCCCTCTTTTCTTCTAGAAACACACACATACATTTTCATGCACTTGTGTATAAGACCTTCCAAATCTCTCTATGGCTGAGATGACCTGTTTAAATTGGGATAATTATGCTTTTCATGCACTGGCCTTCCTGGTATAGATAGGGATAAAGATGTATAACAAGTACAATATTTTAAAAATAGGGTTGAATTGCACGAGTGAGAGTTATGCTGGCTAAAAATACCTCAGGCCTTTAATATTTCTAAAATAAAGAGATCCAAGCAAAATTTTAACAGTTCACTTAGTTTTTATACCATATCCAATCTTTTATACATAATTGTTTCATGTAATGCAAAGTGAAATTAAACTTCACCTAAAATATATATTTATAAAATATCTCCTCTTCTACTTCTCTAATGAAAACCTATTATTCTGAGTTCACTTTTATCAGCTAGGTTACGTGGTTTCTATGAGCAAATTAATTATAGCAATTTCCCACCATATGGAGAATTTAGAATTCAAGAATGTGAGACAGAAAGAGTATAAGAAAAGAAACTTTCAAAAGTTAACAGCAGAAAACAGAAACTAAAATTGCATGGGCTACAATTCAAAGACAGAATGATACTCATCCCCGGTGCTTTTGCAGTATTTTAACTATTCAAAGTTTTGTTTTATGGCTATACAATTAGTATACTAGGATTAAAAAAAATAACATTGAGGTATTTCTCGGGAGTATAAGGGTCTTGGAAAGGATTCTCTATCTTTTGGTCTTCAAATTTTGTTTTGTAGGAGAAAAGCTTTCATATATCCTCTCTCATGCATTGAGGCTAAGAAAAGAGAATTACCAGGAAGCACTGCAACTAAAAAGCCAAATGTTACTGCCGTGAACAGACTCTTAAGCTGCACTTTCTGACTACTCAGCATCTGAGATATTTCATTTGTCAGTCTGGTTCTTGATCCTGCAAATAACTACATGGTTTCCCCAAAGCAAACATATGGGAAAGTGTCAAGTGTCTCTTTAAAACTCCTCATTAAAAAGACCTTTTAAAAAATATATTAGAGAAATAAGTCCTGCTTTCTCTCCAATGAAGGCTGAGTTTATTTAAATCTGGAAGAACTGCTCTAACACTGGTTTTGATGCTAGTTCATCAGTGTGTCCCACCACGGACTCAAATGGGTGAGATGCGACTCAGAAATAGGGTCTGGTCTGATCATCTCCCTGACCAGATGGCAGAGTTAAAAAAGGAAGGAACCCTGAGAACACTGTGCCATTACATTTGTTAAGGTCAGAAACAAGTCACCAGAATAAAAAGAAATCAGAAGAGCAAAGACCTGTGCAGAGTACCTCACCAGCAGCTTTACAAATGGAAAACCCCTGGACCCTGAGATTGCATCTTCTAGCAGGAAGGTCTAGGGCATGGGTTGTAATAACACCTGCTTAGGAATAGGCACTGGACAGCAGCACTTCTTTAATCTTCATGTCATTTTATTTTTCACTAAAACAATTTTAGTTTACGATGCTTATCTGAACTTGATTTATGATCATGGTAAACAAAATGGCAAATCTGACTGACCTGGCTGGACAAGGATCCAAGTTGCATTCCTGAAGTTTGGGCTTGGGTTTGATGTTCTCAGGGTAATAGTGACAGTATTGGTCAGCAACCACGCGGTTGCTCCGAAGATCATAACACTCAGCCGATGTCAGCTGGTAACCTGCAGTGTCAAAACATGCAGACAAGTTTAAATGCACAGATCAATGTACTGTAATCACTTTGGCTTTTTTGTCCATCTCATATTAATGGAAATTCTTCCCCAATTCTCCAGTCATTTACAGGACATGAGACAGATAAATAAAAGGCTCATTACTTTTTACAGGCCTCAGATATTATATTTTTCCAATCTAACTTTAATAATTAAATTATACCATAGGGCTTGAACTATAAAGGAGCATAATTAGATTATAAGACTCTGTTGTAAGAGTTCCCGTTGTGGCTCAGTGGGTGACGAACCCAGCTCATGGAGATGAGGATGCAGGTTCAATCCCTGGCCTTCCTCAGTGGGTTAAAGATCCAGCGCTGAATGTCGCAGATGAGGCCCTGATCTGGTGTTGCTGTGGCTATGGTGTAGGCCGGCAGCTGTAGCTCCAATTAGAACCCTAGCCTGGGAACTTCCATAGGCCACAGATTTGACCCCCCCCAAAAAAAAAAGATTCTGTTGTAAGAACTAGTCTTACTAATTTGTTTTGCATAATCTAAAATTCTAACACAGAATTCTGCATCCAAAAAAGATTATCAGTATTTATTTATCAACCATTTCATGCAAAATTGTCTCCCTTGTACCTGGAGCATCAGGGAGAATAAATTCCCTTCCCGTCCTCCTGCCCCCCCCAAAAACCGAGGCCACTCCCCTTGGTCAGTGGGGGACCACGGGATATCAGATAGGATTGGGTACTGCCAGCTGCTGGGAACCTTTTCTTTTTTTTTTTTTTTTGCCTAAATTCAGCCTGAATGGGTTAAGTCGAATAAATGGATGACTAAGACTCCAGCAGTAGCCATCATGAATTCCAAGTTTCCCTACACAACTAAAATAAACAGCTCCTACCATTCAATTTTTGTTTCAAAATCCTTTGTCATTTCTCTTTAAGTCTCTAGCCAATTTTTTTTTTAAATAATGTTGCTGAGTAATACTTAATTCTACTCATTACAGGTTTTACCCTTTCCTACCTAACTCCTTCCTGTCCTATGGACAAGGGTGATGATGAGGACTTAGATTTTAGGGGTGAAAAATAAATGTATATAGAGTATTTCTTAAAATTAGGCCTTTTTAAATCATTCTAACACTGATAAATTCCAAAATATATTTTCCCTGGGCAGTGAATGAATATTGCTATTGCTAAGTAAGTGTTAAGAAGTCAGCCTTTGAGTGGTTAAAAATCTTGCAAAAGATTTTAGGAAATGAGAAGGAGGCTTATAAACCAGACTTCCTGGCTTAAGGCTATGTTCTCAGACCACCCACATAAATTATTTATTCATTAAAGACCTAAAAAGGACCTTTTAACAATTTTACTGTAAAGATGAAGAGCATGGAAAGTAATGGATAAGAACAGGTTCAATTTAACTTTTTGTCTTATAAAAAAATCAAAAAGCAAAATGATGCTTTATGTAAGTAAATTTGTTTGTTTTTTCAGCTATATTATACTTTAGGTAGATAATTTGTCATCTATTGTCAAGTTATTTTATAAGTGTCCAGAAAATAATTTCTACTCAAGGACAGAATTTATATTGTAGTAAAGTGTGCACACAGCATTAGGTAAAAAATAAATATGAGATTATGAATTTTTTTGTTTGGTTTTGCTTTTTAGGGGCATGCCTGCAGCATATGGAAGTTCCTAGGCTAGGGGTCGAATAGGAGCTGGAGTTGCCAGCCTACACCGCAGCTCACAGCAAAGCCAGATCCTTAAACCATTGAGCTAGGCCAGGGATCAAACCTGCATCCTCATGGATACTAGTTGGTTTCTGTCACCCCTGAGTCACAATGGGAACTCCCATGATATTATGAATTTTAAAAATCATAATTTGTCAGCTTAAAAATATGGTTGTGTGGAGTTCCCGCTGTGGCTCAGTGGGTTAAGAACCCAACTGCAGCGGTTCAGGTTGCTGCAGAGGTAAGAGTTCGAATCCCTGCCCAGTGCAGTGGGTTAAAGGATCTACTGTGGCCACAGCAGCTGTGGCTTGGATTTAATTCCTGGCCCAGGAATTTCCATGTGCCATGGGTGTGGCCATAAAATTAAAAAAATATATATGGCTGTGAAGATCTTCTAAGAGTGTATGAAATGAAAACAGAATAAAAATGAAATAAATGACTGTGTATGTCAGATAATTGTGTCTTCTAAAGTTTCACAAGGTACTTGGAGTAGCAATTCTTTACACTTAGCAAAATATTCAACTAGTTGACTCTGGAACCAGAAACATAAAAAAGGAATCTAGAGATCATTTCTTTAACAATTTTCAAACTGTGGTCCATGAAATGGGCGGAAGGCTGGTTTTTACATCCTTTAGATCTTCTCAGTGAGCAGTTTTCCCTTATCTGGCTTCCTAGTAAAATACTCTTTTTGGAAAATGTTTGATAGCTCAACACATGTAAAAACTACTGATGGTTCTCCTTTTTCACTTAGATGTTAAAGAAAATAAAGCTCAGAGGTGGCTTACAAATGAATCTAACATTAACTGTCTTCTTATACAGCAAGCCATTACCAAGGCTACAGAAACTATACCTCAGCAGCAACTCTATGTGAAAATGGCATTGTGAGTCTACTATTGCATTTCTGCTTCTCACAAAACATGGTTTTTATTTAAAAAGAAAAGATGAAAAAATTATTTCCTTAAATTTCTCTTTCTGAAACTACTTCCTGTGCTATTCATTAATAGGTGAATCAAAATAACATATTCCCATAAACGTCAAAGTATCTGGCACTTTATTGTAAAGTAATTTTTTTCTTTTCATCACAGATAGAGCAACTGGAAAGACTGTTTTAATGAAATGCCTAAAACGTTGAATTCATTGTTATGTAACAACCAAATGAAAGCACTTATTGGTATTTTTAACTAACTGATTTAAGGTAATATCTAACGTTGCTCTATAGGAACTCATTCTTAACGATTTGTTCATATTAGGTAGACGAAGGTAACACAGCTGAGGAAGTATTGTATCATATGTTCTTGTTTTACAAAAATTAATGGATAATCATTTGTGTCCATTTTCAGTTACTCTCCTTCTTTTGTCAAAATAACGCTAGCCCTAACCTATGTGGATTAGTTACTTAAAGCAAGCCAATTAACAAAGTTCCATGAAGCTGGAGCTAGAATTTAATTTCATGTGCTCATTTTTAAAGGCACATACATACGATTTTATACTTATTAAATTACCAAGACTTAAAAAAATGATAGTCCAAAAATACTGACTCAGTTGGCAATGAAACTAAAATATTCATCGACTGCTTATTACCCTTCTGGAAAGAATTTTGGTAATATATGCCAATAGCCACAAAAATTCTGAAACTCACTCCCGTGAATTTCTTCCAAGGAAACAATTTGAAAGGAGAAAAATACTTAGGTGTTAAGCTATTTCTTACATTATAACAGAGAAGTTTAAATGAACTGAATGATCTTCTAAAAGGATATGACTAAATTATTATAAAATAACTCAAAGCAATAATTATGTAGTCATTTTAGTAATTATTAAAGAAAAGGGGGTGAAAACCCTTTTCCAGTAACACAAAATGCTGTTCATGTTACAGACATGATAGAGCAGAGATAGGAATTCATCTGATGACTTTTCAGGAGAGATGTGTGTTAATGTATAAATAAGGTAAGTGGCCTTCCTTTTCCTGCATGAATGACAGGGTTGAGCCAAAAAATAACTAAGCCTAAACCTATGCTGCAGTAATTTTTTTTTTAATGGTAATAACCTTTTTCCTTTAATTAAGTTAATCACTGATTCTTCTTGGACACATGCTATGGAGAAGGTCTGACAAACTTCACTTGATTACCGAATAAGTTCATTCAGCCTGATAAGCAGTTTACTCCCAAATGAACAGAATCACCTGCAGACTAAGCTGCTGCCAGGCTATGATATGGCTTGTCCTGGGCTCCCATGAAAGAAGGAAAGACCATTTCCTCTGATAGGACTCTACAGACAGAAAACGGTCAAGTGGTAGGTATCTATACGGAGGTATCCATCTGCCTTACAGAAAGACTTCAGGATTTGGCTCCCTTCGAGAAAGGAACTAATTCACCCTGCACTTCCATGCTAAAGTGACTTTCTCCTGGCAACAGCTGAGACTTCCCTCAGAAACGAGAATAGCTCCAAGGCTAAATGAACATGGTTACCTCCACCACAAGTTGCTGAGCATGGAAAGAAATCCGTCTCCCTCCATCGGTGGATGATAGGCTGATAGAAGATGAACTGGACTGTACTGTCCGTGGGTCCTGAGTTGCGAATCTGCAGGAGACAAAGGCAAAGTAGAGGAACCGGTGTGACAGAGGAGTGCCCTCTGGGCCCCTTGCAACCTGGACAAGGATGTGTGGCAGTACTGATGGTCTCAGGCTGTGTAAAGGGCGGCACTGGGAGAGAAAGGACAATGGCAGTATCTCTCATCTTACCACCTAACCAGCAAATGGTCCCTACACGCGCCATCACCATCATCACCTTCTCAGTCTGTTGCCACCGAACACAGGATAACAATGTCTCAACTTGTGATTCTAGCAGGACTGTAACCCAAGCCACTTATCCTTTCACTCTTTTTAATTTCTAACCTCTTAGTATAACAGGTAAAATTATGTGGATTTTTCAGTGTAGGTTCAGAAATAGACAATTTGTTCTAAGAAAATAATAAATGTGGTATGTTAAAAAAATCAAAGATACTGTCACTGATTCAGAGACAAAAAGGAGTTAAAAAATTAAGTAGCTCTTCCCACTCAGAAACGTACTTGGCGTGTCCTAGAAATTTAGTGATTCATGTATCTTAATGTGCAAAGTACAAATCAGAAGCTGGGTAAAATGCAAATTCCTGGTTCCAGCCCAGAGATCCAGGGAAATTCAAATGCAGACAATCCAAAAATCAAACTTTGAAAAACACCAACTTACATTATAAAAGCATTTATTTCAAATAAAATGTGTTTATGGAAATCACAGCTCCTTTGTTTTTTAAAAGGGAGGATATGAGGCAATAATTCTTTAATGATTCAAAAGTACGAGGTTGAGGAAACAAACTCAGACTGAAAGAAAAAGTATCCCACAGGAAAAATGCTGCGATTTCAGGAAGACAGAACGATGTCATACAACAGCTAGACAGTTGGGCAAGGGCAAGGCTTGGACCATTTATTATATTAAAGAGAGTTCCATGAACAACTGAGAGGACCACCTGTTATGCCAATCCCATCACAGCAGTTAGAGAGGCATGAGAGTCAGCAGAGTTGCCTTGTTTAAGACTTTGTTAATGCTTTCAAACCTTAGCACTGTTCCAACTGCGCTTTATCTAGGATAAAGTTATGGATTCAGGTTTCAAATTTCTTAAAAAGGTGGCCTTATATATTTTTTTGCTACTGAGTTTAAAAACTGGATTAAACACCTAGAGTGCAGAGGGAAACAGAAGCACTGAAGAAATAGGGAATAGATGCTAAACACTAGATCGGTTTTTGGAGTTTGGATGAGAATGTGAAATGTTCCTCAGAAAATCTGGAAGGGCTGGAAAGGATAAAGAAGAGAGAAAAGCTACAGAATATCTCCTATAATGCTAGGATTCTGACCCACAGAGCATCCAGGTCTTTCCTAATTAGAATAAACAGTGATACGATTCCCTACTTTAAAGCAAAAACAGCTGAAGCAATACAGGGTCTTCCACAAAAGGGGAGCATGGCCTACAGATTAATGTTTTTCAGTCCTATGTGTCAGATACAGGATATCTAATGGCTTGCTTAGGGAGGCAGTATTAATCACATCCTCTGGAAAGCTCTTCCCCTCCACCCCCCAGCTCACAAAAGCTGATAGCTCTCTTGGGATGTGTGGTTATCATGCTGGAAAGCTATTATATTAAACACAAGCACCACAAAAAAATAAAAAGGCCAGAAAATGAATTCAGATATGGAGAGATGGGCTATTTTGCAGGGATCCCTGATATTAATTAAACTAAGTCCTAGGAAAGCATGTAGGTTGTGGGATGGGGGGTTCAAAACAAGGAAGACAGAACATTTAAATATTTGGAGAAAACTTGTTCTAGAATATCTATGGTCTGGGCTTATCTTTAGGTCTGGTTAAAGAGGCAAAAGAATGAGCAGGTCATTTTTTTAACTCCCTGGGAATTATCAATAAAAGCACCTCATGCCCACAGAGGAAGGAATAAATGACAAGGAGTTTTAGTATCAAGAGGGAGGGTTATTAAACACCATGTTGAAGGAAAGAAAATAAGCAGCATAGAGAGAATATAGTTCTCCATGAGTTTCATGGAAATGATGGACAATGACCACGAATGTGGAGACTCTATGCCTAGATTTGAACATAGACATCTTATTTCAAATAGATGAAACCATCACAACGCATCCGAATCTCTGACCACATAATCTTTTTTTTCAGCTATACACACAACATGTGGAAATTCCCAGGCCAGAGATTGGACTTACACCAGAATAGTGACAATGCCAGATCCTTAACCAACTTGGCCACAAGGGAACTCCTCTCTGACCACATAATCTTGCCTGATTCCTTCCTCCCTGTAAGCACTCTTACCTCTCCCTTCTCTATAGTCACATTCTTTCTTTAATAATAACAGCTACAACTACCACAACAACCAGCACTTACTACATCCCTGCAATGGGCAAGGGACATTTCATTTATATTAAATTGAATTTTAAGACTACTCTGGATTATTGTTCACATTTACATCACAATGAAAAAATGAAGTTCAGAGAGGTTAAGTGACTAGCTCAGGGCTACACAGCAAGAAACAGTAGAGCAGGGATTTGAATGCAGGTCTGCCTGACTGTAAAGCTGCCATTCTATTCATGGTACCAAACAATCTTATTAGCATTGTGAAGATATAGATATTTATCTTTGCTGGTATCCTTGTAACTCTTGTCAGTATCTTCTTAATTTTACACTTACATTTTAGAGTAGAAAACTATTTTAAATAAAAAGAAGAGGCTAACAGGATGTCTAACTTTAATGGCCTAATTATTGTTTGTAGAGATGAGCCACCACGTTCCACTTTCCTGGTTTTATTAATTCTGGGCTGCTGGGACCCATGTTATCATTAGGTCTGGAGCTTCATAAACCCTAAATCCTCAAACATCAGGTTTTGGTTCTCAAGTGTACATTGAAAGCTTCAGTTTGACACAGTAGAATTTTGTTTTAGGGAGCTAAACCATCTGGCAAATGTAATTTTGACCTCTTCAAGTTAATAAGGAAAACGAATGTTATGAACCAAGTTTTTCTTCCTGTAATTACAATGGTTCAGTGTTTTCAACTCAATATAATGACTTGTTTCCCTGGAAGTAAAAGGGAAGACAAAAAACCTGATCACTTTCCGTAACAATTGATAGTGCTTTTGTGATAGAGCTGCAGGGCAGTATGAACGTGTCCACGGGCAACTGTTGAATTTCAAGTCCATGTAAAATCAAAGAAATCAAGGAGAGATTCCAAACCCACGGAAGACATCAAGGGCACATAGGCTCTTGCAGATAAAGCATTACAAAATGCCCTACTGTTTCTTCTCAGTTGGGAAAGGAGAGTTTGTGAGACTTCAGATGTTCCCCAACTGGGTTCCTTTCTCTTTCAGATGCTGTAGAAACTTTGCCCCAGAAGGACCAGCATGGGACCTGACAGTCAGGGATACCCTACCCACCTTGCTTGCAGTTAAGCTGTTGCTCAGGCATGAGGAGAGGTGGCCGAAAGGAAACTGTGGGCGGATCTGCCATTATGAGCCTCCGAAATGGGACCCACAAAGTTATTCAATTTGGTCACCTGTCTTCAGGGCAGTCAGGGATGTCATGACTTGGGAGGGTTTGGAGATGGTGGAAATAAATCAGTATGCCTGCTAGGAAGGGAATAAAATGGAAAAGAGGCGATTCTGTTTATTAAATGCCTCGGTCTACTATACTATATTCATCTTGAGGCTGGTCTGGTATTGGAAGGTGAAAGCGAACCCTCAAGAACCCGAAAAAATATTTAAAAATGCTTTTGTGGGCTTTCAAGAACACGCAACAACAATAATACCTTCCTTATAGCACTTATGTGCTTACAAATACTTAATGTTGATACATTTGTTATTTTATTATCTTTCTCTTCCATATTCCGTCAGCTTCAAGAAGGCAGGTATCATTTATCTTGCTTACTGTTCTTTGTTCAGCATCATACAGTGTTTGGCACAAAGCAGGTGTCCAAACAATTGCTGAATAAATGAATGCATAAATGAAGAAACAAATGAATTATATACTGATCACGGTCCTTTCAAGCACTTTGGAATTGCAAACTATTATTTGTGACCAATCTTTGGAAGAGTCATCTATTTGTATATATCTGCCAGATTTCTTAAAGATGTTGCTGATTTCTTGTTGATGAAATACTGGGAAAACAGATAATGTTGATAAACTTCATGAAAAGAAGCAGTACTGTTACAATGTAGCCCTCACCCAACAGTACTTTCAACACTCCTTTGGAGGCTGTCTTTTTAGGCAGGGCTTGTAAAAATGCTAGTTATTATTGGAATAAAACATAGACTCAATTATTCCACTGCTTTAGTTAGAGATGCTAAGATTAGGGGTTATTCAGGAAAAATAATGATAAAATATTGTTAGCACTAAACTTTAACACTTCTTAGAGAGTTTTCTAGTTCTCCCAGAATTCCATACCTCTGTGTTGGGATATACAGTAGTTCATGGCATGGTTCCTGGCTCAGGGTTGCATGAGATATGCTGGTTATAGATTTACTGCCCAAAGCTTTTGAGTAGGGCAGTAGATCAGAGATGCTTCTTTGGAAATAATGAGTGTAATGTTGACTGAGGCACAAAGAGGTGGAAGTGATATGTAGGACAAAGACGCTGAGGAAGAACAAATTGGAGTCTACTAGAAGGACCATCTCAATGCTTGAATGGATAAGGAGGGCAGAAAAGAAAGGGCCAGAGTAGAGCCAGGGGGCTATGATCCGGCAGGGTCTGCTACTCTCAGCATCAGGGAAAGGTGGGAGTTTGTTCTCTGACTCTGTATCTTAATCATAGCTGTTCCATTGGTAAAACAGTATGGGGAACCCCACAAGAAATGCAGTGTATTGTAATTAACTCAGTTCTAAACTTTTGGAATCAATTAGCATAAAGGAACATATTTACTAAGGAAACCCACTACCTGTAAACATTGGGTAGGAAAATGAACTACTGTTTATTACATGCTTCTTTTTTTCCCCCATAGTAAATTTAGACTCTTCTGCTCTAGAATGTTTGGCTTACAACAGTGATTTTCCCTTTGTATGAACACACATTGACTGGTATTGGGTGGGCCATCCAGAGACATGTTAGATGGCAAGACAACACCAATCTGGGATTTGACAATTGTCAAAGCTCAGCCTCCACTGGAGAAAAGAACTGATGATTTCAATCCTACCTGAGATTCTCAGGCTACCCAAGTCGCACAAAGTCTGTCTTCATCACATTAGCTTGGAGCAAGTAGCTATAGCTCTTACTATCTGTTCAATTTATTTTAGTACGTAACTATATACATCACTATTTCAAAATTTCTTATTCAGTGTTTTCTCTCTCAACTGGCATTATGAGCTAAGAGAGAGCAGATACCTTACTTCAAAGTCAATCTGCCCTGTGCATGAAGCATCACAGGGCATGGATGCACTGAGAAAAGGAAATGCATGGAAGCACTATAAACTTATTTGAGGAAGTGAATTTGCATAACTTTGCACATGTGGCTTCCATCTAGGGGCCCCTTTTAATAAAAACAATTTTGTGAGTTGCTGAGTTATGTATTATTATTACTAGTATTATTATTATTATGCTCAGTACTGTCCAGAAAGAAATATGAAGGCATCATCTCTGACTAATACTCTAACTGTGCAAATAGAAACTACCAGCTTTCTATTTACATAAGCTACTTAGGTAAAAATTGAGATGATGCCAACCTTCCTAACCAAATTCCCCAACTAATAAAATGTGATGCATTGAGAATTATCCTCTGTAGGAAATCACTGTTCTTTAGTTGTCAGTGCATGAATTGAGAATCAGTGTTCTTAGCTCTGGGTACACTGATTATTTACTATTTTGCTGTGTATTTCTGCTTCTTTGATGTCTTAGGTACTCATTAATCCTTTTTCTCTCTAGCGAATATGGCTTTCTTAAATTTTTAAAAGGGAGCAAAAATTGGAATATGCATAAGTATACCTTAGCTGTTTTCATAAGCAGAGCTAAGTTGGAAGTTCTAATAAAGGATGAACTACGACTGACAAAAACCCTTTTCTATCTGGGAAGGTCATTATCTTTCACTGAGTCTGCACGGAAAAGATTCACATGGTATGGTAAGGGAGGAAGGGGAAATTAAGCCAGCCAGTCTTCCAGCCAACAACCAATCTTCTCTTAACAATTAATGTGATTCCAGGTGTCACAGGCAGTCTGAGCTCACATCCATTTGTCTTAAAGCTTTATCTGCCAAACTTTTCTGAATGTACCATTCGTAAATCAATAAGCCTCTGACCATCTTCAGAGAAGCAGTTTTCTGCCATTGGGTAGACAGAGTATTTTGGTTAGTCTGACTGGAAGATAAAGCATCTGGAAAGATGGAAAGAAATCACTTGATTCTATTTGCTTTTATACATAGTAACTCATTCAATTCCTTCCAAAGACCCTGTGGGGGGATATTTTGCAACCATTTTTTCAAATGAGTAAATAGATACAAGGAGGTAATACAACATATTCAAGGTCACATCCCCAGTAAGCAGGAGAATATACAAAATTCTAGAGCGCTTATCCTTTCTACCTCTCTACACTAGCATTGGCAAAAAGTCGGTATAGCCTATCATGAAGCACAAACTTTTGGAAGACCTGCTCCCTCTCTCCTCAGGAAGTAAGATGAGAGTTTAGTCCATTTTTAAAGATGGCCAAAAAAAGAAGATTCCAAAACATAATTTTGGGCCCAGTGGTAATCTATTATAATTCTCACTGTGAAGAAAATCATTTCATGCAAAGTCTTTTCCTTTTAGATAAACAAAAATTTTTTTTGGCAATAAACTTCCATAGAGATGTTGACAAATGACCATTCCGATTCCTATGTATCTCATTCAGAAAGGAAATTGTTGCTTAAATTAATGGATAATGCAAAAGAGATTATACTTTGAATGACACTGAAGGAAAGAATTACAAACTGTGTATAATTTCTAAGCACATAAATCATGAAAGATGATAAATAAGCAAATGGTAATCTTTCATTTTCAGCTATTTCTTGCACAAAATTAGGGAAGGAATGGTTGCTTCATTATATGTCACTGGAAAAAAAGGTAACTTGTTTCTTTTTACGTTTATCTTATATTATCTTGCTCATTTTCAAGATTCAGTAAGAGGATTTAATAAATTATATAATCTATTTTAGAAAAATTTTAAATTTATCTGATTATGATAGTTTTCTTTTCTTTTTTTTTTTTTGTCTCTTTGCCTTATCTAGGGCACACCCGCGGCATATGGGGGTTCCCAGTCTAGGGGTCTAACAGGAGCTGTAGCTGCCGGCCTTCACCACAGCCGCAGCAACGCGGGATCTGAGCCGCATCTGCGACCTACACCACAGCTCACGGCAACGCTAGATCCTTAGCCCACTGAGCGAGGCCAGGGATCGAACCCGTAACCTTGTGGTTCTTAGTCGGATTCGTTAACCACTGAGCCACGACGGGAACTCCTGATTCTGATCATTTTCTAACGAAACCTTAGTCTCTTGTCACTTGCAACATAAAGCTAGGTCACCAAATAGGATATAGGGCAAAAATCACTAAAATGATAACTTAGCCTGTTTCGGAAAGAAGATATTTATAGGGCTAAGTATCTAGGAAAATGCCTATAACTTCTTCAAAGTTTGTTTTTCCTTTACTATGTATATTTACCTGTAAAAGAAAAAATGTCCTCTTAGAAGCAGTACAGGAACTAAAAACAGTTTTGGGCCAGAAGCAAGGAGATGAGATTTTTGGTCCTTTTATCACTGGTGTGAGCTGGGGCACATCACTGAGTGTCCCTCAGCCTCAGTCTCCTTGCAGTAAAATGAAGATGTCACATCTGTCCCACTTCAGCAATTGCCATGTGGTAAAAGTCCTTTATTCACCCAGCACTTGTTGGTATTTATTTTATTTTTTTAATGGAGATAGGAAGACAATCATGAGGAACAGCTCCTTGGGGAACATATAGAGGGGAGATGTGATGTAAACTGGAATTTGGGGTCAAGCCACAGAAGGCTTTCTGAAGGAGAAAGTACTGAAGTCCAAGTATGAGTCAGCGAAGAAAACGAAGGCAGAAAAGAAAAGTGCACCACAGACAGAGAGCATGGCATTATGCAAAGGTAATAAATATGAGAGAGCATGATATTGGGGGGCCTTGTGAGCCATTTGATTGGCTGAAACAGGAGGGGAAAAGTCAAAGGTGAGGTTGGAAAGGTAGGCAGAATACAGATTATTAAGAGTAAGAGATGCTGTGCTAGGGATCTGCATTTTAGCCCCAAAGCGGTGAATGGAGGCGAGGGGCAACACAGGATCATGAACAGTGGTTTTAGAAAATTCACTCTGAAAGAGTGAGTGTTGTCCCTTTCAGGCAACAGGGACCATGGATCAGAGGAACTAAGTCAGAGTCCATGGTATTAATCCAGGTAAGAAATACAAAGACGTAAACTCAGACAGTGGCAGCAAGGATGGAGAAGAAAGAACAGTCTTGAGAGATGGTAAGGAAGAAGAACTGACAAAGTCGGATGTCTAACTAGGCGTTTACAGGAGAAGGGGAATTGCTGTCAATCACAGGCTTCTTATTTGGCTGAGGGAATAGTGTATTTCTCCATAAGGTAAGTTGTAAAAAGATCAAGTGGGTTTCTGGGGCTAGACAAGCCCGATTTTAGACATTGTGCCTCCAAGTGGTGGTATGCAGAAGGCAGCTGGACATAGGAAATGCATTTGACAATGCTGTGAACTGCTCAGATGTGGGTAGTATTACTTGACTACAGTATTTTTAGTATGTGTATTAAGTCTTGCAAGGCCACTAGGGAAATCATTTTAAGTGGTTTATTCAATAGTACCCTAAGGGCTTCAAAAAATTAAGACATCTCTCCATTTTTTTCCCTGTATTTGTTTGTTTAACTGAAATTATTTAACTCCCTACACCATCATTTCTATTGTGAGTTATCTCTGATGGTTTGTGGCTTCTTGTTCACAGTCATGTGGCTGGCATCTGGACTGGATTAAAAAAGAGCTACCATGTGGATGGAGAGAGAGGCCAGAACTCTGGTACCCTTCTTCCATGCAACCTCACTGCCCATCCATTTTCCTACATGCATCCTTCCTTCCAGTTGCCATGGGGTCATCAAGTCTTAGCTTAAATCAAATGTCCTCTGGCTCCAGGTTCCATGATGAAAAATTTATGAAGTTCTGGACACATGACAAGTTTTACAGCTTTACAGCTGAAATCCTTCAGGTCCTTTTGACCTACTGAAGGAAAAAAATATGTTTGATTTTACTGTGATTCCCAAACATTCTTCTAGTGTGTGCATTTTTCCTACAGAATTTGTATGTTGCTTCCAGCAATGTGTTTTATATTATCTTGAAGGGTAGGGAAGCTATGATGGAAGGAAACAACATGGTCTTGTTGCCAGTACAAGAGAAAGCAGAGCTTGCAATTGGAAGCATGACCAAGTCTATGGATCATTAATTTATCTTTCCCTTTGACTGAAGACACCTTACATGAGTCAATGACTATATCTTAACTTGTTTTAACAATGGTTTATATTCCCCAACTAATGATATTTTGGCTTTTTGAGTGGGATCTTTTTATTAACTCACACAAACACAAATATACATAAATATTTCTTCCCTGGAACCTTAGAATTATTGCATGTTCTTATAAAGTCCAGGATGTAGCTCAACACCCTTGAATTAAACATTTCCTTGATACCAAGCTTTCCAAATCTATGTCAAAACCTAAAGTCCTTCTCTCCTCAGGGGATTATAAGTAACATCAGTTTGGATGTGGCTTGAAAGCAAGATACCTAAACGGGCTCACCTTGACAATGAAATCTGCTGTAAGTGGTCCAGCCATTCTCAGTATCTCTTTGTCTGGAAACTTCTGGAAGTCCACACTAGAATTGTCCACAAGAAAGATGCCTGTAGAGCTGAGACTGTTTTCACCTTTAGCCCCCTGTAGGGTTTTGGTTTCCAGATCTACATAATCAAACACATGAAGAGGAGAGAAAGATGTTCCCAGGGCAACCACAGACCACATGCAAGCACATTCTGCAACAGAGTCTAGAGCTATGTAGGGGAGAACTATCATTCTTTATATGGCTGACACAATTGAAATGTAATGGAAGCAAAATATATAGGCACATCTGGGTCACGCAGGAACTTATGCAGCAAATGAAATTATTAAAAACTCATTAGCCAAGCATTCAAGCGTCTCTGTCAAAAAAATCTATTATTTCCCCCAACTTCATTTCGGTACCCTACTTAACAGCAGTCTTATTCCTTTGACTAAACCATCTCCCATACATATCTTATTGATTTGGGTCTTTACGGACCTCGGTTTAGAACATCCTACAGTTTTCCTTTTGCTCTGTGAGACCCAGGATGCTTCTCTGAGTTCCTGCAGCACTCACTGTATGATTTCATATTCATGCACTACCTTTACTTATTTATACTTTCTGGTTACTTACTGCATGTGTGTTATTGCTCAAAGTGAGGAAACTATAGAGGCGTAAGGACAGGAAGGTAATTTTCCTTCTCTGTCTTTGTCAAACTCTTTTTATTATTTTATTCAGTCTTATGTATGTATATGATATTATAAGAACTTAAGACAGAGAAAGAACTTCTTGATTCCTGGCACATTCCAATCTGAACCCGCCCAATGATGAAGCCTAGGAAGCATCTTTTGTTTTAGGAAATCAGAGCACACAGGGCATGAGGGTAATTATGATATATATTTCAAATCAGATTAAATTCTCATGTGACTGAGAGGTGATTTAGAATAACTGCCTACTGCAAGAAGGAATACAGACACACTGAGCCTAGCAGTGGTTTCTAAAACTTGCACAATGACCCTTGGTTTTGGCAAGGGTTCTCTAGCAGAAACGTGGGGCGCCTGGGTAGGGCTCTGGGGCTTCTATGCCACATCCAATCAGAATGACTCCTCTCTTATGTGTTTTTCAGATTGGAGTTTGGGGGGTTAAGGAAAATTCTGGTCAATTTTAAGGTCTCTGGAGGTACTAAGGTACCTAACGTATTTGCACTCAGTTATTCTAGATGTTGCCTATTTCAAGTCCTCTGCTAGAAGGAATACCAACAAGTGGAAAAGGTTGGCATCCAAATAAATCCTCATGCTCCTCATATGAAGTAGTTCAGCCCTTCTTTGGGATAAGTCTGGCTTCCGTCCCCTTGGCTCCGCCCCCCCAACCCCACCCCAGTGCAGAGACGCCCTCACAGAAGGGTACAAGGCACATGGAGACAGTGGTAGCGTGGGAGAACCACAGTGGTTGTCATCAAAGGAGAGCATTTGTAACTCCTTCCTCTATTTCACTCCTCCAGCTCCCTTCCCTGTATTTGCAGTAATTGTTGAAGTATCTCTAGGACATAAATTAACTGAGTTTTGGAAAACCCTTAAAACTCTGAGCACCTGATTCACTTTCATTGGCAGGGCTCTCAGCTGTCCTTCCCAAGATACCTCTGATTAAAGATGAATTGGGGGCAGTTTCCATTATGGCCCCATGGAAACAAATCCAACTACTATCCACGAGGATCAGGTTCAATCCCTGGCCTTGGTCACTGGGCTGGGGATTGGGCATTGTCTTGAGCTGTGGTGTAGATCACAGACGCGGCATGGATCTGGTGTTGCTGTGGCTATGGCCTAGGCCAGCAGCTATAGTTCCAATTTGACCCCTAGCCTGGAAATTTCCATATTCTATGGGTGTGGCCTTAAAAAAAAAAAATGAACTGGGCCTGGACAGACTGTCTATGCTTGTTCTGGTTTGTCCCTAAACATTTAAGCTTGGTCCCATGTTGGGCCAACTTCAGGGAGCAAAGGGCAAAAGAGCTGTAAGATAAATAAGGCATCATTTACTCACACATTCATTTTGCTGAATTACATTCCAAATACAAAAACAAAATAGAAACTTCCCTAGCTATACATATGTTATCAATAATATGTCTGTTGGAGGAAAAAGCAAATTCCATTTTGCTTGTCATCATCTATGAATAGCATGTGACGCTTTACCTATCAAATCCTTGGAGCAATTAAACCAAACAAGGCCAATTCTTCAGCTTCTTAGTGATCACATACTCAGGAAATCTTGGAGGTTAATACAGTTATGAAAATGAATTTTCCTCTTACATCTATTCCTTAGGGTTCTTTCTTTTGCACTGAGGATTAAGTTCCCCACTTGGTAATAGTCTTGGTCTGCTTGTTTTATTTTAGCCTGTCACTGCTCAGAAAAATACTGATTTTGACTGAGGTTCTTATACCAGCAGTTAATTATGCCTAATTCTCAAGGGGAAAAAACAAATCACTTGAATGGTAATAGTGTACACACATATATCATCTTCTGGCATGGGAACAATATATTTTTGGGGGTTGTTCAGGGTTGGAAAAGGACTTGGATCCATATAAGGTGACTTATCAGCATCTTTTGACTCTGCCTGAACTGTACCTTATTTATTCCTCTAATTCACATGACCTCTCAAATCCTACCTTTCCCATGAAATGTATTTATTTTTATTTTTAGAAAGACTTCAGTAGGCTGTCTGAACTTTCGCAGGCCCCAATTTGTCTCCCTCTTTGTTTGTCTTTCTGGAATGATTTCATTTATAATCCAATTGCCAAAAGATAATGCTTGCTACCTAAATTGGTTTCTTAGGCATGTGTGTGGGAGGAAAGAAAGCAGCAGATGATAAATGGCTTTGGAGGAAGCTAGGAGCAATCACAGCAGAGGAGATCAGAAATGCTCATGGGAACAGATGAAGCTAAGTATTTCAGTGAATGGCAAATACTAGCACATCCTCTTCTACTCCCTCCCTGGTTTACAGCCTATAATCTACATGTTGACATCTAAACAACACTAAATAGTAATAAAAAAAGATGTGGCTGATGCAAACTATTGCCTTTGGATGGATAAGCAATGAGATCCTGCTGTATAGCACTGGCAACTATATCTAGTCACTTATGATGGAGCATGATAATGTGGGAAAAAAACATATACATGTATATGTGACTGGGTCACCTTGCTGTACAGTAGAAAATTGACAGAACACTGTAAACCAGCTATAATGGAAAAAATAAAAATCATTATTTATAAAAATAAACAAAAAGATGTGGCTGTGTACTGCTGGCTTGGCATGACTGAAGATCATCAATTCTGGCACAAACTCTGGTGATACCATGCTACCATTTGCTCTTGGGGGTTATAACTACCTTTCAATCCTGAATTCCAATAGCTATTTTTAAGATGTTAGAGTCAAATTATTTTTAATACATGGGCTGCTTAATTATACTGCATGGTTCTTTTTAAATGCCACAGGGTTAAGATTGTTTGGTTTTGCTGTATTTCCCTGAATAGATGAAGAGTTGGAATTAAAAGAGAAAGAATGAAGGGGAAGGAAGGAAGACTGGGAAGAGAAGAAGAAAGAGGTGAGGCAATAAAAAGATTGAGAATGATTGGAGGAAGAAGAGCAACAATGAGAAATAATATTCACAAAATCAAAAACATGTGCTCAACTCATGAACAACCTATTGGGAGCATCTATTTTGTGTTTTTCAGGATGACTGTGGTTACAGGTAATTACCACAGAGGTTTCTGCTGTCTCCTCAGGCAGCCAAAAGATAAACAGAAGCACTCAAAATATCATATTACGATGTAGGATTAAGATTTGCATCTGTGAATGTTAAACTTTTCTGGGACAAACAATAATAACAACAACTCAAAGGAGGACAACTGAGTTTACTCACACAAGTGATCAGGTCCTTTTAAGACAAGACGGATATGTCTACTTCCATAGGGAATGGCAACCACAGTGTCGTCCACTAGAGAGAAACAAAGCAAAGTCTTAAACGCACATCATTTGATACACAATTATTGATTGTCTCCTCCATAGAGGTGCTGACTTACATATGCCCCCAAATGATACTCTTCTTCAAAAGTGACTGAGGAGTTCCCGTCGTGGCGCAGTGGTTAACGAATCCGACTAGGAACCATGAGGTTGCGGGTTCGATCCCTGCCCTTGCTCAGTGGGTTAA
>PVHT020000022.1:21649590-21691848 GCA_004024745.2 Catagonus wagneri | reverse complement strand
CTTTTATTCCCATATTTCTCTGGGTTGGAGAATTGTGTAGAGTTAAAAAAGAACACATATTCTAATGTTCAAAGGAGGACTTCACTACATCAAAATCTGGATTTCTCTCTAGCAAAATAACTGTCTTGGATGAGTGGGACAGATAAGAATAGAAGACAACATATTTGTATTTTTTAAACTTTACAGGGCAGAGATCATGCTTTACAGTTCTTTAATATCCTTCACACTGTCTACATCTAATAATATAGAGATAGAAAATGTCTCATTCTCTCCATATGCCCCCTTTATTTTGAAAATTAAAAATGATTGTATTACAGACCACTTTAAAATGAATTTTCATTCAACTTGAAAAATGAGCTTAAATTCATTAAAAGCAATCTGCAAACATACACTTGTTAAAAAATTATAGGTATATTACATGCATCCCAAATGCATCACAGGCATTTTTGTTTAGAACTCCATTTGTGACAATATATACTTTATATTTATATGGCACTGAAGCGTTTCACTTTCACCTAAATTATACTATTTATTCCTTCACCCAAACTTGAAATATGGGCAAAAAATATGCTACCATCTCAACTTTATGAACAAGAAATAAAGCCTCTGAGAAGTAAACCCAAGGTCAAAGAACAGGAGGGTATTCCAGAAAGCAAGGGGAAAGGCAAGTATTTTTTTAAACAAATGATTTATAATCATTTATTTATTTAATTGAAGTATAGTTGATTTACAGTGTTGTGTCACCTCCCCGCCCCTGGCCCTGGAAAGGCAGGTATTTTTAAACTCACCAGCACATTCAGAAGCTCTGTGCGATTCTCTGTTTCACATATATGTTTCCATTATTATACCCTGCCATCCGATTACTGGAAGAATTTCATTTAAGTAAAAGAATCCCAATAGGTATGTAAACAGAATGATTTAGGTTGAAAGTGAAATTCTTCAGTGCTATGTAAATATAAGGTATTATTTCTCTGAAACTTAACATTATCATCCTGTCTTTGGAAGAATTTAAATTTAATAAATGAATCTTACAAGCTCCATAACTTCCTTTATCCTTCATTTCTCTGTTTGTGAAACAGGGAAAACAACACTTATCTCATAATATTGTATGAACAGATACGGCTATGGCTCTAGATATGTATATTATATATATGTGTGTGTGTGTGTGTGTGTGTGTGTGTGGCCTGAAATACAGTAGTTTGTAAACATCACCTTTTTTCTCTCTCTATTCCAAGTCTCCTTAAGGACAGGAACTGAAATGCTATTTATTTTGATGATTTTAACTACTCCAAGGCCCCTAGCACACAGTCGACTGAATGAGAAAGAAAAATCATATGCTCCCAATTCCTTCCCTAAAAGGTTACATTTATCAAGGTTTTTACAATATTGAATATTTAACTCACAGTACAAACTCTGGCTGTTTCTAATGTCAGGCACTGTTGAAGAAAAAGTTGAATTTCGGATAGCTAAGAGTTTGTGGCATATAAGAACAAAATATGTAAGGGGGATATAGAAAAAGAACAACAAATGTTCAGAATGGGCCCAGGTAGTTTAAATGTCCTGAGTAAAGAAAAGGGTTTTCAATCTTACAAAAGAAACTCAAAGCAGTTAAAACAATGGGCTTTCTAGAAACTGAAAGCCTTTGTTTATCCACAGGTCAAGTCAAGTGCAAGAAAGACCTAAATACATGAATAGACATGAAATGCTCATAGGATAATATCTTAACATATTAAATACGTCAATTCTCTCCGAATCAATCTGTAGAATTAACAAAATTATCAAAATCCCAGTAAGACTGTCTGTATATATGGACAAATTATAAAATGTATATGAGAATTCAAAGGAATTAGTATAGAATAGCCAGAATGGTTTTGAAAAGGAGAATAAAGTTAGAGAAATCAAAGTATGTGATTTTTTATAAGGGACACGCCCATGGCATATGGAAGTTCCCAGGCTAGGGGTCAAATTGGAGCCGTAGCCGCAGGCCTATACCACAGCCAAAGCAATGCCAGATCCAAGCTGCATCTGCTACCGATGCCACAGCTCACAGCAATGCTGGATCCTTAACCCACTGAATGAGACCAGGGATCAAACCCACATCCTCATGGTTACTAGTAAGGTTCTTAACCCACTGAGCCACAATAGGAACTCCTCAAGTACCTGACTTTAAGACTTGCTTTTAAGCTATAGTAAGCTTTACAGTAAATAAGACAATGTGGTACCAGTAAAGGGATTAATTCATGGATCAGAACAGAAAGCCCAGAAATAGACCTCCACAGAAATGAACAATGGATTTTAGTTCCATTGTTTTAAAAGCAATTCAAGGAAGAAAAAAAAATTACCATTTCAACAAACGCCTGGAAGAATTGGAAATCTTTATGCAAAAAAACAATTTAGCCTAGAAATAAACCTTATAACTTTTATAAAAAGTACCTGAAAATAGGACATAGGTCTAAAAGTAAAATATAACACTACAACACTTTTAGAAGAAGACACAGGAGAAAATCATCGTGACCTGGGATTAGGTAAAGAGTTCTTAGATAAGACATGAAGTGCACAATCCATGGAAAGAAGAAAATGATAAACTGGTTTTTATGAAAATTAAAAGCTTTCACTTTGTGTAAGATAATGTTAAGCCATTTTGAAAAAGGAAGGTACCTTCCGAGAGAAAATATTTTCAAATCATATATCAAACACCTGTACTCCAAATAAGTAAACAGAATATGTAAATACCTCTTAACAGTAGGAAACCAAACAACCTGTTATTCTATTCTATTCTTTTTTTTTTTTGTCTTTTTGCCCTATCTGGGGCCGCACCTTAGCATATGGAGGTTCCCAGGTTAGGGGTCCAACTGGAGCTGTAGCCGCCAGTCTACACCACAGCCACAACAATGATGGATCCGAGCCGCGTCTGCAACCTACAC
The DNA here is from genome assembly GCA_004024745.2 of Catagonus wagneri. Classification (NCBI taxonomy): domain Eukaryota; kingdom Metazoa; phylum Chordata; class Mammalia; order Artiodactyla; family Tayassuidae; genus Catagonus; species Catagonus wagneri. Next base: position 21,688,924 of record PVHT020000022.1, on the reverse strand, counting down.
CACAGCTCATGGCAACACCAGATCTTTAACCCACTGAGCAAGGCCAGGGATCGAATCCACAAACTCATGGTTCCTAGTCGGATTCGTTAACCACTGCTCCATGGCTGCAGCTGTGGTATATGGAAGTTCCAGAGCTAGAGGTCCAACTGGAGCTGCATCTGCAGCTACACTACAGCCACAGCAACACCTGATCTGAGCCACATCTGTAATTTACACTGTAGTTTGTGTCAATGCTAGATCCTTAACCCACTGAGTGAGGCCAGGGATCGACCTGCATCCTCATGGACACTATGTTGGATTCTTAATCTGCTGAGCCCCAATGGGAATTCCCAAAAAAACTGTTTTATAAATTGGCAAATGACTTGAACTAGCACTACATCAAAGAGGAAATAAGCACATGTATGACCAGCAGAATTCCCCACCCCTCCTCCTGCCAAACGTCCATACCGTAATCCCCAGAACCTGTGGATATGTTATGTTACATACAAAGGGGGAATTAAGGTTGCTGATAAAATTAAGGTTGCTAATCAGTTCATCTTAAAATAAAAAGAGTGTCCTAGATTATGGGTAGGCCCAATGTAATCACAGGGCTTCTTTAAACTGGAAGAGGCAGTAGAGGTGGTTGGAGTCACAGAAAGATCTGAAGATGCTATGTTGCTGGCTTTGCAGATGTCAAGGCTTGCAGATAGCTTCCAGAAGCTGGAAAATCAAAATCAAAGAAAGTGGATTCTCCCCTAGAGCCTCCAGAAGAAACACAATCCCGCTAAAACCTTCATTTTAGCCTAAGTCTCACTTTAGATTTGTGACTCTCCAGAGTTGTAACATAGTTATGTTGCTTTATGCCACTAGATTTGTGGTAATTTGTTACAGTAGAAACTGGAAATACCACCTAAGAAAATGTTCAAAATTTATCAGCCATTAGGAAAAGGCAGATTAAAATAATGATGAGATACCATGACAAACCAATCAGGATGGTTAAAATAAAAAATACTGACAACCTCAAGTGATGACAAGAACACAGGGCAAGTGGAATTCTCATATGTTGCTGGTAGAAATGCAAAATAGTAAGATACTCAGGAAATCAGCCTGGCAGTTTCTTAAACTATTAAAGGCACAACCAATCATATCATCTAGCCATGCAACTTCCAGGAATTTACCTAAGAGAAATGAAAGTGTTCATCTATACAAAGACCTGGCTTCACGACTGCTCTTCTTACTTCTACAGTTAGACCCACTATAATCTACTCACAACAGAGCAAAGAGAATGATACTTATAAAATAAATCCAATGAAGACATTCCTCTGCTCACAATCCTTCTGTGAGTTCTGATCTCATTCAGACTAAAAGTCAAAGTCGTTATAAAACTGTACAATATTTGTGCCATTCTTCACAGTCCCCTTGCTTTCATTATTTTCTCTAGTCTCTAAACTCACTTTGCTCCAGTTACACAGCTTCTTGGTACTTCGAGAAATATGTCAAAAATACATCTACCTTAGGATGTTTGCACTTGCTTTTCTCTATGCCTGGAATTTTCTTCCCTCTGACTTTTGGATGGTACCCTGACTGTATCTCCTTCGGATCTTTGCTCAAATGCCATCTTACCAGTGAATCTTTTCTTACACACTTATTTAAAATTGTGATCCCTGCCACCACATTTGGCTGGCAGTCCCTCCCTATCTCTGGTTCTTTTTCTTCTTTGCTTTCCTTTTCTCCATGACTCCTATCACCATATGACATATACATTTAATTAATTAATTTTGTGGTTTTTCCATCTTTAACACTAGTATGTAAGCTCCAGGAGGAAAAATGGATTTTTGTCTGTTTTATTCTTTCCTGTTTCCATCACCTAAAACAATTTCTTGGCACAAAGCAGGTCCCCCCAAAATACTGGTTGTTGAATAAATGAATGAGTAAATTGCTGCTTAACGAATGAATGGATAGATGAGTGGTTTGAGTGTATAACCTGAAGTTGGGGCAAGGTGGAAATTTCTTTAAAGTTTTGTGCTTTCTTTAAAAAATATATCTTGTTTTACTTTATAATATATAGCCTGTGTTTTATTATAAACATCTTTACCTCAAAATCTTTGAGCCAGAATGATAGTCCCAGAATACATTTACCCATAGCCATTATAAATCATCATAAGCACAGTCTGAGAAGGAAAGCTAGGTATTAGGAGCTTCGTTTTATCTTGATATAAATTAGTTTATCTAGTTCTTGCCACTCAAGGGAGAGAGAGAGAAGGGGGGGAGGTGAGAGAGGACCGCTTTAGGATACCCAGGTATTTTCAACACATGCAGATAGATTTTAGAGGTTTGCAAAGCTGGAGACATCCAGTGAATAGCCAATAGGCTGGCTCTGGGTCGAAGTATGTTCTGCACATACTTGGAAAATACATGATATGGTACAAGCCAATAAGATTTGTGAGACAATGAGGCTTTCTTTTCAAGAATCAAATGTAAGTTAATGTTAGCTAGCTAAATTTTATTCTTTTTTTGTTGGGTTGGAGAAATAGGAAAAAAGTGACCAGGAAAAATGGAAAGGGTGGATGCTATCTGTGGACAGCCTTTTCCTTCAAAAGGGGGCAAGAGTGCCTTCATCCAGCTCTATTTCTGCTGTCTGTATTTGTATTAGGTAATAATAACGTCTCAATACAAAGGTAGTTTCTTTTGTATCATCAGCAAATGGCAGCCATTTGATAAGGTCCTCCTTCTTCCTTTTTTTTTTCTTTCTGGCACTTTCCACCATGGTCTTTCTCCACTCTCCTGTTATTTCTTCCTTCCCCCGAGGCTTGCTAACATAAAGAAAAAACTTGGACATACGTTCAGAAGAAAATGAGTTCAGTGTGGGGAATCCAAGCGCAAAGAGGTTGAAGAGAGCATGGGGCTGGCTTACAAAGCCTTTTGGCAAAGCACAGGGGAGAGACAGGGCAGAACTTTTCCAGGCCCTGACGGTAGAAAGCTTCTCACCTGGACAGTATGCTGGGCCCCGCAGAGCAGCCTAATCTTTCCTGCCTGTGGGTCACCTCACAGTCTGTAAATATAAGGTAGAAGTTTCTTCGGGGGGTGGAAGAAACATAAATGCAGCAGTTTGTCCAGCATCTGCTATAGATTGTGGTGAGATGCGTGCATGTGCTGGGCTTTATTGATATAAATCATTTTGTCATGAGGCATCATCAACGCTAAGGTAAATGAATCAATTGCATTTTGTCATTAGGGATCACTGTCAGGTTGTGCATTATATCGTTTACCCACTGTAGGCCCTGACGAGAGCACTTTTCACTGAGGTATCTATTTGCAGACCTGGAGTGGACTCCTGGCTCTCAGCTGGCTTTAGTTCATTCCTTCAGAGCTTCACCCCTTTGGTTCTAGTGATTCTGGCCCCAAAGGTCCCTGATCACCTCTCAAGAGGGGAATAAGAGGAATACCCATCTGAGCAGAGTATTCAGGCTTTTCTATGAGGACAGGAAGGAGAGGGCTGGGGGGTTGGAGTGAGAGGGAATAAAGGAAGAATTCTCACGCCAAAAACATACCCTCAGACAATGCTGCACAACTGTCACTGCACAAAGGCAGATTACTAGATAATGAATACCAATTCAACTATGCAATGCTAATAACCAGAAAGACGTCAAGTCTTTAGTATTCCTTAAGGAGTTTATAAAAGTGACCTTTTTTAAAAATTTATTTTTAATTTAAAATTTTTTTAATTTTTTTCCTTTGTTGGCCACCTCACAGCATATGCACTTCCTGCATCAGGGATCAGATCAGAGCCATAGTTGTGACCTATGCTACAGGTGTGGCAACACCAGATCCTTTAATCCACTGGACTAGGCTGGGGATGGAACCTGCATCCTGGCACTGCAGAGACATACTACCGCACTGTGCCACAGCATGAACTGCAATTTATTTATTTTTTTAATTTCAGATTTAAAAAAAATTTTTGGCCATTCGCTGAAACATGCGGAATTTCCCAGGCCAGGGACTGAACCCTTGCCACAGCAGTGACCTGAGCTATAGCAGTGATAACACTGAATCCTTAACCACCACACCACCAGGGAGCTCCCTTACTTATTTTTTAAAATAATTATTGCAGGGCTTTAGTAGATTCTACACTTCAAAACATCATAAAGTGACATTTTAAATATAACTTATCCCCAAATATCCTGCCCTGACTTCAGAGATCCATGAAAGAGTTATGCCTCTATCCTAATCTAGTTTTTATCTTCTAAATTCTCTAATTTTTCGTCTTACAGAAGAAGCTACCAATATATGACCACAGGGAAAATAAATCCTCACCTGAACGTACTATATCAATGTCATCTTACCTTGCCCTTCATCATACTCTCTGCTTTGGTCTCTTTTTTTTTTTCCTCCCAGAATCACATTTTTCACTGCCTGGCGGAGTGTTAGATTAGAAACAGTTCCCTAAGCTGGTGCCTCCAATGTTTCACGCGTTGAAAAGTTCTAGTCTTTCTTCCTGCCCCTTCTTCGTCCCCAAAGCCTAGTCCTTTTGGACTTCCTGACGTCTCAGAACAGTTCTCCAGTGCACACTATCTTTTTTGCTTTATTTCCACCTACATCTGCTGCAGTGCCTAGAACAGTGATTGTCACAGAGGAGAGTGTACTGTAAAATGATCTGAATTGCTGGGTGACCTGGTTGTTGACTCAGGAATCCTGAGAACATACACCCTCTACCCTAGCAGGAGCCGTCTGGGTAAGACACCTGAGGTACTTTGCCTCAACCCATCTAAGTGCTTTACAAATGTCCTGCCATTTGTGGGGCAGTCCAGAGGAATAACGACGTGCTTAGGCTCTGGATTCAGACCCTGGGCTTCCATCCTGGCTCTGATACCTTATAGATATATAACTCTGAGCAAGTCACATAATCTAAGCCTCTGTTATCTCACTCATAAATGGGGATGCATAGTATCTTGCTATAAGGTTGTCATATGGATTAAATGAGATGATCGTGTAAAGCTCCTGGCATGTACAGGTATAGCAAGCACACACTTATTCAGCTGTTACAAAGAGATAAGGACCTACCAGCCAAGGAATGGCTTCATTGAGCCATCATGGCTCAGCAGTAACAAACCCAACTAGTATCCATGAGGACAAGGGTTCAATCCCTGTCCTCGCTGAATGGGTTAAGGATCTGGCATTGCTGTGAACTGTGGTGTAGATAGCAGACATGGCTCAGATCCTGCTGTGGCTGTGGCATAGGCTGGCAGCTACAGCTCAGATTAGATCCCTGGCCTGAGAACTTCCACATGCTGCAGGTGCGGCCCTAAAAATGAAGAAAGAAAGAAAGAAAGAAAGAAAGAAAGAAAGAAAGACAGACAGAAAGAAAGAAAGAAAGAAAGAAAGACAGACAGACAGAAAGAAAGAAGAGAAAGAAAGAGAAAGAAAGAAAATTTTTCTGTCTTTTTATGGCTGCACCTGCAGCATATTGAATTTCCCAGGCTAGGGGTTGAATAGGAGCTGCAGCTGCCTGCCTACACCACAGCCACAGCAACGCCAGTTCTGAGCTGCATCTGCAATCTACACCACAGCTCATCACAACGCAGGATCCTTAACCTACTGAGTGAGGCCAGGGTTCAAACCCAAGTCCTCATGGATACTAGGTGGGTTCATTACCGCAGAGCCACAATGAAAACTCCTCACTGCCTAGGCTTAACTCTGGAGAAACCCATGAGCAGGACTGATCAAAGGTCCCTCTGCAGAAGATCACGTGATTTAACAGTGGTAGGAGAGAACTTGTTCTGATCTGCCCTCTCTTTCTTCTCTATTCCCTTAGGCACATCAGACTCTGTACCAGTGAGGGGCCAGGATGCAGTTCATCCTCACATTGGGTGGTAAAGCTCACACTTGCCCATTGACAATATCTAGATCCGTGTCTAGTTCCCTCCTAATGTGCCTCTAAAGCAAAGGTTTCCTCCTCGGGTGTGCAATAGGTGACCTGACTTGTCCCATCTAAACTAATCCACAATGTTTTCCAATTCATCTTAATTTTGAAGGATGTGTTATTCCCTGGTTGCTGCAAGGAGTTAAGCCAGAGGAGCATAACAAGTCAGAAGGTCCAAAGAGCGCTCCATGTCTGGAGTGTCTTACGTTTGGTGGCAGAAAGCTGGGATTTATACTGTCCTCGGACCAGTCTGCAGGTGGACCCATCTCCGTTGCAGACTCCACAGTTATCTTCCTTGATGGTGCTTCCCAGCTGGTGATCACAGCCAACGATCTATTAAGAAAGAGAGATGTACAATTCAACCAGGTGTCTCCTGATGGAGGGATCTGTGGTGAGGCCCATCACACCAAATGGTCTTCCCTTTGTCTTTGAGGAGACTAAAAACATGCTGCCCACAAAGGGGACTGAATTCGATTAGAATTTGACTCAGGTTAAGGAGGAAAAAATGTAGACTGGGCAAAGACATTTTTTACAGTTCAAACGTACTGAATGAAATATACAAAGAGAAAGAAAGATGGGAGGGAGGGATGGAAGGAATAGGAGAAGGTGAGGGATAGAGGAAGATCCTAAACTAATAATATTATTGAACCTTAAGTCAAAAATAATTCCCACTGTCAGGAGTTTCCATCGTGGCACAGTGGTTAACGAATCCGACTAGGAACCATGAGGTTGAGGGTTTGATCCCTGGCCTTGCTCAGTGGGTTAACGATCTGGCATTGTCATGAGCTGTGGCGTAGGTCGTAGACGCGGCTCGGATCCTGCGTTGCTGTGGTGTAGGCCAGCGGCTACAGCTCCGATTAGACCCCTAGCTTGGGAACCTCCACATGCTGCAGGTGCGGCCCTAAAATGACAAAAGGCAAAAAAAAAAAAAAAATTTCCTGCTGTCAATAATCATGGCTCACCCAATCATAAAAAATCTAACTGTGAGCAGGAAGTTTTATGAGTAATCTCCATGTTGTATATGTTCCTTAGAATGTAACAGGGTGAGGTTTTTATGTCTTGGATTCACTTCTGTATTCCAAGCAACTAGAACAGTGCTTGGCAAACTGTAGGACTTGAGTAAATATTTGCCAAATGATAATAAAAATACTCCCTTTCTAGTTAGCACTCCAAATAAGAAAAGAGAAGCTGAGTCACAGACTCAGCTGACAAGGTTAGTGGACGAGTGTGTGGTGGGAGAGGAGGGTGGATGTGGAGGGCAGCGAGATAGCCAATAGTGAGTGCCCGCTATTGCCTGGCGCTGGCCTGTGCCAGACATCATACATACATCCCATTCATCTTCAGAACAATCATGCAAGATATCCCCATCTTATAGATGAGGTCATGAATCTCGCCAAAGTCACTTAGCTAATAAGTAGCCAAGTTCTAAATACATCTAACAAAACATTTGTGCTTAGTCCAAGTCAGGCTTAACAACATCACAAGTCTTCATCAATTATATGGACAAACTCATTTGTATTTTTAATCTGTCCTTTTGAAAGTTCAAGGTAAAACAATTCAGATCCAAACTAAACCAAGTTATACCTCTAGAGTTCTAGTTAGGTCTAATATCAAAAGGCTTATTCTACCCCCAAACTACTCCAACTACTGTCTTTGACAAAATAAAATGAGAAGTGTAGTGATATTGGAAGGGGCTTATCTCCATAATGCCCCACAATCCATCCTGTCTCTCAAAAGTCTGGTTGTTAGAATTTGAGGCTTGATTTTCATTTTTTTTTTTTACCTTCAACTAATAATTGGAAACACATGTTTAGGCAAAGATTTGAAAACTACAACTATTTAGCATTGTTTTATGTATGTGCTATTTTTAAAATATGGAAATATGTACCCTTCCTCTAAAAACATATAAGCATCTTTTAAAATTGATGACAAAATACAACTCCTTCAGCAGCTGCACATGTTTTGAAATGTAAAGATGTCGGGAAAACACAGTGCCCAGGTCGTAAATGGGGAGTGAAGTGGCGGGGTGGTGGCAGGGGAGGGGGAGACGGGGAGTCCATTGCTAAGCACTCACTGTGGTCAAGCTTCATTTGACTTCAGCATGTTCAGAGGCCACTTCAAAATTTAAGAAAGCTTTAGTCATGCAAAGCCAGCATTTACTGGCTTAAGACTTCTTTGATGAGCTTCTCTATAACTGCAGTGAAATTACCTTCAAAATTCTTTTTTGAAGATAAGGCCACACCTACAGCATATGGAAGTTCCTGGGCCAGGGGTCAAGTCAGAGCTGCAGCTGCCAGCCTACTCCACAGCTACAACAACGCTAGATCTGAGCCGTGTCATCAATTTGTGAGGCAGCTGTGGCAATGCTGGATCCTTAACCCACTGAGTGAAAACAGGAATCAAACCCACATCCTCATGGACACTATGTCAGGTTCTTAACCTGCTGAACCACATCAGGGACTCCCAAACAACCTGTTTTAAAAATTAGCAAATTACTTGAACAGGAACTCCTATTCTTAAAATTTTTATCTGTAGATTAATCCATACATGAGATGAGTAACTCTGCATTCATTCCTTTATTCTAAGAACAGTGTGAAAGGAAGTACAGGAGTAACTCATTTACAAAGACAAAAAAAAATTAATCATTCAGCCAACAGTGACTGAAGATTTGTTATGAGCCAGGCACTGTGCTAGGAGCAGAACTCAATGGTGAATTCAGTCACAGGTGGGTCTACCCTCATGGGACTTCAAATCCAGTGGTGGAGGCAGATAGTACTGAAATCATCACACAAAGTAAATGCAGAATGATAATTATGATGAAAGCTATAAAACAGAAACTGAGAGCATGAAGTATGGTTAACTTAATCTGTTTAGGAAGGGCAGAGAGGATTTTCCTGAGGAAGAGTCTTTTGAGCTGATATCTGAATGAGAAGTCAGAGTTAACTAGACAAAGGGTAGCTATTGCTGTGAGGTTTATTACATCTTTCAGTAACACCTAGATGCTAGCTAATTAGAAATTAAGAATTTTGACACCAAGAGCAAAGACAATGAAACAAAAATAAGCAAGGGGGGGGGTTCATCAAATAAAAAGCTTCTGCACAGCAAAGGAAACCATCAACAAAACAGGACACAAACTACTGAATGGGAGAAAATACTTGCCAATCATATATCTTATTGGGGTTAATATCCAGAATATATAAAGAACCCATACAACTCAATAGAAAATAAACCAAACCAACCAATTAAAAAATGGGCAGAATATCTAAACTGCCATTTTTTCCAAAGAAGATGTACAGATGACCAGCAGGCACATGACAAGGTGCTCAGCATCACTAATCCTCAGGGAAATGCAAATCAAAAGCACAATGAGACCTCATCTCATACCTATTGGAATGCCTTTTGTCAAAAAGACAACAAATAACAAGTGTTGGTGAAGTTGTAGAGAAAAGGAAGACAATACACTATTAGTAGAAATGTAAATTGGCATAATATGAAAAACAGTATGGAGGGTCCTCAAAAAAATTAAAAAAAGAACAATCATAGGGACCAGCAATTCCTCTTCTGAATATTTATCCAAAGAAACAAAATCACTACCTTGAAAAACTATTGGCACTTCTAATTTTCATTACAGGATTATTCATAATAGCCCAGACATGGAAACAATCTGAGTGTCTGTTGGCTTTAGATCTATGTATCTATGCATCTATGTATCTATCATCTTTCTATTAAAAAGGAAGGAAATCCTGTTATTTGCAACAGTACGGATGGACCTTAAGGGCATTATGCTAAGAGAAATAAGTCAGACGGAGAAGACAAATATTATATGATCTCATGTATAAGTGGAGTCTAAAAAGAAACAGAAAACTCATAAATACAGAGAACAGATTGGTAGATGCCAGAGATGGAGGCTGAGAGTGGCTGAAACTGGTGAAGGCGGTCAAAAGGTACCAACTTCCAAGTAGAAAATAAGTCATGGGGATGTAAGGTATGGCATAGCGATTGTAATTAATAACACTGCATTGCATATTGGAAAGTCGCTAAGAAAGTTAATCCTAAAAGTTCTCACACAAGAAAAAAAAAAGAGATCTGTAACTACATGTGGTCATGGATCTTAACTAGACATTGTGGTTATCATTTTACAATATATATAAATATAAAATCATTACTTGTACATATAAAACTATACAATATTATATCACTTATATCTCAATAGAAAAGATAATCAGAAGATTAACCCATCTTAGTGGGTTGGAATTTTTTGAGAAAATATGGTAATCTTAATTTAGTCATCATCAAAGAACCATTGACTTTACTGCGATGATCTTAATTTTATAAGATACTAGGCTCTGTGGAAGGGCAGTGGGTATGGGAATTTATACTCTTAAGTATCTGAAAGCAGAGTAGGTTTACCCCTTAAAGAAATTTCAAGTTTCTCAAGGGATTTAACTTTCCCTGGAAAAATTTTCATGGGTTCTGATACCTCTAAAGGAGCCAAAAACAAGATAATCATGGAAATCTCTCTCTGATCCTAAATATTGTTTATGATTCCAAGGCCATTTTAATAAAAGAATAGTCCAGCTTTGTAGATCCAAAGTAACAGTCATCTTAGGAAGAGCTAAACAGAAGGTGACATATTTAATGGCTCATTTGGCCAGACCACCAATTTAGTGCTCCCAGTGTGGGTTTAGGACCCCAGGATAAGAACCAACTCAGTTCTAACTGGGCTTTATTTAACTTCAGAATTGAAAAGACAAACATCTCCCTGACACAATAGCTTTTTTTTTTCTTTCTGTATCAGTTCCTTTTTAAGATGCCAAAATGTCCTAACTCAATTATTTTTAGAATGTGGAATACTTTATCATCAGATAAAATGTTCTTATTTTGGTCCAAGTGGAAAATTATTTGCAGTTATATCAGGAAAAATCATTGTTGACATATCTCAGTCTATTGAACTTGAATAACTGTTAATTAAAAATTAAACTATTACTTTAATAACCATCGTTAAGAACAGAGAAAAGAATAAATAGGAATACAGAAATGGACTAAGTTGGCAAGTATAATGCAAGATCCCTCGGTTCCTTTGCACATGCTATCATTTCTGCCTGGAGTGCTCTCATCGATTCTTTATTTGACAAACTTCCATTCATCCTTCAAATCCCAAAAAAACCTTTTTCCAATTCCAGAGTTAGCTACCTTAATGCTCTATGCTTCCTCAACCTTTTGTTCATAACCCCATGTAGCAGAGAGTACTAATTGCCATGCAATATCCATCCATCCTATTCTTCTCAGTAACAGAACTCCAATATTGCTTTGGGTGGCAATACATCCAGCTAAAGGAACACATTTCTCACTGGCTATGTGACCAAGCTGTAATTAGTAAAATTAAAGTGGGAGTGTTGTGTGGGACTTCTGGGAAGACTGCTTACCAGAAACTGAATTAGTTGGGGAAGGTCCCTTCTGCTTGCCTGCCTTCCTGTTGGCTCCAGGTGTTTTCTTGAAAAAAATGAAACAATCTTGAGAATGGAAGGATGGCAGAGCGGAGAGAAAGAGAGCAATGGAGAGCCTAGTTCTGGACTGATTACATCCAGAAAACATTGAGGGTTTTTGTTTTTGTTTTTGTTTTTGTTTTTGTTTTTTTAGGAGCTGCACCCTCAACATATGGAAGTTCCCAGGCTGGGGTCAAATCTGAGCTGCAGTCTCTGGCCCACACCATAGCCACAGCAACTCGGGATCCAAGCCACATCTGTGACCTACATTGTAGCTCATGGCAACGCTGGATCCCCAACCCACCAAGCAAGGCCAGGACTGGAACTACAGGACACTAGTAGGGTTCATAACCCACTCAGCCACAATGGGAACTCCCTTGACTTTTTTTTGGTGAGACAGTAAATTCTTCCTGTGCTTAAGCCAATATTATTTGGGGGTTCCTTTTATGTACACATAAGTTATATTGAGTTTAATCTATTAACATGTTTGTCTCCACAGCAGATCATGGGCTATTTGAGAGCCCTTGTTTTTTCATTCTTTCTATTTTTGTTGGTTAGCACAATGTTTGGCATTTGCAATACACAATGAATACTAACGAATCAAAAAAACACATAGCACCAAACATAGTGGTTTGCCGATAATTACAGGGTAGGTTTTACACTGGAAACCTTAGACTGTGGTGGTTGATGACATACATATGCACAAAAATGTGCATATATGTGTGTATGTGTGTTTTCATGTACCTATGTACACAGAGAAACAGATATACTATAAATAACAAGTAGAGGCCAAACCTAAACCTTTGTCCTGGTGCATGAACAAGAATTACTGTAAAGGGCTAATATTTTTATGACACGCAAGTGCACCTACGCTTGCTATAAGTGAAATGTCATGGAAGGAAATGTTCGGGTCACCGAGTTCCCAGACCCAACCCATTCTGGACAAAACATTAAAGTGAGATAATAACCACTCATAACTTTGGCAACAGCATGAAATTTTTTAAAAAGGGTGGAAAACTAACTGAATATTTTGCTCTAATGCAGCTTATTAGTTTTCTGCTACAAGATGTCAGCTCCATACAGTGGTCTAACCTCCTCTCAACTAAAACGATTGTACAGTGTTTGTTTTTTTTTTTAATAAAAACTTTTGTCTCATATAATATAAAAAGGGAGGAGCTCCAAGATTTTTTTTTTGTGGTTTAGACACCATCATCAACTTTTGTTTGTCTGTCTTAAATGTATACTTTTTGCATACATATATGTACACATGTACACAGTATTTGTTTTCTGAAGGGAACAAGCACTTGACACTGTTGATTTTTTTTTCATTCTTTTTCAGGATTTACTAAAGGGAAGGGTTGAACTCTCCCTAAACAAAAAAACTAGAACTATAACATCCAGTCCAAGTTGGCTCACAGACTCTGAGCATGTCAGGCAGAGTTTAGGCATCAGGCCTATAGTATGTGCTTTTCTCCCTTTACCTTACATAGCTGATAGCAAGTGAACAGACAGAACACAAGACTGTAATTCTCTAGACACTGGGATATGTATAATAAAATGTCTTCACTAGGAGCCACAGGAGAAAGAAAGATCACTGCATGGATAATTTGGAGAATGTAAATAAACACAATCCACAAGCAGATGCCATGCTCCAGACTGACATGCTTAGATAGGTTCACACTGGCCATGTTTCAAGTGGTTTCCCATAAGGACTTCAATTTCTAGCATCAAATGCTGAGCCAGTGATGTCAAGCTTTTCTTGATCCAACACCATGAGGTAAGAAATTTTTAAATCCCTTTATTTTCTACACTGGGAAAGACAAATATGGAAAATGAAATTCTGCAAGCCTGATCACAGCTGCTCTTATTTATAATTATTTAATGCAGATAGAACTTTATGGGGGAAGAGTGTGCTCATACATACATTACAACTCATTTACTATTTGTGTTAATAGGGAAACATAGTAGCTCTCCAACCTTATCTTTAAAAGATTTAGATGTTGATTGATTTGCTTATGCGTTGCCATTTTATAAAAAAGATTTATAGCATATACACATGATATAACACAATAAAACTTTTAAAAAACAAAGAGGATAATAAAAGATTTAGACATTGATTTGCTTATGCTTTGCCATTTTATAAAAAAGATTTATAGCATATACACATGATATAACACAATAAAACTTTTAAAAAACAAAGAGGATAATAAATATCAGGAAGCTAGTACTTTAAATGAGTTCAAGAGGAGGAATATAGCCAGTATTTTATAATAACTATAATGGAGTATAACCTTTAAAAATTATAAATCACTAGACTGTATACTTGTAACTTATATAATACTTTACATAAACTATATTTAAATTTCAAAAAATGAGTTCAAACACTTCATAAACCAGTAAAGATAGCTCCTGCAAAACAAAAACAAACAATAAAAAGGGGGAAATGGGACAAAGAGAAAAATAAAGGTCAAAAAGATGAGTTAGAAGTTCCCGTTGCAGCACAGCGGAAACGAATCTGACTAGGAACTACGAGGTTGCGGGTTCGATGCCTGGCACTGCTCAGTGGGTTAACGATCCAGTGTTGCCGTGAGCTATGATGTAGGTTGCAGATGCAGCTCAAATCCTGCATTACTGTGGCTGTGGTTCAGGCCAGCAGCTACAGCTCTGATTAGACCCCTAGCCTGGAGACCTCCGTATGCTGTAGGTGCAGCCCTAAAATGACAAAAGCCAAAAAAAAAAAAAAAAAAAAAAGATGAGTTAAAGCCAGAGATGAGAGAACCCCATAAATACAGACTGTGAAGTCCTATATATTTTCTATATAGGAGTCACAGATGTGGATGTGAGCTTCCTAGAAAAGAGGAAAATATGAGCAGTTACAATGGCCACAGTGTCTACTGGATCTTTTAAAAAAATGCAGAAAATGTGTAGGATAATGTGTTCCTTACAGTGGATACCATAGAAATGTAATGAATGAATGGCAAACTGACTCAGGAGAATTAAAATTACCCAAAGTACTGAAATCCTTTATCTATATCTGCTGTGAGTTTTTTGGAAAGCAAAGTTATGGAACAAGGTGCCAAGAACATCTGGGCAAATAAATGCAAGAAGTTTCAAAGAACTGGCTTTTCGGTAACTGTTGATGAACCCTAAGATAGTCAAGGAACGTTTGGTAAAGCAAATTAAAGAAGCTGAAACAAATCATCCAGGTACAGAACATTGTGATGGTCTGACTTAATCTAAGGATAGACTTCACAGCACTTAGAACTGAGCTGGCAAAAATTTGGCACACATGCAGCTATTTTCCCTGCCTGGATCCATGGTGGACATTTTTGGACTCTTTGCACTCTTGGCCACTGAGGTTTTATGTGGCCCCAGATCCTCTATGATACTGTTGTGATCTAGAAGACAAATTCAATACACCATGGCTGTCTTGCAAGGAGACAACCAATTTACTGCTCCAGAGTCAGAGCAGTGAACTGGTTGTCTTTTAAGCAATTCTCCACAAATATTTCTCTTAAGATGAACACTTTCTGAAGATGTGAATGATTTCAAGTACAGACCATAACACTGACGTTCAGAGAAGATAACTTCCTCAAGGTCACATGGCTGGTAATTAACAAAACCAAAATTCCAACTTGGGATTCCTGACCACGAGTTATAATAGGATGCCTGTGAACCATGGAAAGACACTAGTCAATATTATTATGGCAATGATGATAACAAGGTTGAATAGTCTTACCAAGATCACCACCTCCAGAGCCAGACTTATGTGCAGGGATAAATAGAAGGCTTCATCTGTACTGTGTGACTTGGAAGCACATAGAGGAAGTAAATAAGAAGGTACAACTTCTCATCTATACTTGTGCTCCACACCCTCTCAAGCAGAGAAAATAGGATCCCTGGTCATTCACAAAGATGCTAATAGTGGTCCATGAACTGTGTTTAATATTTCCAAAGTCTAATGGAAACATCTTTACCTGAAATAAAACCACATAAGGTCCCCCAAATCTCAACCATCTCATTATACAAATAAACCAAACCTTGATGTTTATTCCCTTATTTTTAAACTGTACTCAGGTCTTAAAGTCATAAAATGAGAAAACAAATGATTACTTAATACATGAGTGTTTTGAGTTGATGGAAACTTCCAAAACACAAGGCCTATGTGAAAAAATAAGGACCTCTTTGTGTTAAAAAATTGAGAACTTTTGGTGTAGTCCTTTGTTTGTTGTTCAAACGCCCTTGGGAGAAGCAACACATGAAGTTGTTGATTATGCTTAAATTAAACCAAATCAAATCGACTGAGTATAAGGCATTATGCTAGTTATGCATTATGGTGCCATGGGGAATATACATAAATAGCAGTCATGGTCCCAATCTAGAGTGAACAGGTATAATCAGACCATTTCCTCAAAACAGGTGAGAACAGAAAGGGTGTGAGATCACCAAAGATTAAGGTCACAGGGGCATGAAGGAAGAGAGAGGCAGAAGGGAAAACCACTTAGAGCAGGGAAAGTAAACGAGTTTGCCAAACGCTAGCTATATTTAGGTACAATATATATTGTCTCACTTATTTCTTTTTTTTTAAATTGAGATATAATTGGCATTAAGTTATATTAGTTTCAGGTGTACAACACAATGATTTGCTATTTGTGTGTATTATGAAATGATAACCACAATGAGTCTAGTTAACATCGCTTAATTCTTTTAATATCCCTGAAATAAATAAACTAAATGTTTTTCTATTTTACAAAAATACAACTGAACTCAGAAAGATTCAACAACTTACCCAAGATCACACTACTAGGAATTGGTGTTGCCAGAGCTGAAATCCAGGCTGTGTGGTACCATGCCACCGAGTGATCGCTCTATTCTGTGATGTACTGTGTTCCTCTTAAGGGTTTGAAGGGCAGTGGAGAGACAGGAAAAATGGCGAAAGAATGTGTTTGTTTCAGCTACTTTTTGTTGCCAAAATCAACACCAGCCTACAGCTCTGCTGTAGTACTAAGATTAACCGCCAGGTAAAAAGTAGGATCTTTGCATTCAGTAGCTTCGAAAATATATCTTTAATGGGCAGGATTTCTTTTTTTGAGGGAGCAATTGAAGTGCCTTAAAAAAAAACAGTTGTTTTTGTTCAACAGCCACACACATACCACAGGGAAATGCTGGTAAATATCCACAGGTTATTAGGCTAAATGGATGAGGTATTGCTCTCCTACACTCTAATACACCACCATCTGGAAAAAAATTATGTGAAGGCATTAACTACCTTTCCTCTAGGCAAAGATTTTCCAAAGGCACTCTCGCCATACATGGCACTCACCCCTGGGGTTGACCAATCACTGGTAGGACTTTTCAGTTTCTTCCTGGATTCATCAGCATCCTTACAATGGCCCACAAGGTCCAGGATCACCTGAGTTAGCTATCTCTCTGACTTCACCTCCCACTGGCTTTCTTTGCTATTCTTCAAACACTCCAAGCACTTTCTCATTTGGACTGCACCTGTTGTTGCATCCGGAACATTCTTCGCTGGACACCTCTAGCACAGGTGTCTTGCCTTCTTTGAGTCTTTACTGGAAACTTTCACCTTCTCAATAATGCCTGCCCTGACCAGACTATTTAAACCTACATCCTTCCCCAGATCCAGGTTTTCTTACCTTATTCCATTTTTTTCTTTTTATTTGATGGCACTTACAATTTACTCATTTGTTAAGTTTATTGTTTCTTTTGTTTTTTTTTTGCATTTTTATTTTTATTATAGTTGATTTACATTCTTGTGTCAATTTCTGCTGCACAGCACTGTGACCCATATATGTATGTATGTGAGTGTGTGTGTGTGTATATATATATATATATATATATATATATATATATATATATTCTTTTTCTTACATTATCTTCCATTATGGTCTATCCCAAGAGACTGGATATAGTTACAGGTGATATACAGCAAGACCACACTCTCTGTCAATTCTAAATGTAATGTTTGCATTATTTTCTACTACCTACTAGAATGTAACAAGGTCATAGTGTCTAATAATATAAGCAACTAGTGAAAGTTTGTGGAATGAATGAAAGAATTCAGTACATAGACAAAACTACAGGTGGAAGGCAGAGATTTTGGTTTCAAAGTCTTTGCCTTCGTGTCTTAACCCAGAACATAATAACGGCTTCCATCACGTATACACTCTGCTGCTAATTCCAAAGACCAAAAAAGAGCTGTCTTAAAAAAAAAAAAAAAAAACTCTGTGAATCTGTCATTTGATAGCACTGTAATCTGAGAGTTTAATTTCCACTTGTGACTCTGCCTGCTATGTCTCTAGTTCTTTACTCACCACTCCAAAATGGCCTTGAGCTGTGCATGCTTATTATTTTTGACTGAGTCTTCCTCTGACCTCTTTTCCGCAAGGCAGAGTGCTCTGGGCTTCACACCCTAGATCTTGATACCGACTCTAGACCTGGAAGCTCATTTTGTACTTGACCTTTGTACAGATCTGAGTGTCTGATTCTTGGCTTCTCCTAAGGGGTGTTAGTTTGTGCAGCCCCTGGCCTGATGCTTTCCACTATTTCGGGAGCTCTGGCCATTTAGCTGGTCTTCTGGGTGGACCAGAGCCACTGTCCTTCTCTATCTCCAATCCATCCTCCTTCAGCCACATCAAAGGGTCAGGACTCCAGCCTCCTCTGCAGTTAAAGTCTAAAGGAGGACATGGTTCCTTGGAATGAGATTTGGCCAGGTGCTATTTTTAAGGCCCTAGTTCTACCTTCTTTAATGTCTGAGCTGGAGATATTTTCCTGTACCGCTTCACAGTTTGCTTACACTTACTCTCTAGTTCTAGTGATGCTGGGGGAATTGCCACTGGTTCTGTGGTACTTATCTCTTTACATCACAAAGTGAATGGAAGAAATGGGGGGGTGTCAATGTTAGAGGTAGGAGAGCTGGTGGCAAGGGCAGTGAATTAATTAGATTGCAAGTATTTTAAAGAGTTTTTGCTGTATTGCCTTTTTCCCCTCCTTTTCATTTTTTATTTTTTGGTTGAACCGATGTCATGTGAAAATTCCCAGGCCGGGGATGGAATCCAAGCCATAGCAGTGGCCAAGCTGCTACACTGACAATTCTGGATCCTTAACCCACTGAGCTACAACTCAACTCCTGTATTGCCTCTCTTGGTATCAAGAATTGAATCCATCTAATGGCTGGATAAACACCCTGAAAGGTAAAAAGGGAATGACTAAGTCTTTATTTTCCTTTTATATACTTTATTTTCAAAGTGTTTTATAGAAGATTCAAAAGAGTTGAGAGAAAAAATCCAAATATTAATGTCATGACCTTCACTCTCTAACTAAAAAAAACATGTGACCTGATATTATCACTTAATCTTTTTTTTAGGGGGGGATAATTTTTAAATTGAAGTATAGTTTATTTACAATATCATGTTAGTTTTAGGTATACGGCAAAGTGATTCAGTTATATATACATACAAGTATCTATTTTTTCAAGTTTTTTTCCCTTATTAGTTATTAAATAGTATTGAGTATAGTTCCCTGTGCTACATATTAGGGCCTTGCTGGTTATATATTTTAAATATAGTAGTGTGTCTGTGTTAATCCCAGACTCCTAATTTATCCCTCCCCCCTTTCCCTTTGGTAATCAAAACTTCGTTTTCTATGTTTGTGCATCATTTCTGTTTTGCAGATAAGTTCATCTGTATGACATTTTTTAGATTCCACATATAAGTGATATCATACGATATTTGTCTTTCTCTGACTTACTTCAGTTAGTATTGTTATCTCTAGGTCATGCAACAGATGGCATTGTTTCATTCTTTTTCATGGCTGAGTAGTAATCCATTATATTCATGACCACATCTTCTTTATCCATTCCCCTGTTGAAGGACATTTAGCTGCTTCTATGTCTTGGTTACTGTAAACACTGCTGCAATAAACACTGGGGTACATGTATCTTTCTGAATTATGTTTTTCTCCAGATATATGCCCAGGGGTGAAATTGTTGGATCACATGGTAGTTTTATTTTTAGTTCTTAAAGGAAACTCCATACTGTTCTCCACTGTGGCTGCACCAATTTACATTCCCACCAAATGTGTAGGAGGGTTTGCGTTTCTCCACATGCTCTCTAGCATTTATTATTGGCAGACTTTTCGATGATGGTCATTCTCATTAGTGTGAGGTATAGTTTTGATTTGCATTTCTCTAATAATTAGCAATGTTGAGAATATTTTCATGTGCCATTTGCCCATCTCTATGTCTTCTTTGGAGAAATGTCTATTTAGATGATCTGCCCATTTTTTGACTGGGTTTTTTTTTTCTTTTTAGGGCCACACCTGCGGCATGTGGAGGTTCCCAGACTAGGGGTCGAATCAGAGCTACAGCTTCTGGCCTTCGCCACAGCCACAGTAACGCCAGATCCGACCTGCATCTGTAACCTACACCACAGCTCACGGCAACGCTGGATCATTAACCCAATGAGAAAGGTCAGGGATCAAACCCACGACCTCATGGTTCCTAGTCAGATTCGTTAACTGCTGCATCATGACAGGAACTCTCTGGGTTGTTGTTTTTTGTTTTGCTTTGTTTTTGTCTTTTTGCCTTTATCTGGAGCCGCACCCGTGGCATACAGAGGTTCCCAGGATAGGGGTCTAACAGGAGCTGTAGCTGCCGGCCTTTGCCACAGCCACAGCAACGCGGGATCCGAGCCGCATCTGCAACCTTCACCACAGCTCACGGCAACGTCGGATCCTTAACCCACTGAGCAAGATCAGGGATCGAACCCGCAACCTCATGGTTCTTAGTCGGATTCGTTAACCACTGAGCCACGAAGCGCACTCTGGGTTGTTGTTTTTTGATATTGAGCTGCATGGACTATTTACATATTTTGGAGATTAATCCCTTGTTAATTGTATTGTTCATAAATATTTTCTCCCAGAGAATGACTAGGTTATTTCTAATATTTATTAGATTTCTCAGGTGCTACCAGTCTAATTTTATTTTGCTCCTCTCTTATTTCAAGGGATGGATTAAATTCTTGTCTAAATTTATGGCAAAAAGCAACTGCTTTTTTTTTTTTTTTGTCGTAATGTTTTTGTTACAGGTATGTGTCTAGCAGTCCTCGGTAGAAATCCCAAGAATTAACCTAGTATACACATTTGTGCATACGGATAGGAGAATTCATTCTTGGCATGTGGTTGGGGGACTTTTCTTTAACAAGCTGTCTTTTCCCTCCCTGCTTCCAAAATTAGGATGTCTGGAGAATGTGAAACAAAATTATACAAAGGCCTGATCTCTGACCTTGCTTCTGTCTCGAAGACTGTGAAGTACCCGAGAGGGAAAGTGTTGAATTTGGCCTCACTTCACATGGCATTAACTGTAATTCTTTGTGAATCGTGGTGACATCATGGTAGACTTTGACATCACTGCTCAGACTGCCTTCTGCTGCTGGGCATACAGTACAGAGTTTTTGTTCTGACACAAGAGTCCTTTGTTGGGAAGAAAAGACAGCAGCTGGTCTTCTGCCCTGGTAAAAATGTGGATCTTACTGGAATGTGCCTGTTGAGTAAGTCACCACAAAGTAGCCATTCTGCTATGATGACTGGAACTCACACACATAGCTCTGGAAACTTTAATGAAAATTTACATCTGGGCCATAATTCAGCAGAATTCTGCATGCAATAAAGCTCTCGTTTACATCTTGGACATGTTATCTGAAGTCTATATTCCAAAAGCAGTAATAGGCTGACTATATTTGTGTGTCAAGGTGAGGGGTAAAGAAAAAGGAACGGTCAGGAAGGATGTATCTGTCTTCCCAAACACTGCTCTCCTCTCATTATAATTGTTCAACATCTCAGACCCACAGTCAGGAGGGCTTATGCCATCCCTGGGCTCTCAAGTCAATTCCCCAAACATATTATTTTCTACTAATTTGAAGCTTTCGTACAGTACTATTAGTATTCTCCTTCAAAGTCTGTCAAAGATGCCCTCAAATGATATATTTATTTCCTTTGTTTTTCCTGGTTTCTCTATTGCCATTCTGTCTCAGGGTAAAGCCTGAGACAATTGAATAAAACAGACTTTGTGCAATAGGAGTAATTTATAAATAACTTCAAACTTCTGTCCTAGGATGCTCTAATGCCTACAAAAGGCAGAAAAGTTTCAGATCAGCTTGAGAAATCAAAGGCTATTAATCTCTGATTATTCCCAGAGGAATAAGTCATAGCACGAAACATTCAGGTGGGATAGTAAACTTCTTTAATTGAAAAAAAGTATATAATTTTAAAATTTTGTCACAGAACAAATAGAGCTGGGACATAATCCTCAGTTCTACCATAATCCCTGAAATTGGTCAAGGTATTTTTTTTTTCCTCCTCCTGGAAATGTTACACTTAAGGCCAACCTTAAGTGTCCCATCTCAGCTGTTAGTCACATTTTCACTTCCCTGGCTATTTCTTACCCTGGAACAGCATTATTTATACCAGGAATCTACATGTTGTACATCCCTAAACCATGAAAGCGGCATCATGGCTTTGTGGGGGAAACAATTACCCAGCCTGGATGTTATAATATATTACTAATTGCTTACAGACATCACATATTTTGTGTGCAATTCAGTTTTCCCCTGAGGATGATCAGATCTACTTTATATATTTGTAAGGATTTCAAGTGATATATAAAAAGAGGCTTAGCACAACTCTGACCATCCATCCTGGAATTTCTCAAACAACTTGAACTTTACATCTTTTATTTTATAGCCCTTATAATGATCAGACCACGTGTCCTGGTCACTTTGGGGGGATATGTGGTCACTGGGTAAATTGGAGGTATTTGCTACTGTATGTGAAAATGTGTCTGAGCTGTAAAGAATGCCTTCGTGTCTTAGTCTACAGGTGACTTGAGCATCTATAGACTTGTCCCACAGTCTAGGGGCAGGGTCAAGTTTGCAAAAGCTCAGATCCCTCTCAGTTCCTCTGGATTAGACAACAGCACATATGAAAAAAGGTCACAATCTTAATCTTGTATAAGAAATAGACTCTACTTTATCAGGCAGAACAAATAGAGCTTCCTTAGAGAATGAGTTTTGAACTTCCCTCAGCTCTGATGAGGTAGCCAGTGAAATAGCAAAAAGCCTGCATCATTCTTAGGGAAATGATCTTCGGGAGTTTTTAAGAATTCTGTTAGAAATTTCAAAAACCTCTTTGGAACTGCCATGGGGTAGCAAATCACCCATCGCCTCCTCAGCCCACTCAAATGAGAGAGGGATGTTTAGAATTTTTTTTTTTAAGATGGATCATTTCCTGTCTCTTTATTAGTACTCACTGGAAAAAATCTTTTTCAAAAGATACAAAAATAATATTGCCATAGTGTTTATTAAATATCACTACATTGCTTGTGTATGTAGGTATCTTTTTCTTTTTTAATTAAGTAATTTTTTATTAAAGTATAGCTGATAAAGGACTCTTCCTTAGATCTCTATTCTAGACCACTAATTTGGACTTAATTCAGGGACACTTTCAAATGTGTATAAGTGAGTAGCAATGATTAAATGTAAAGGACAATACAAAATAAAGATTTCTGAAAGTCTTTCTTCTAAAACCTGAAGTCTGGGGAAAGATATTTTCAGGGACTGGAGCTCAGAGTCTTACTTTCTCCTTTGGAGCTTGTACCCCTATGGATGTGTTGATAGAACAGCTGAATTTAAGGAAAGAAAGTGAGTACTTGGCAATTCCATCGATAAAGGGAATATTCATAGTCTATTTGTTTTAATGGGGAAGAAACCTTGACTTTGAAAGTGAGAGCCAAAAACAAATCAGTTAAATTTTTTTTAAAGGAAAAGTAGCTTTCCCGTAACTGGGAATTTGAATTGCTCATTAATCAGAATTAGCCATAAACCAATCAAACAACAGTCACAAAGTCCTAAGAGAAAAGTGGACTGATTTTTAATGGGCCAAAAAATTCCTGAGCCAGATGAAAGGTTAGCTGGAGAAAGGCTGACAGCAATCAGGTCTGGCCACCCTTTCAAACCCTAGATTTGTGGGTTTAGGAGAAGCTGCATTTTGCTGAATCACTGCAGTTTTGACAGTGGCAAAATGAACTGCTGCTTTTTTCATTTTAGACAAAAACAAATTCACTCCGAGGCCTTTAGATTTAAAAAATAAAATGACTGCATACATTTTTCCCATTCAGAAAGATTTAGAAAATTCCACCAGCCACCCACTTACAGACATGAAAATGAATTCTGCTTCTTTCCCATTGCAATCCTAGTTTAAAACCAGCTGAAACCTATAAATTTCATTTAAAACTCAGCATATTTCTAATTCAAGAATAAAATTAAACTCACATTTAAATCTAGAAATACTTAAAAATTCAAGTTTGTGTAACAGTTATAATCAATTTTTAGTCAGTTTTTAAAAACTACCCCAAAAAAGTTAACATATAAAGTCTATATATGTGCTGTTTCCTATCTGTTCTAAAGGCACCTGAATGACCTGCCTTGTGTCCTCACCTTATTTCTTCCTGGTGGACCGTGGACAATGAAAAGAAGAAATTTTTGTGGTTCATGCAACAATCTTAATTTGGCTATACTAAACCAAGTAACATTTCTTATGCATGTATTATGTATAAGGCATGCAATTTGAGAAAACTGGCTTATATTTTCACTGTTGGTGGGAATGTAAATTGGTATAACTATTATGGGAAAATAGCATGGAAGTTCCTCAGAAAACCAAATATAGAACTACCATATGATCCAGCAATCCCACTCCTGGGCATATAACCAGACAAAACTATAATTCAAAAGGATACATGCATCCCTATGTTCATTACAGCGCTATGCACAATAGTCAAGACATGGAAAAAACCTCAATGTCCATTGACAGATGAATGGATTAAGACGATATGGTACATACACAAAATGAGATACTACTCAGCCATAAAAAAGAACAAAATAATGCCATTTGCAGCAACATGGATGGAATTAGAGATTCTCACACTAAGTGAAGTAAGTCAGACAGAGAAAGACAAATACGATATGATATCACTTATATATGGGATCTAAAGTATGGCACAAATGAACTTATCTACAAAACAGAAATAGACTCATGGACATGGAGAACGGACTTGTGGTTGCCGGGGAGGGGGAATAGACAGGGAGTTGGGGGTTGGTAGATGCAAACTATTACATTTAGAATGGATAAACAACCAGGTCCTACTGTACAGCACAGGGAATTATATTCAATCTTTGGAGACAGAACATGATGGAAGATAGAATGAGAGAAAGCGTGTATACATCTATATGCATTTTTTTTCATACTATGTATATATACATGCATGCATATATATATACACACACACACACAGTTTTCCTCATACTATCTATATATATGTATCTGTGTATGTGTGTATATACGACTGGGTCATTATGCTGTACAGCAGAAATTGACATAACACTGTACATCAACTATTCTTTAATAAAAATAAAATTAAAAAATACACAATGTATCTTCATCAATACATCTATGTGAATCCAAACAGAAAATACCCAAGTTCTTTAAGTCTGGGCTTAACAAACACCATATTTGTTAAAAACAAACAAACAAACAAACAAACAATTTAACCATTGATTTTAAGGTTTTTAAGTGTCATTTCAAATGAATTTTTTTGCATGGTTTTGACCCAGTCTTTACATCATTTTTCTACATTAAAATTTCACTATTTAAAATTGAACTATTTTCTGTAGGCACAGGTGTATTTCAAGGAATCACTTCCTGGAATGTATATCAAAGAGTAGATGAAGACATTTGTTAGCATCAGCATGAGAGTTTTTATGAATACAGTACTCCTCACACCATGTGGGCATTGAGTTCTCAGATGATCTCCAACCTTGAGTTTTGAACTCTTTCTAATGAGTGTGTCAAGAATAAAGACTTTTCTGAGATGAGAGTGGTTGCTCGGTCTCAGTGAAGTGTGGTCTCCCTGCCTGAAGTCCACAAGGCCTCCTATTTTGTGGCTAGTGAGCAGCGTTTGCATCTGATTTGTCAGCAAGGTAGAAAATACCATCAGCCACCGTTATTGTGAACAGTGAGAGATTAGATCACTCACTTGTCAAATCTGATGTCAAGAAGAGACAACAATAAATCAATCATCAAGGGGAAAGGGATCCTGATTCTTCCAAGCACCTACCATGGGCCAGGTACTGCCAGGTATTTTGCAGAGTTCAGGAAGCCTGTGTACAAACTCTGTGACCACACAGATAAAAAAAGCCAAACAACATCCTATGTCAACTACCCAGAAAATGGCAGAATTTTGATTTCAACTTTTTTCTTTTCTTTTTTAATTTATAAAATTTTTATTGAAGTATAGTTGATTTAGAGTGTTGTGTCATTTTCAACCTCTTTCTAACACATTGTTCCTCTTCCTTTGGGTTGCTTAATACACCAGAGGACTTTGAAGACAACAGTGCGTATATTCAAAACAGTAGAGGAGCACCAAGTGTAGGTAGCAGCTACTCATACAAGAATATTCTATTCCAAGGGAATGTATATACCACTCTGTATACCAATTATATATCCACCACATATCAATAATGTTCACTAAGTTTGTTTCTTAGCATCCAGCTAAGAGCACTCAAGAGGAGAAGAAGCTCTTACAAGGCAATCTGTTGGGAGAGCCTTCCAAAAATATTCTAAGGTTTTTCCCAACAGTATGAAAATCAGCCCCCTGCAAATTTATTTTCAAGGCTTGCCTGTAGCTTGGCTTTAGTGCTAAGTAGGTTTTTACCTTAGAGGGAAAACCCTCTCAAGTAGCAGATGGCAAGACTGAGGAGAAGTGGGGGAGGGGAAAGAGAGACAGAGTGGAAATGCACTGAACTTGGTCCAAATACAGCTTACATCCAGGCGGCCTCGCCTGGCAGAGAACTCACAGTTCCTGCTGATGGCCAGTGAGGGTGACCTCCACGTGAACTTGTGATTTGTGCCATGCAGTGTCAGGAAGGAGGAGGACACCCAGAATGATACACTGTTGACTCTATAACAAATGATGTGAACATTTGGGTCATACAAATAAAAACTGCCTCTGCTTCCTTTGCCCCAGCCAACCTGGATCAAGGGCCGAGGTGTGAGGCAAAAAGAGTATGTTTCAATGTGGAAGCACCTTTACACTCAGCTTGGACCTTCTCTGTCAAAGGTCAAAAAAAAAAATTTGGAAAGCATGGGAACGAAGTATTTTCACATTGGTTTTTATTTTGGGAACCTCACACGGTTCCCAGAATCAGGGAAACTGACAGCTTTAGCTCTGAAAATGTTCAAAATTACAGCAGCAAGGGCGGTGCCAGTACAAAATAAGGACCATGTTAAGACTTATATGAGAAACCTGCATCCCACATATACTTCTGAAGGCACAGTTCTGTCTCCAGGCCTCAACCAAAAGCAGAATTCCCCCATTTCTGTTCAAATTTCCTAAAGTGAGGGCAGAAGTCACTGCTGAATACAAGCATGCATTGCTTTAAAATGTATATACACTGTTGGAGTTGTATTCCTGAACCAAGTGCTTATCTGACTGTTCCACAAGTGATAAGGTCTTGTAATGGGATTAGAATTTTGTTTTGGACACAGCAGCCTTCCCCAACTACAATGGTAGCCTTTGCATCTAATTAGCTATTAAGAAGAAAAGGCTCCATTTTGTAAGCAGTCATTTAAATTGCAGATGTAGACTCAGCCTGCCAAACAGGTACTGGCTATCATAAATCAACACCAGGGTCTATAGCAGCCTGTCACTCCAAGAAACACCGCATTAATATGCAAAGAGGCACACTATACTTCTATTTCCTTCCTGAAGCAGAGGGAAAAAAAAGTAAGGAAGAATGATGGTTAGAGGAATTCCATGCCTAAACATTTGTAAATTGCCCAGAGAAGCCATCAAGACCTCCATCACAATGAGCAAGTCCTATACTCAACACTCTTTTCTGGAATGGTATTGTATAAGTTGTTAAAGGGTCAAAGACTGAGAAAGTCACAGGCCTGCTTTAGAGGGCTTCATAAGCTAGAAGTATGGGTGTAAGAGTAGGAGGCAGACAGAGCTGGTAGGAATAAAAAAATGGCACAAATGCTGGGGAAAGCAGCATGGAGATTCTTCAAAAAATTAACTGTAGAACTGCCATATGATCTAGCAATTCCAGTTCAGGATATAGACCTAAAAGAATTGAAAACAAGGACTTGAACCAATATTTACAGGCCCATGTTGAAAGCAGCATTATTCACGGTAGGGAAAAGGTGGAAAGAATCCAAGACTTTATCAACAGATGAATGGATAAACAAAATGTGGTATATACTTTTAAATTAATTAAACAAGGATGCTATTAGACTGAGGTGGCTCTAATGACACAATAGAGTATGCAAGTAAGCACAAATATAAGCCAGTAAGTGCTTCAAGCTTACAAAATCAAAATGCTAAGGACAACCAATCATGTCCAACTAAGCTTTAAGATGCAGCCAATCAAATACTTTCCTATCTTTGCTCTTGCACTTTCACTACAGTCATTCGCCTGGACTCTCTTGGTGGAGGTCTCCTAACCACATCTCGACAGATACTGCCTGACTCTAATCAATAAATTCTCTAGTAAGCTCTTTACAATTTTTTTTTTTTTTTTTTTTGCTTTTTGTTTAGGGCCACATGTGTGGCGTAAGGAAGTTCCCTGGCTAGGGGTTGATTTGGAGCTGCTACTGCCAGCCTATGCCACAGCCACAACAACACTGGATCTGAGCTGTGACTGCAACCTACACCACAGCTCACGGCAATGCCAGATACATAACCCACTGAGCAAGGTCAGGGACTGAACCCCCATCCTCATGGATACTAGTCAGGTTTGTTACTGCGGAGTCACAACGGGCACTCCTTTAACACTAATATGCCTCAATTTAGCTTTTAACAGTTCATGCAATGGAATATTATTCAAGCCATAAAAAGGAATGAAATTCTGACACATGATACAACATAGATGAACCTTGAAGACATGCTAAATGAAATAAGTAAGACACGAAAAGGACAATCACTGTATGATTCCAATGATATGAGGTACCCTGAAGAATCAAATTAGGGAAACAGAAAGCAGAAAGGAAGTTACCAGGGGCTGAGATGAGGGGGAAACGGGGAGTTATTATTTTTATTTTTCATTTTTTTTGTCTTTTTGCCTTTTCTAGGGCCATACTCACGACATATGGAGGTTCCCAGGCTAGGGGTCTAATCGGAGCTGTAGCCACCAGCTTATGCCATGGCCACAGCAATGCGGTATCCGAGCCTCATCTGCAACCTACACCACAGCTCACAGCAACGCCAGATCCTTAACCCACTAAGCGAGGCCAGGGATCAGACCCACAACCTCATGGTTCCTAGTCGGATTCGTTGACCACTGAGCCACGATGGGAACTCCAACAGTCATTATTTAATAGGTATGGAATTTCAGTTTGGAAAGGTGAATAGGTTCCAGAGCTGGGTAATGGTGATGGTTGCACAGTAATCGATAGGCAATTAATACCAGTGAACTGCATACCTTCAAATGATTACTGTGCTAAATTTTATGTTATGTATATTTTACCACAACAAAAAAAGAAAAGTGGTAGAAAAGCAACAGGCATAAATAATTAACACAAGGAATACATAGAAAGGGTTAAGAAACACAAATAAGTAAACATGCTATGATGTTTGCTTCTTACTGAAGAGCTTTGTAGCCTATTTATGGTTTCCTATCTGGACATGGGCAAAACCCCATGTGTTTGCCTTTCCAGTTCTAGCACTGAGCAAGCGTTTATATGGACCCAACCATACTATATTGTGGAGTACAGTGTAGTACAGTATAGTGTTGTACAGTCTGGATTGGGATGGGATGGGATGGAATAGTATAAAAGTTCTGCAGCTAGATGGATCTGAAATTGACCTCAAGTTCTGTGACTTATTAGTTGCATGACCTTGTCCAGGCTACCACATCTCTGATTCCTTGGTCTCTTTTTCTGTAAAATGGTACCAATAAATCACAACTCCAAACACTGTTGTGAGCATTCATTGTAAGGAAGAAAATCTCTCAGAGTTTACTAATAGAAGCAGCTCTTTTTTAAAATTAATTAATTGTTTTTCTTTTTTTTTGACCATCCAACGGCACATAGAGTTCCCAAATCGCAGATCAGATTGTAGACCCAGTTGCCACCTATGCCGCAACTGTTGCAACATTGAATCCTTAACCCACTGTGCCAGGGCAAGGACTGTACCTGCATCCCAGTGCTCCAGAGATGCCTCCAATCCCATTTTGCCACAGAGGAAACTCTGAGAAACAGCTCTTAACATTATTAATTACAATAACAAATAAATCTATGGATGTTGAAGAAACGAAAAGGAAGAAAGTGAATACTAATATGTGTCTTTAGAACTGTTTTCTGCTATTCTTTAGAACGCAAAAGTGGAACTCTCATTTACATTAAAAATGATTCAAATGATGTAAATTGCCCTCCCAAAAGTTACCTGCTGATCTAAGATAAGGAAGAAAAATTGGGATTATTCAGAGAGTAGGTATCAAAAATTCAGAGAATCCACCATCACAAACACATGAGTTATACCCTCAGTCATCTTCTAGTCCTGCTGCTCTTCAGTGTGCAACCTGCTTTTCTCTGCATGCCATATACCTCACCATGAGGAAGAAAAGCCATACCAGATATAAGAGCTGATCATCTATGGGAGCATACTCCTTTATCAATATGGACAGCTGACAATGTCTGTCTCTATCTGTTTGAGTGGGAGAAATAAAAGGGTCTTCTGTGCTAGATTTGGGATCTAGATGGGGCTGATTTCTCATAAGCCTGGGAAGCATTGATGGAAGAGGTGAGATGTGAGCTGTTAATTAAAGAATGGCAGCGATACTTTGGAACAATAAGGGCTGGTTGCCAGGTTCCCCCCCTCAACACCCCATTCGGAAACAGACTTAGTAGGCCAGCCTGGAGTTTAAATCCAGGTGGGTGCTGGTACCGTGCTAGACACATTCCTTTTGGCTGCAAACCCGAAACTTCTTTCTTACAGTCCCACAAAAATTGTGCTGGATCCCATTAAGATACTGTTTGAACCCTGGTGTACTTCTGGCTGAAGAAGAGGGAAGGCTGATGTTTGCAGGAGAAGGTTCATCTTATCCTATTAGGAAAGAGTTTAAGGTGAACCAAGGCAGTGGTGTCCATGACTGGTTTATCAGTATGAACTTCTGTGTATTTCCAATTCATTAGATTCACCCAGTAATAGACGAAGGATGCTCCTCACTGTCCAGGGAAAAGAAGAATGATTCAAGGGATGACTATTCACTACTCTCTCATTGGAAGTAGCAGAATCATGTCCATTTCTTTTCTTTTTCTTGCTCTCTCTCTCTCTTTTTTCTTTTGCTTTTTAGGGCTGCATTTACGACATATGGAAGTTCCCAGACTAGGGATGGAATCGGAGCTGCAGCTGTCAGCTTACGCCACAGCAGCAGCAATGTGGGATCCCAGGCACACCTGCGATCTATGCTTCAGCTCACGGCAATGCTGGATCCTTAACCCCTGAGCAAGGCCAGGGATTGAACCCGCCCCCTCATGGATACTAACTGGGTTCTTAACCCCCTGAACCACAACAGGAATTCCATATCCATTTCATAATCAAGAAAGCACTTCTCATGCACGTGTCCATACCGCAGTGCCCTTTTGTAATTCCAATAATCCCGAAGATGGTAGAACTTCAGTGTGAAATCTAGTACATTTCTCAAACTGAATTTCCAAACAATTAAAATGCTGGACTGTCAAAAGTTCTAAGAGCCTTCTGTCAAAAACTTGTGCTATATTTCCTAAAAACTACAATCACATCTTCTTTTTTTGTGCGGGTGGAAGTGCTGATTTAGATATAAATACCTAAGAAATAAAAAATTACAACATCCACAGTCACGTAGCACAACCCTAAGAAGTCCCAGTGGTCATGGCTGTGTTCATTGCTCTATCCTGGACCATCGCTAATCAACGGCATTGCAGAGACACCTAGACAAGGCCAGATTGTGTTCCCTGGGAATTTGGAATGGGCTAGAGACAGAGAAAAAGGGTATGACTGGAACTAAGTTATTTTGTGTCACGTCTATGCACATGTGTAGCTGAACGCTCAAACCTGCTGGGGTTCCTATGCTTCCAGAAGCCTGGCCCTTCACCTCATTCTTCACTTCTAGTCATCCAAAAAGTGTTTTCCCTAACGAATATGTTCCTGTCACTGATCCCTATTCTTTCAACAATCCCCCCTTTTGATCTTATGTTGAACAGAGTACATTTCTATTGCTTGTACCCAAGTCTGAAGACGAAGCATATATTCTGCCAGGAGAACCATTTATTTTCCCACCCTGGCACTAACTGTCTGCAGAAGGAAACTTTAAGACATATATATTTCCACTGTTTTTAAAGGGAGAAGATGAAAACCAAAGAAATTATTTTCAAATTTTGAGAAATCTGGAAGAAAAGAGGCAGAGGAGAAAGAGAATAATGACAAAGCACACCAATAGAACATCTATAATATTCTGGATTTGAAGAGCAGTAGGCTTTAAAGATCATGCAAGCCTGGAATAAAGGGTAAAGAAGATAACATAAGAGATCTCATTGCAGGACTAAGAAATTTCATTTCATTTTTTTTTCCTTTAAAAAGAATCACCTACACAGGTTAAGTTTTGTATTTTCACATTGCACAGGGAACTTTACCTAATATTCCATGATAATCCATATAGGAAAACAATCTGAAAAAGAATGGATGTGTGTCTATTTTTAACTGAATCACTTTGTTGTACAGCAGAAAGGATCACATCACCGTAAATCAACTACACTTTAATAAAACTTAAAAAATGAAAAATAATAAAAAAATTTGAGTAGTTGCTCCTTATCTTACAGTCAGTTTTTTAAAAAAGCCTTTAACTTGGCTTAAAATTGACTTAGAACACATTTTCACAAAAGTTCCTTTTACCCAGGAGAATGGTTGTACACATTAGTACCTCAAGCTGTTCCTTAGCTGGAGGGTAAGATCTGAACAATAGAAACATCACCAAGTTTCTCCTTTTTCTTCTTGCTGATAGAAACTGGAAAACCAGCAGCCAAAAGGATATCTAATTCTTGGCATTTGGTTGTAGATTCTTATAAGCCTAAAATTCAGGGAGGGTTATTTGGGCGGGAGGAGTGATTCTGAGAGCGGGAAAATAAAATGAAAAGTACAGGCTGTAGAGTCTGACAGACCTAAGTTCAAATCCCAACTAAGCCACTCACAAACTATATGGCTGTGGAGTAGCGCATTAAACTTTTGGCCTATAGAAGGGGTTCCTCTGAAGGTTAAGTGGTACTTAGCATCGTGTCTGGTATGATTAGTGCTCAATACATGAAGCAAACTATTTCATTATTCTTATCATAACTGTGATGATGACTTTGCCTCTTTCTCCTTCCTTTGAGAAATACCTAGCCTACATATCCTTTGGGAAAGGCTCAGAAATGCAGATAGCTACAAAGCCCAGTCTATATAGGTAACAGAGGAGGCGTGAAAGTCTTGGCGCCATATCAAGGTCTCAGCAACTATCT
This sequence comes from Catagonus wagneri, assembly GCA_004024745.2. Classification (NCBI taxonomy): domain Eukaryota; kingdom Metazoa; phylum Chordata; class Mammalia; order Artiodactyla; family Tayassuidae; genus Catagonus; species Catagonus wagneri. The sequence continues at coordinate 21,655,936 of PVHT020000022.1, read as the reverse complement.
CATTCTCTCAAATGGTGGCTGTGTTGCAGCACAGACCAAATGTTGCACATCCGATTATTTAAAGGCTATGCTGTGAAGTGGGATTTTTATTGTAAGCAGCCTATTTAAATACTGGCAACTCATTAAAAATTTCCATAAAACCACACCATGTGTACTAAACAGAAGTTGTTGGTTGGAAATATTTGGTTGCTGGTTTGCAACTTCTGCTTTACAGCCATGAAAACCATCTGGGGAGAAAATAAAAAAACAAAAAACAAAAAACTACATGCCAAAATATAGAGAGAAACTTGGAGAATACTCAGAAAATAGGAGATTAGACTGACACAGCCTCAAAAAAACCATTCTGTATACACATTGCTTAAGACAGCGTGTTTCAAATGAGCATAAAATTATTTCTCTGGACTGAAAAAGAAGCCTGTGCATGAAGAAACGTAACTCCTCTGGCCTGGTGGGATCTTGTCCTTTCTAAGCCTTCAAATGCTCAGCACTTACCTATATGCCTGTCTCAGGGCCCACTTTGGGGAAGAAAAATTTAGGGGCCAGGCAAGCTGCAGCCACTTCACCAATGGAGCCTTAACTAACCAAATAATATCCTTTACCCAAGCAAAGGATAGCCTCACTATTCTTCTTCAAAAGAAAAAAGAAAAAAAACTTTTGCCTCTAGCTCAGGACACATAATCAAGAGTGGCAATGACTGCATAGACATGAAACTGTTTTGCTAAATAAAAGACTGTTGTCTAGATGGATGAATCAACAAGTTAGCAATCTCTCTGTCAATCAACAGTGATACTGAGATTTCTGCCTTAGAAGCTGAGTGGGGAGAATTCCTCCCCCACCAGGAGAATCCCAGGGGACAGAGAGAGGACAGCAGTCAAGGAGAGGACAACAGTCAGGAAGAGTTGAGAACTTGGGAAAACAAAACACTGGTTATGTTCTTTCATTTTAATGTGACTTTGGCCACTTCTTCCCAAGCTTCCCTTGAAAAATCTGTTTTTAAAAATCACCCATAACTCTCTGAGCAAAGAAACTAAACTGGTATACAAATATAACTGTAAAACTAAGTGTTCATGGAACTAGCCATGAGCTAGCCACCAGCCCCTGGCCACTGTGTGATTGCTACAGCTTGTGGGTGCTATGGGTTTGCACTTGGCCTTTCTGCAGGAATGAAAGCAGTGTGTGTTAAGTTTTTTAGAGTATTTATTGTTGGCAAAGTTTTCCACTGGTATTTTGTTTTACAGTACAACTATTTTTAAGCAAACGGAATGTTCTGTGATAATTTGGCCATACAGGAGGGAAATTTAGCTCAGGGACTGAAATGCACTTAGTGATGTGGTGAAAGAGACTAACAAAAAAAGGAATAAATAATCCAAATCAAAAGAAAATACATTAAAGTCTTAAAGGTTCTTAAAAAAACCCAGACACATGAAAAGAGTTTTCACTCAATACAAATGAAAGAGCACTGGATTTGAAGCCAAAGACTTGGGTTTGAGTCTTGGCTCCCTTACTTGCTAGTTGAGAAACACTGGCTAAGTCACATGCCACCTGCTCTGATGCTCCTTGTCTTCAGAAATAGAACTAGGAGACTCAATTGGTGATCTTCAAGGTTCTTTATGATGCCATTGTTAGGTGATTAGCTTTGCAAAGAAGTTCAAAATATCTTCTGAGGCCTCTGAATTTGTCTTGGCCTCTGGGTTATATTAACCACATAGATAATTCTTTACCTTTCTCTCTAGGTTTCACAGATTCTTATATGTTTTCTTGGATCACAAGTAGTTACCCACAGCAATAACACTGTTCCTTTTCAGTTGGAGCTCCTAACTGAAGCAGTCCAACCAAGAAGTAACAGAAAGGACAGGTGGGGTTTATTACACTAATTTTAGGTGCTTGGGTGGGTTTTCCTGAAGCTGGCAAGTGGCCCTTCCTATGAATGTTTCAAGAGAGTCTCTGGCAACCATGAGTGTGATAAAAGTTGGGTAAAGATATGTTCGTGGCTCAAAATCTGGAAAGCAGTTGATGCTTTAAATTGTTTTTATTAAGGATGCTGACAATTAAAATAGCTACATTTAAAAAAACTTCCCTTCACCTTACTTGATATTGTCTTGCAAATATGCCAGTCAGCCAAAAGATACTTACTAATTGCCTTTCATATTTGGATTTGATTTTTAATATTATAAAATAATTATATGAAGTGTGTTAAGACACTCAATTTCCAAAAAAACTTCCTTAATTCCACTTTGCTATTCTGAATTTTTTTTTAAGCTTAAGGCAAAGTTTCAAACCTTTCAAATTTCTGATAAACTGAAACTTTGCCTTTTAAGTTTTGGGGGAAGACTAGCATTTTATGGTCAAAAACTTGACAACCATATTAATTGTGGAGAGAGTTGGAATAATTAAACATGTCTAAAGATCACCTAACTTACCCATGGAACATCCTGTAGGAAAAAACAATCTCCAGATCCTTTGTCTAATATACAGAAGGGAAAGAAAATACATCACACGGGAATCCTGATTGATATTTATGGCCTTTGGAAACCTAGCATTTTGTGACTTTAATCCCAGGAAGGGATCTAATGGCTTCAGCAGCAAGAGTTCATCCAGAGAATCTGGTTGATATAGTAAGTAAATCAACAGTTATCTTGATGGAGAAGGTTGCGGGTAGATATGAGCCATCTCCTAAGTCACAGTAAATCAAGAGTGGACAGCAAGAGGCCTAGGATACTAAATTATTTCTAGCCTCATGTCTTAAAACAAAAAAATTAAACTCACATAAATGGATTTTTGCCTCACAGCTTCAAGGAAATGAGAACAAGAACTAAATAAATTAAAACTAAATTAAAAGATAATGAAGACACTTAGGATGAATAACTTATGTGATGAAGAGAGGACTCGGTCATTAAGAGAGGACTAGGTCATCAAGAGAGGGAAAAAAAGTCAACAGAGAGATTTATTGATTTGTTGATCATTCGTGCAACAATTCTTATATTGAGTAACTCAATATAAAGAAACTACAGATGAGTCAGATATGGTCTCTGCCAGTAGGGAGGTCTCAATCTAATGGGCTAGTTGGTTATGGAAATTAAGACAAAGGAAATGAGAGGAAAAACAGGTGCAAGAGATGGGAAGGAATATCAGTTCCCCTGTGGAGTCTCACTGAAGGATTATGATTACTGGGGAAGAGGGTGACCTCAGATGGCAAAGCCTTCCTATCTGGCCAGAACTGAGTGACTGCTCCTTCTAAATGTTCCTCCTTCTGCTCCCATTGCATTCTGGACTTACGCCGCATTCCTAGTGTTTAGCATAATGCCTGGCATCCATAAATGCTCAATAAATATTCATCGAGTGGATGAACTAACAGTACTTAATCTCTCTAAATGTCATTTTCCTTCTCTACAAAAATGGTCAAGACATAACCTCGCCTAGGTTCACATGCGGTTTAAAGGAGATAACATTTGTTAAATACTTACATAGCAAAGTTCCTGGCTCAGTAAAGTTCAGCTCTTCTTCTTCTTACTGACATTAGACATTGTTAACTCTATTTTTGATGAGAAATTAGGCTCACTTAACCTAATAAATAAATTAGTCCATGATGACACAAAGACTAAATATGGAAGCCAGACTTGAAACTTGGCCCTGCCCAAGTCCCAAACTGAAGCTCTTTCTCCCACCATATGCTGCTGTTGATTATAGTTATTTGGGCTTGAGCCTCATCACCCAAAGACTGGAAGCTTCGTGAAGACAGGGATCATGACATTGACTTTCATATCCTCTTAGAGCCTAAGCCTCGACCATGTGGCAGCCCTATTTAAAAACTGATTGACCCTGTCTGGGCCACAAATGTGAAGTGGAATGATTCAACTGCGAGAATTTCAAATTCCCTTTTCAGTTTCAAAACTGTCTTCTTTGAAGTCACTCAGTGAATGAAGTAGCAGAGTTAATATATAATATGGCTAAATGAACACTGCTTTGTTGAGAATTTACTAAAGAAAAGACATTCTCAAATCCAAACTTCCCCCCCCCAAAAAAAAAGGAAATATGTTCAACTGCCAGCCTGATATCATTAGTCATTTAACATATATTCATTAATGATCTGTGGTGTGTTGGTTTCCAAATCAATTGTAACACAGAGAAGTACTTAGGGTTCAAAATGCCTTCTTGGAACAAAAATAAGTTAGGGGGACACTTGAGTTCCCATGGTTCCCATTGTGGCTCATCAGAAATGAATCTGACTAGCATCCATGAGGATGTGGGTTTGTTCAATCCCTGGCCTCACTCAGCGGGTTAAGGATCCAGTGTTGCTGTGAGCTGTGGTGTAAGTCGCAGATGTGGCTAGGATCCTGCATTGCTGTTGCTGTGGTGAGGCTGGCAGCTCCAGCTCTCATTTGACCCCTAGCTTGGGAAAGTTCATATGCTGTGGGTGTGGCCCTCAAAAGACAAAAAAAAAAAAAAAAAGAAAAAGAAAAAAATCGGGGGACACACACCTAGACTAACGGACTAGTTATATTAACTCTGCCAAAGAGTGAGATCGGATCACTTACAGCTAACACAACCTGTAGATTTAGTGCACAAACATTTTAACATTTGCACCACATTTTTAAACATCTTTTTTTGAGATAATTCACATACACTAAAATTCACCCATTTAAAGAATACAATTCAATAGTTTAGTATCGTCATGGAATTATGAAAACATCACCAAAATCTGTTTAGAATATTTTCATCACTCCCAAAAGAAACCCCATACCTATGGGTCCTCATTCTATGCCAAGCCCAGTGCTAGGCAATCACTAATTTACTTTTTGTTTCCATAGATTCAGCTATTCCAGACATTTCATATAGACTGAATAGTAGAATTTGCAATATTTTGTGACTGGCTTCTCTCACTCAGCACAGTGTTTAGAAGATTCATTTATGTTATAGTGTATATCAATACTTCATTCATTTTTATTGTGGAGTAATAACTCATAGTATGATCAGACCATATTTCATTTATCTATTCATCAGCTGAAAGACACTTGGGTTGTTTCTGTTTTTTGGCTACTATGAATACTACTATAAACACGTGAATGCAAGTTTTTTTGGTGGACATATTGCTTTCCTTTCCCTTGGGTATATATATACCTAGGAGTGGAATTGCTGGTTCTCATGGTAACTCCGTGTTAAGACATTTTGAGGAATGGCCAGGCTGCACCATCCTATACCACATTTCGAGAGTCACACACACAGAAAAAGAATGGCTATTTGTATAAATGTTGTGGTAATTCTCATGGCATCTTCTCATAGATAATATGGAGATTCTCCAAAGTTACACACAGTAAACGAGGGAAAAATAGGGAACATTTATTTTTTTCTTTAGCTACAATTGCTTCAGAAAACTGAGCCTGTGGGCTCCTTGAGGGGAGGACTTGGGTCCTATATTTGCTGCTACATACCCCAGGGGAAAGCCTAATGGCCAAGAGTAAGAATTAAATACTTATTGAATGAAAAAGTGGCTTCAAAAATGTGCTGTGTGGTACGGGATAAACTTTATCCAAAGAGAGATCTGGCTTTTACCCTTGGCTCCTGGAAGGCAATTTCTAAACTGTTGTAATTTCCTGACCAATAAGAATGTCTGTGCTTGTTTGGGGCCTTGAGCCATGCCAGAGAGTCTAGGCTAACAAGGTGATGTATAAGAGGGCTTTAGGCCACATGGTATCAACTCAACCTCTGGAAGAGCTGGAGACTAAGGTCAGACATGCAGGTGGTCAACTAAGTCTATAGGATGGAGCCTTAAGAAAAACTGTGGATATGAAGACTTGGATGAGTTTCCCTGGTTGGCAATACACGGGTCATACATTGTTGCCGGAAGAAGTCAACTGCTATCCACACTGCTCCTCCAGGAGAGGAAAATTGGAAGGTCTGCAAGTGAACTCTTCTGGACCCTGCTCTATATTTCTCTTCCCTTGGCTTATTTCAATCAGCATCCTTTTGCTGCAATAAACTATAACTGAGTGAAACAGCTTTCAGTGAGCTCTGTAAGTCCTCTTAGTGAATAATCAAATCTGAGAGTAGTTTTGAGAGCCCATAAACTTGAAGTTAGTGTCAGAACTGAGGGTAATTTGGAGAATCCCAGACTTAATGGTCACTAACAATGCTGAAACAGTATTAAAGACGCTTTGGGTCGGCGGCAAGATGGCGGAGGAGTAAGAGGTCGCGCTCACCCTCTCCCACAAATACATCAAAAAAACGCATCTAAATATAAAACAAGTTGGACAAATCATCATCTGAATGCTGATCAATTTAAACCTCCAAAAACTGCAAGAAACCCTTGAAATAACTGGGTAGAACAAGTGAAGAAAAAAAAAAAAAA